>JAMPIV010007909.1:0-185920 GCA_024509875.1 Oreohelix idahoensis | reverse complement strand
ACTTTGGTCTGAGTGGTCTGCCCTGTTTTTTCCTTTCTAATTTCTTGGTCCTACGCCCCCTGTCACGAGATGGGGTTTTTTATTTTGAGGCGACCTCTTCTCGATCTCTCGTTCACTACTGGCAACATCTTCTCGATCTCTCGTTTACTACGGCAGTGATCAGTTACATTTTCGTACTGATTTTATTGCGATTTTTTTCGAGTCGCCACCCTTTTCTTTCCTCTGTCCACTGTAGCAGATATTTTATTCCTACACTCCTATCAGGGATAAGTCGTCATGTCTGTTTGTTATCCATTTCTCCCCCTTTGCAAGGAGCGGCTGAGAGGAATATTAACGACAGAGATGTTGGTAATTCTTTTGTACCAAACCTTAGCCACGCAGGTTTAACACTAAAATCGGCCAGAGTATGTGTCTAATCGCCGATAAGGCTATTGTACGAAGACAGGTCGTTGTTTGCTCAAGCGGGAGATAGCAAGATTATTCGTCTGTGCAACATATTTTGGACAGACACGTATGACATAATCGCTTCCAGTCCGACTTGTTATAACAAGATTACTTTAGATATTATAATTTGATACATCTGAAACACATTGTCGTCTGAGTTTATCGATATGTTTGTGAGTTGGTACCCAAAAGATCGGATATTTTCATGCCATATTTGGGATGCAATCTGCAACGCATTCAAAATTTTTTTTGTCAGGAATCTTTAAAATCCCCCCCCCCCCCCCAGCATGTTTGAAATGATTGGAGCTTTTGCCTAGCTTCATAACAAACAGAGCAGGGGAGGACAGTGAAAATAACCTGACGCTTCAGTCAATCAAATGTACTGAGAAGATCGCTTGCCAAGACGACACAACCAGACCTTGCCAGAGAGAAGCCAAGAATTCAGAATTTCATTTTATAAGACCTTTTTATTGGAGAATTTTTCAGGACTTACAAAACAGCCCAGGAAATCTCTAGCATTTTAAATAAGATAACCCGGAATATCTGAGGAAACTGAACAACACGGAGTCAGAGAGGGAATTAAAGTTAAAATTAACGACCCCAAGTACACGTGTAAAAAAGTCATCGGCTAGTGCCTTAACTTCATTCATCTAAGCAAACAGTCTGTGAGCCAGGATTGGCGTAAGTTGTCATTTTACATTCTATATTTTCATTACTAAAATGTGAACAAATTTGTATATATTACCATGTGAATATTAATTTGTGAAAATCACTAGTGGATGTTACAGTCATTTGAGGCTGGCAACCTGAGCGTATAAAATGATGATTTCATGAACTACCACTGCACGGGCTGGCGACTGATTTATTGCAAGTTTCATAAGGAGAACTAAACGCATCAGCAGTTCCAAGTTCCTTATGGAGCAGGGAGGGAAAGACGAAAGAAATGATGTACATTTTATTTATAATACTTGCAGTTTCAAATCAGTGTAAATGTCAATGTTAACATATTCACTTTAAAATTAATGGAAGTTTCAAACTTGTCAAATCAGTCTGAATATAAATGATAACAGATTCAATTTATATTGTGAACACTTTTCAATCAGTGGAAATGTAAATGTTAACATATTCTATCTGTACTATTAACCTTTTCATTTAAATGTAAAGTAACTATAAAAACTATTCAACTTAAAAGTAAAGAAAGTTTTCTCTCGAGGGATTAAAGTTAATTCTCATCGAGGGTAAATTCTGAGTAAATGGGATGGTGGAATTAGAAAAGCATAAGGCACACATACGTATGTGTCGGGAAACGCAATAACTCAGTAGAAACGTTTCGTTTCCGTTCTTTTTGTTAACCATAGTTGTTGGTGGTGGTACCAGTTGAAAACGGTACTATCTCTGGAACAAAAGGGAAAAACAGTGGCCTGAGCTTTAAGACGAAGGACTAACGTTGTGGACTCTCCCTGACACTCTTGGGAACGAGCTGCACCTTGCAATCCTTGACCAGCGATGAGTCGTGAGCAGTGTAAAAAGAAACCAACCCAGCGGAGCAGAAACAACCACTGGCAGCTAAGTGCAATATATAGGCTGCCACATGAACTTTAAAAAAAAATTATATCATTCTCCAAGAATGAACACTTTCTTTTAAACTATTCAATTCTTTTTTTTGATGATGCGTAGATGGCAGAGCGGATAGTGCGATTCGCTTGCATGGCTAGGCGGGGTTGTCGCACGGAAGGTCCAGTGTTCAAATCCTGGGTAAGCCACTCATGTCTGTTGTTTTTCTGTTGTCTGGTGTTCTACTTCTTTATTTCCTGCGAGTGCCTGATAACATACCTTTATATTTGTTTCATATTAATTTACAGTTTACAGGCCTCAGGTTTCCCTCCCTTATTTGTAATAAATGTTTGTACAATACCAAACCTACCCACTATCCTGTTCTCACTGTTCTAGTTTACTATCATTTACTGGACACAGTATTAAGGTCCTTGTCTTGTTGGATTCGGCCTATACTGCTTGACAGAAATAGAACAGAAGTGATTGCGTCATTAATAGGCTGAACTGCCCATGGTGGACTTCTGGTGTCGTGTATTGTGGTTCGCACTATTGACCTGCCATTGAAACATCATTTTTTGATGATGCGTAGATGGCAGAGCGGATAGTGCGATTCGCTTGCATGGCTAGGCGGGGTTGTCGCACGGAAGGTCCAGTGTTCAAATCCTGGGTAAGCCACTCATGTCTGTTGTTTTTCTGTTGTCTGGAGTTCTACTTCTTTATTTCCTGCGAGTGCCTGATAACATACCTTTATATTTGTTTCATATTAATTTACTGTTTACAGGCCTCAGGTTTCCCTCCCTTATTTGTAATAAATGTTTGTACAATACCAAACCTACCCACTATCCTGTTCTCACTGTTCTAGTCTACTATCATTTACTGGACACAGTATTAAGGTCCTAAGGGTCTTGTTGGATTCGGCCTATACTGCTTGATAGAAATACAACAGAAGTGATTGCGTCATTAATAGGCTGAACTGCCCATGGAGGACTTCTGGTGTCGTGTATTGTGGTTCGCACTATTGACCTGCCATTGAAACATCATTTTTTGATGATGCGTAGATGGCAGAGCGGATAGTGTGATTCGCTTGCATGGCTAGGCGGGGTTGTCGCTCGGAAGGTCCAGTGTTCAAATCCTGGGTAAGCCACTCATGTCTGTTGTTTTTCTGTTGTCTGGTGTTCTACTTCTTTATTTCCTGCGAGTGCCTGATAACATACCTTTATATTTGTTTCATATTAATTTACTGTTTACAGGCCTCAGGTTTCCCTCCCTTATTTGTAATAAATGTTTGTACAATACCAAACCTACCCACTATCCTGTTCTCACTGTTCTAGTCTACTAACATTTACTGGACACAGTATTAAGGTCCTAAGGGTCTTGTTGGATTCGGCCTATACTGCTTGATAGAAATACAACAGAAGTGATTGCGTCATTAATAGGCTGAAATGCCCATGGAGGACTTCTGGTGTCGTGTATTGTGGTTCGCACTATTGACCTGCCATTGAAAACATCATTTTTTGATGATGCGTAGATGGCAGAGCGGATAGGTGTGATTCGCTTGCAATGGCTAGGCGGGGTTGTCGCACGGAAGGTCCAGTGTTCAATAATCTGGGTAAGCCACTCATGGTCTTGTTGTTTTTCTGTTGTCTGGTGTTCTACTTCTTTATTTCCTGCGAGTGCCTGATAACATACCTTTATATTTGTTTCATTATTAATTTACTGTTTCAGGGCTCCTCAGTTTCCCTCCTTATTTGTAATAAATGTTTGTACAATACCAAACCTACCCACTATCCTGTTCTCACTGTTCTAGTCTACTATCATTTACTGGACACAGTATTAAGGTCCTAAGGGTCTTGTTGGATTCGGCCTTTACTGCTTGATAGGAATACACAACAGAAGTGATTGCGTCATTAATAGGCTGAACTGCCCATGGAGGACTTCTGGTGTCGTGTATTGTGGTTCGCACTATTGACCTGCCATTGAAACATCATTTTTGATGATGCGTAGATGGCAGAGCGGATAGTGTGATTCGCTTGCATGGCTAGGCGGGGTTGTCGCTCGGAAGGTCCAGTGTTCAAATCCTGGGTAAGCCACTCATGTCTGTTGTTTTTCTGTTGTCTGGTGTTCTACTTCTTTATTTCCTGCGAGTGCCTGATAACATACCTTTATATTTGTTTCATATTAATTTACTGTTTACAGGCCTCAGGTTTCCCTCCCTTATTTGTAATAAATGTTTGTACAATACCAAACCTACCCACTATCCTGTTCCACTGTTCTAGTCTACTATCATTTACTGGACACAGTATTAAGGTCCTAAGGGTCTTGTTGGATTCGGCCTATACTGCTTGATAGAAATACAACAGAAGTGATTGCGTCATTAATAGGCTGAACTGCCCATGGAGGACTTCTGGTGTCGTGTATTGTGGTTCGCACTATTGACCTGCCATTGAAACATCATTTTTTTGATGATGCGTAGATGGCAGAGCGGATAGTGTGATTCGCTTGCATGGCTAGGCGGGGTTGTCGCACGGAAGGTCCAGTGTTCAAATCCTGGGTAAGCCACTCATGTCTGTTGTTTTTCTGTTGTCTGGTGTTCTACTTCTTTATTTCCTGCGAGTGCCTGATAACATACCTTTATATTTGTTTCATATTAATTTACTGTTTACAGGCCTCAGGTTTCCCTCCCTTATTTGTAATAAATGTTTGTACAATACCAAACCTACCCACTATCCTGTTCCACTGTTCTAGTCTACTATCATTTACTGGACACAGTATTAAGGTCCTAAGGGTCTTGTTGGATTCGGCCTATACTGCTTGATAGAAATACAACAGAAGTGATTGCGTCATTAATAGGCTGAACTACCATTGAGGGACTTCTGGTGTCGTGTATTGTGGTTCGCACTATTGACCTGCCATTGAAACATCATTTTTTGATGATGCGTAGATGGCAGAGCGGATAGTGTGATTCGCTTGCATGGCTAGGCGGGGTTGTCGCTCGGAAGGTCCAGTGTTCAAATCCTGGGTAAGCCACTCATGTCTGTTGTTTTTCTGTTGTCTGGTGTTCTACTTCTTTATTTCCTGCGAGTGCCTGATCACATACCTTTATATTTGTTTCATATTAATTTACTGTTTACAGGCCTCAGGTTTCCCTCCCTTATTTGTAATAAATGTTTGTACAATACCAAACCTAACCACTATCCTGTTCTCACTGTTCTAGTCTACTATCATTTACTGGACACAGTATTAAGGTCCTAAGGGTCTTGTTGGATTCGGCCTATACTGCTTGATAGAAATACAACAGAAGTGATTGCGTCATTAATAGGCTGAACTGCCCATGGAGGACTTCTGGTGTCGTGTATTGTGGTTCGCACTATTGACCTGCCATTGAAACATCATTTTTTGATGATGCGTAGATGGCAGAGCGGATAGTGCGATTCGCTTGCATGGCTAGGCGGGGTTGTCGCACGGAAGGTCCAGTGTTCAAATCCTGGGTAAGCCACTCATGTCTGTTGTTTTTCTGTTGTCTGGTGTTCTACTTCTTTATTTCCTGCGAGTGCCTGATTACATACCTTTATATTTGTTTCATATTAATTTACTGTTTACAGGCCTCAGGTTTCCCTCCCTTATTTGTAATAAATGTTTGTACAATACCAAACCTACCCACTATCCTGTTCTCACTGTTCTAGTCTACTATCATTTACTGGACACAGTATTAAGGTCCTAAGGGTCTTGTTGGATTCGGCCTATACTGCTTGATAGAAATACAACAGAAGTGATTGCGTCATTAATAGGCTGAACTGCCCATGGGGACTTCTGGTGTCGTGTATTGTGGTTCGCACTATTGACCTGCCATTGAAACATCATTTTTGATGATGCGTAGATGGCAGAGCGGATAGTGTGATTCGCTTGCATGGCTAGGCGGGGTTGTCGCACGGAAGGTCCAGTGTTCAAATCTGGGTAAGCCACTCATGTCTGTTGTTTTTCTGTTGTCTGGTGTTCTACTTCTTTATTTCCTGCGAGTGCCTGATAACATACCTTTATATTTGTTTCATATTAATTTAATGTTTACAGGCCTCAGGTTTCCCTCCCTTATTTGTAATAAATGTTTGTACAATACCAAACCTACCCACTATCCTGTTCTCACTGTTCTAGTCTACTATCATTTACTGGACACAGTATTAAGGTCCTAAGGGTCTTGTTGGATTCGGCCTATACTGCTTGATAGAAATACAACAGAAGTGATTGCGTCATTAATAGGCTGAACTGCCCATGGAGGACTTCTGGTGTCGTGTATTGTGGTTCGCACTATTGACCTGCCATTGAAACATCATTTTTTGATGATGCGTAGATGGCAGAGCGGATAGTGTGATTCGCTTGCATGGCTAGGCGGGGTTGTCGCACGGAAGGTCCAGTGTTCAAATCCTGGGTAAGCCACTCATGTCTGTTGTTTTTCTGTTGTCTGGTGTTCTACTTCTTTATTTCCTGCGAGTGCCTGATAACATACCTTTATATTTGTTTCATATTAATTTACTGTTTACAGGCCTCAGGTTTCCCTCCCTTATTTGTAATAAATGTTTGTACAATACCAAACCTACCCACTATCCTGTTCTCACTGTTCTAGTCTACTATCATTTACTGGACACAGTATTAAGGTCATAAGGGTCTTGTTGGATTCGGCCTATACTGCTTGATAGAAATACAACAGAAGTGATTGCGTCATTAATAGGCTGAACTGCCCATGGAGGACTTCTGGTGTCGTGTATTGTGGTTCGCACTATTGACCTGCCATTGAAACATCATTTTTTGATGATGCGTAGATGGCAGAGCGGATAGTGCGATTCGCTTGCATGGCTAGGCGGGGTTGTCGCACGGAAGGTCCAGTGTTCAAATCCTGGGTAAGCCACTCATGTCTGTTGTTTTTTCTGTTGTCTGGTGTTCTACTTCTTTATTTCCTGCGAGTGCCTGATAACATACCTTTATATTTGTTTCATATTAATTTACTGTTTACAGGCCTCAGGTTTCCCTCCCTTATTTGTAATAAATGTTTGTACAATACCAAACCTACCCACTATCCTGTTCTCACTGTTCTAGTCTACTATCATTTACTGGACACAGTATTAAGGTCCTACGGGTCTTGTTGGATTCGGCCTATACTGCTTGATAGAAATACAACAGAAGTGATTGCGTCATTAATAGGCTGAACTGCCCATGGAGGACTTCTGGTGTCGTGTATTGTGGTTCGCACTATTGACCTGCCATTGAAACATCATTTTTTGATGATGCGTAGATGGCAGAGCGGATAGTGCGATTCGCTTGCATGGCTAGGCGGGGTTGTCGCACGGAAGGTCCAGTGTTCAAATCCTGGTTAAGCCACTCATGTCTGTTGTTTTTCTGTTGTCTGGTGTTCTACTTCTTTATTTCCTGCGAGTGCCTGATAACATACCTTTATATTTGTTTCATATTAATTTACTGTTTACAGGCCTCAGGTTTCCCTCCCTTATTTTGTAATAAATGTTTGTACAATACCAAACCTACCCACTATCCTGTTCTCACTGTTCTAGTCTACTATCATTTACTGGACACAGTATTAAGGTCCTAAGGGTCTTGTTGGATTCGGCCTATACTGCTTGATAGAAATACAACAGAAGTGATTGCGTCATTAATAGGCTGAACTGCCCATGGAGGACTTCTGGTGTCGTGTATTGTGGTTCGCACTATTGACCTGCCATTGAAACATCATTTTTTGATGATGCGTAGATGGCAGATCAATAGTGCGATTCGCTTGCATGGCTAGGCGGGGTTGTCGCACGGAAGGTCCAGTGTTCAAATCCTGGGTAAGCCACTCATGTCTGTTGTTTTTCTGTTGTCTGGTGTTCTACTTCTTTATTTCCTGCGAGTGCCTGATAACATACCTTTATATTTGTTTCATATTAATTTACTGTTTACAGGCCTCAGGTTTCCCTCCCTTATTTGTAATAAATGTTTGTACAATACCAAACCTACCCACTATCCTGTTCTCACTGTTCTAGTCTACTATCATTTACTGGACACAGTATTAAGGTCCTAAGGGTCTTGTTGGATTCGGCCTATACTGCTTGATAGAAATACAACAGAAGTGATTGCGTCATTAATAGGCTGAACTACCCATGGAGGACTTCTGGTGTCGTGTATTGTGGTTCGCACTATTGACCTGCCATTGAAACATCATTTTTTGATGATGCGTAGATGGCAGAGCGGATAGTGTGATTCGCTTGCATGGCTAGGCGGGGTTGTCGCTCGAAGGTCCAGTGTTCAAATCCTGGGTAAGCCACTCATGTCTGTTGTTTTTCTGTTGTCTGGTGTTCTACTTCTTTATTTCCTGCGAGTGCCTGATAACATACCTTTATATTTGTTTCATATTAATTTACTGTTTACAGGCCTCAGGTTTCCCTCCCTTATTTGTAATAAAAATGTTTGTACAATACCAAACCTACCCACTATCCTGTTCTCACTGTTCTAGTCTACTATCATTTACTGGACACAGTATTAAGGTCCTAAGGGTCTTGTTGGATTCGGCCTATACTGCTTGATAGAAATACAACAGAAGTGATTGCGTCATTAATAGGCTGAACTGCCCATGGAGGACTTCTGGTGTCGTGTATTGTGGTTCGCACTATTGACCTGCCATTGAAACATCATTTTTTTTGATGATGCGTAGATGGCAGAGCGGATAGTGCGATTCGCTTGCATGGCTAGGCGGGGTTGTCGCACGGAAGGTCCAGTGTTCAAATCCTGGGTAAGCCACTCATGTCTGTTGTTTTTCTGTTGTCTGGTGTTCTACTTCTTTATTTCCTGCGAGTGCCTGATAACATACCTTTAATATTTGTTTCATATTAATTTACTGTTTACAGGCCTCAGGTTTCCCTCCCTTATTTGTAATAAATGTTTGTACAATACCAAACCTACCCACTATCCTGTTCTCACTGTTCTAGTCTACTATCATTTACTGGACACAGTATTAAGGTCCTAAGGGTCTTGTTGGATTCGGCCTATACTGCTTGATAGAAATACAACAGAAGTGATTGCGTCATTAATAGGCTGAACTGCCCATGGAGGACTTCTGGTGTCGTGTATTGTGGTTCGCACTATTGACCTGCCATTGAAACATCATTTTTTGATGATGCGTAGATGGCAGAGCGGATAGTGCGATTCGCTTGCATGGCTAGGCGGGGTTGTCGCACGGAAGGTCCAGTGTTCAAATCCTGGGTAAGCCACTCATGTCTGTTGTTTTTCTGTTGTCTGGTGTTCTACTTCTTTATTTCCTGCGAGTGCCTGATAACATACCTTTATATTTGTTTCATATTAATTTACTGTTTACAGGCCTCAGGTTTCCCTCCCTTATTTGTAATAAATGTTTGTACAATACCAAACCTACCCACTATCCTGTTCTCACTGTTCTAGTCTACTATCATTTACTGGACACAGTATTAAGGTCCTAAGGGTCTTGTTGGATTCGGCCTATACTGCTTGATAGAAATACAACAGAAGTGATTGCGTCATTAATAGGCTGAACTGCCCATGGAGGACTTCTGGTGTCGTGTATTGTGGTTCGCACTATTGACCTGCCATTGAAACATCATTTTTTGATGATGCGTAGATGGCAGAGCGGATAGTGCGATTCGCTTGCATGGCTAGGCGGGGTTGTCGCACGGAAGGTCCAGTGTTCAAATCCTGGGTAAGCCACTCATGTCTGTTGTTTTTCTGTTGTCTGGTGTTCTACTTCTTTATTTCCTGCGAGTGCCTGATAACATACCTTTATATTTGTTTCATATTAATTTACTGTTTTACAGGCCTCAGGTTTCCCTCCCTTATTTGTAATAAATGTTTGTACAATACCAAACCTACCCACTATCCTGTTCTCACTGTTCTAGTCTACTATCATTTACTGGACACAGTATTAAGGTCCTAAGGGTCTTGTTGGATTCGGCCTATACTGCTTGATAGAAATACAACAGAAGTGATTGCGTCATTAATAGGCTGAACTGCCCATGGAGGACTTCTGGTGTCGTGTATTGTGGTTCGCACTATTGACCTGCCATTGAAACATCATTTTTTGATGATGCGTAGATGGCAGAGCGGATAGTGCGATTCGCTTGCATGGCTAGGCGGGGTTGTCGCACGGAAGGTCCAGTGTTCAAATCCTGGGTAAGCCACTCATGTCTGTTGTTTTTCTGTTGTCTGGTGTTCTACTTCTTTATTTCCTGCGAGTGCCTGATAACATACCTTTATATTTGTTTCATATTAATTTACTGTTTACAGGCCTCAGGTTTCCCTCCCTTATTTGTAATAAATGTTTGTACAATACCAAACCTACCCACTATCCTGTTCTCACTGTTCTAGTCTACTATCATTTACTGGACACAGTATTAAGGTCCTAAGGGTCTTGTTGGATTCGGCCTATACTGCTTGATAGAAATACAACAGAAGTGATTGCGTCATTAATAGGCTGAACTGCCCATGGAGGACTTCTGGTGTCGTGTATTGTGGTTCGCACTATTGACCTGCCATTGAAACATCATTTTTTGATGATGCGTAGATGGCAGAGCGGATAGTGCGATTCGCTTGCATGGCTAGGCGGGGTTGTCGCACGGAAGGTCCAGTGTTCAAATCCTGGGTAAGCCACTCATGTCTGTTGTTTTTCTGTTGTCTGGTGTTCTACTTCTTTATTTCCTGCGAGTGCCTGATAACATACCTTTATATTTGTTTCATATTAATTTACTGTTTACAGGCCTCAGGTTTCCCTCCCTTATTTGTAATAAATGTTTGTACAATACCAAACCTACCCACTATCCTGTTCTCACTGTTCTAGTCCATTTTATGATGATGCGTAGATGGCAGAGCGGATAGTGCGATTCGCTTGCATGGCTAGGCGGGGTTGTCGCACGGAAGGTCCAGTGTTCAAATCCTGGGTAAGCCACTCATGTCTGTTGTTTTTCTGTTGTCTGGTGTTCTACTTCTTTATTTCCTGCGAGTGCCTGATAACATACCTTTATATTTGTTTCATATTAATTTACTGTTTACAGGCCTCAGGTTTCCCTCCCTTATTTGTAATAAATGTTTGTACAATACCAAACCTACCCACTATCCTGTTCTCACTGTTCTAGTCTACTATCATTTACTGGACACAGTATTAAGGTCCTAAGGGTCTTGTTGGATTCGGCCTATACTGCTTGATAGAAATAGCGGATAGTGCGATTCGCTTGCATGGCTAGGCGGGGTTGTCGCACGGAAGGTCCAGTGTTCAAATCCTGGGTAAGCCACTCATGTCTGTTGTTTTTCTGTTTTCTGGTGTTCTACTTCTTTATTTCCTGCGAGTGCCTGATAACATACCTTTATATTTGTTTCATATTAATTTTTTGATTGCGTAGAGGCCTCAGCGGATTCCCTGTGATTTGCTTAAATGGCTTTGTCGCAAAGGTCCAAAATCCTGGGTAAGCCACTCATGTCTGTTGTTTTTCTGTTGTCTGGTGTTCTACTTCTTTATTTCCTGCGAGTGCACTGATAAAGGTACCTAAGGGTCTTGTTGGATTCGGCCTATACTGCTTGATGAAATTTACAGAAGTGACCCGTCCCTTATTTGTATCATTATAGGCTGAATAGTTGAACTGCCCATGGAGGACTTCTGGTGTCGTGTATTGTGGTTCGCACTATTGACCTGCCATTGAAACATCCTTTTTTTGATGATGCGTAGATGGCAGAGCGGATAGTGTGATTCGCTTGCATGGCTAGGCGGGGTTGTCGCACGGAAGGTCCAGTGTTCAAATCCTGGGTAAGCCACTCATGTCTGTTGTTTTTCTGTTGTCTGGTGTTCTACTTCTTTATTTCCTGCGAGTGCCTGATAACATACCTTTATATTTGTTTCATATTAATTTTTTGATGATGCGTAGATGGCAGAGCGGATAGTGTGATTCGCTTGCATGGCTAGGCGGGGTTGTCGCACGGAAGGTCCAGTGTTCAAATCCTGGGTAAGCCACTCATGTCTGTTGTTTTTTCTGTTGTCTGGTGTTCTACTTCTTTATTTCCTGCGAGTGCCTGATAACATACCTTTATATTTGTTTCATATTAATTTACTGTTTACAGGCCTCAGGTTTCCCTCCCTTATTTGTAATAAACATTTATATGTGGACATGCGCCCTTATATAACCGTCGGATCTTGTGTTCAGGTTGAACGGGCGTGTCTCGCCAAACGAGGCAAAACTAATTTTAAAAAAACGTCAGGATTAAAATACGCTTATTATGTTTGACACACAAATGCATTGGGATGAGAACTATTTTTGTGGTTTTGTGTACTGTTTTAGGGAACTTTACTAGTGGGACTCAAATTATATATATATATATATATATATATATATATATATATATATATATATATATATATATATATATATATATATATATATATATATATATATATATATATATATATATATATATATATATATATATATAGGGTGGGCCAAAAGGCACGACCAGTTAAGTAAAAAATAAAAAAATTATTTCTAGATATAAAGCGGCCCTTAAGAATTCATTATGGTAAAATACACTACACAACATGAGAGCCGCGGTAGCATAGTGGTTAGTGCACTGGCTTCCTAGCGCAGTGGTCTATGGTTCGATCCCCAGATGAGGCGGGAATTTTTTAGGCCACAAACGGCTCCTGGGTCGACCCAGCCCCAAATGGGTACCAGAGCAACTTCTGGGAAGGTTAAGGCTGCCGGCGTGATGCCGACCACATCATCCCTCGTGTGCCGACGGTCAAGATAATATGGGCCTAACACCATATTCCCAATATGCCTCAATGGGCGTGTAACGGGTTCCTTTACCTTACACTACCCACAACGAGTCAGAATTATTGAATTTTATTTTTCAAACGAATGCACCGTTATTCTTACTCAACGAGCATATCGAAGACATTTTAATGTTACTAAAGCACTATCAGAAAGAATGACATGGCGTTTAATTAAAGAAATCTGTGATTTGCCTCTCACTGGAAGATCACGTACAAGTCGCGCTAGCACCAATGTAGAGCGAATTTGGCAAAGTGTCTCTGAAGATCCTGAAAAATCAACAAGAAGACGTTCAACTCAATTTGGTATCCCAAGATCATCACTGTGGCGAGTAATGAGGACTGAATGACACCTGTTTTCCTTATAACGTTCAACTGGTGAACGAAATTAAGCTTACAGGAATAAACCTACGACAGTTGCGCAATTACAAAGCATTATGATGGAAAGTCGAGCTTTGGGAGAGGACGTTTTAAGAAACGTCATCGAAAATTTCACAGAACGAACCAGACTTGGTGAACCACTTAGAGGAAAACACTTGCGTGATACTATCTTCCGCAATTAATCTTATAAAAGAATTTATTAAATAAATTATATTTTGAAATGTATTCCTTGTGTTTTTTTGAACATTTCAAAAGTTATAAGAAAATAAAACACGGTCGTGTATATATATATATATATATATATATATATATATATATATATATATATATATATATATATATATATATATATATATATATATATATATATATATATATATATATATATATATATATATATATATATATATATATATATATATATATATATATATATATATATATATATATATATATATATATATATATATATATATATATATATATATATATATATATATATATATATATATATAGAGGCACATAATGCCACGTTTTTTTTTGTTGGCACCTCTGGACCTATAATTGACGACTACTTCTTGGAGATAAATTCTGAATGTGTGTTGCTGTGAGACCTCAGACCAATTTCTTCGCTAGTCTGTGTCTGCTAATGCCAAGAGTGTATTCGGAAAGGAGGTATGGGAGAAGTAAATGTAACTTTGTCTCACCCCGGAGAAGTAAATGGAACTTCGCCTCACCCCACTCCTTTCGAGTATATTTAAAGCGGTTCAGTCCAAAAGAAATGCTTAAAAGTTGTAATTCGTAGATAAAATATAATATCTCCTCCCCTCCCCCCACATGTTTCTGACATCTTGTGGACACCCAAGGCTGCTGTTCTCTTGAGTTATGTTCACAATGTGTGTGTACACAGTTGATTCCCTTCTACACGTCTGAATACTAAAAAAAAAAAAGAAGAAAAAAAAGATACTTATAACAGTGTGAACTTTGAACCCTGAATGAACTATGTAATGGTGTGCGGTGTTTGATTTGGTTTGGTTTGAATGATCATCTTTATTGCACACGGACAACACCAACAGAGTGGAACAAAGGAATAATTGTCAAATTGCCCAAAAAGGGCGACCTTGCAGACTGCAACAACTGGAGAGGAATTACTCTCCTCTCAGTTCCCAGTAAAATACATTGTTTCCATTATAAAAAGCCTCTATTATAACTTTACATGCAGTGTTGGATTGAGTAATCTAACTTTCGAAGTGAAAACAGGAGTACGACAGGGATGCCCCTTATCAACACCATTATTTTTGACAGCCATAGATTGGGTGATGCGCCAGACAACAGAGGGCAGTCCAAGAGGAATTAGATGGACAACGTTTTCTACACTGGAAGACCTGGAATATGCAGATGACATTGCATTACTCGCACATTCACATCAACACATCCAAGAAAAAACTGATAGACTGAATAAGTATGGCCAGCAGGTTGGTCTGAACATCAATCTGAAGAAGACAGAGGTCATGACACTGAATGTGGGCAATCCTGAGCCAATAACTATAAGGAACAAAAAGTTAGAACAGACAGATACATTTACTTACCTAGGATGCATAGTAACACCTGACGGCGGAACAAGCAAGGACATTAACAACAGAATGAATAAAGCGAGAACAGCCTTTGCTAGTCTCAACAACATTTGGAAGTCTTCACAGTACAGCACAAACACCAAATTAAGAATGTATGAGAGCTGTGTACTTTCTGTGCTTCTCTATGGTGTGAAATGCTGGAGAGTTACAGAGAAATAAATGTCGAAACTGTCCTGCTTCCACACAATCTGTCTAAGGAAAATTCTCCGAATCTTTTGGCCGAATACCATCAGCAACCAAGCACTGCTTATTCGGAGTAACCAGGACATGTACACCATCATAGCTGGCTGTCACGTGGGTTTTGTTCATTAAATTACCTAGATCTTCTTCCTATTCTCTTACCGGATTTTTTTTTATTTTATTATCTTTCCGTACTTGTTTTTCCGGTATTTTTCGCATCACTCGGGTGCGAAAAATATTTTCTTCAGTATTCTCAAACTTTACCTTGTTCTTTCTCATACTGGGATACGTAATTCTATTGCGTAGATGTCAGTGAAAACGAAACTGGGACTTTCGCTTATCTCACGATAGAGCAGACTTAAGTCTGCAGCATTCCCCGTACTGGTCGATATAAGCTGTGAATATTCGTTTCGCTAGACCTAGAGGTGTCATATTGTCTGCATCTTTCACCGGTCACAACGGAAGTGCATCGGCCGAACGCTCAGGTAGGAGCGATAATTTACACCTTTTAGTCGCAGTTCGAGACAACTGTCTGGGAATAGCAGCGGCAAACGGCACCCACTGTTGGCCTGGTCAGCGCGAGGTGGGGAAACGCAGAAGTGTCAGCTATGTAAGACGTCTAGTAATGGTAATGTTAAATGTAAGGTGTTGTACACGTAAAGGGGAGATGATTTCGGAGTTTGAGAAAATGTGGGATTGTTTGCCCTTGTTTTCAAATATCCACCCTAGAGCTGAAATCTGATTTCATTTGAGTCTCCAACATCTCAGTAGATGGAACACGCGTGCTAGTGAATGAAGCTTTATAGCGAATTTCATAGTTCTCGTCAGATTTGTGACGAGCTTCTAACTACCTATCTAGTGAGTTATCCTAGTCGTGGTGTTACCGTAGTGCTGGGGTGAGATAAATATAATAGATATCTAGTATTTTGTGAAGTGATAAAGTGTTAAGTCGCTTATTTCATTTTTAACTAGTTTCTTTTGAAAAGAGTGCTTAATTTATATAGTCTGTATTATTTTCTAGTGACGCGTTTCAGTGGAAAGCAGAAATCTTATAATTTCTAGCATTAAACAATAATGTAGCTATATTGAAGTTAATTTTACTGCTAAATAATCAGACGAGATCATATTTTTCTAAACTAACTTATAAATGCTAGAAGCCTCATGAGATGTTGACGGAATACGCACGTGTTCCTAAATTCATGAGGATTTATGATTTTTTTAAAATATAACTTATCTCACGGGAAGTTTTAATAATAATAAGTCAAGCTGTAGGCTTGCCGTTTAATATGTAAGATCTTAACGAGTACATATTCTGTATAGTATATTGTATGTTGTTTTTTTCTTCATTCAGTCATTTCTGGGGGTGAACCCAAACTTGCTGGCGTTTAGTAAAAAGGACATACTTGTGAGAAGCATAGACATTTCCTATCTTTAACCACGTGGGGTTTTTTTTTTAAGTAACACTCGTCTGACAGTGCATATGCCATCAGAGATAGACAGTAATACAAATCCCACAAACGGTTCCTAAAGACTAGAAATATATATTGGGCTTTTGAGCCAGTTCATATTGCTCCACAAATTTAAATGTATATGCTGTCTGGCGGCGAGAATAATTGCAAGAACTAACATTTACATTTCCAACACTATTGAAAGAGTGGATAGTGAACCAAGACTATCTGTTGAGAGCAGTTGTCCACTGGTCATCTTTTCCAAATTAAGGGAATCCTCGTGTGTTTTTTTTTTTCGGAACTCTGTGTGCCCGTTTAAACTTGCTTATCAAACCTGATCAAAGTGACAATAAAAGTAAATCTAAAGTTTAACTGGTGAAGCGAACGCTCCCCGAAAACAGTGGAAGAAAACCTGTATTTGTAGAGCTGGGATTCGCTTTATCCAAAGAATCCAGATTCACTGTAGAGAAGTGTCCTAAGGTTGCGCCAGACGGTGAACAACATCAAGTTTTAGGTAAGGGTGAGAGAACCGAGTGAAAGTGACGGAAGGATGTTCGTTGGTTTAATGCATTCATTTTTTTTTTGTGAAATTTTTCCTGAAGAAAGATTTGCTGCTTAATGTAATTGTTCCTTTAGAATAGATACTGCTGTCATAAGTCAGTTCTTACCTTCTAGAAAGGGGACAATATTAGACCCTAACCATATGCATCTCTAATTCTTTGGGCCATCATCTGTCATCCTAACGGGGCTGTGGGCTAAACCTAGAGTTAAGGGCATAACGGGGCTATCATCCTGGTAGCATTTTCTTGATTTTTATGACTATTTGTATATGTTTTCTTTTGATGTAAAATGTATATGTTGTGTCGTAAGTTTAATAAATGATAAATAAACTTACCCATAAATTAAATCAGTGTGCTGGTCGGCTCGTTCTAAATATTTATATAATCATTGTTATAGATTTCCCACGTCTGTGTGTGTAACCGTCGTCACGTGTATGTGCGTGCCCGTGAGTAGATATAATATATGTAATAGATGTATATGTGGTAGACTGTCTGACTGCTTAAAAATCTGTCGTAGAAGATAGGAGAGAGAGAGAGAGAAGATTTTCTCGCATCTCAGAGACAGCCTCTATCACTATTCTATCATCTCACTTGTGGTATCTATTTCCTTTACTAACTCACTCTGTGACTCTCACTCATTCCACTCTATTCAGAAGGGACCAACCCAAGTCTTAAATTCTCCTATCTAAAAAATCTACGACAAATGGTCGCTCGTTACCGGGAATTGAACCCAAAATTCTAAGGCGATACGACAAATGGGGTCTCGCCCGACGGATTTTTGAACTTAGAATAGGAAGACGAGTACGACTAATGTGGACTCGTCTATCTGGATTTTGTCTGTAAGATTCCTTATTCTGATATAGAGTAAGAGTGTGATTGTCTTGTGGAGTTTTGTATCTTTAAAAAAATAATTTATCCCCTAGACTAACGATCTGTTTTTGGGCGTGCTGACCACACACAAACTGATAAGTTTTTTTTTCCCACAGCATTTTGAATAATATACATTTGAGTTACAGGTTGATTGTCGGAATATATGTTAATTACTGATTTTGTAATACTAAACGCTGGTAAAGTTTCGTGAGTGTATAACATTCACACGGGTTCTGAAGTAGTAGGTGTTTGAGCAAAGCTAAGGAGTGCGTTTCGGACTATTTGTCCAGATTAATTGCCTCCCTCACCCTAACTGTCTTCAGGGGTGAACTTGATAGTGGACATTATAATTAAGGGATTAATTTTCTCTTTAATTTTTGCAATAATTATTTTGCTTTTCCACTGTAGCAACTTATTTTTCAGAAGTAATCTTAACTACCATTTAGTTGGCGTAGTCGTGTTTTGCATTAGGTGCTTTATTGCCGATAATAGCAGCGATAGTTAGATTTTTTATTTTTGGAGGAGGTATCCCAGGGTTAAATATATCATCTTTTGATTTTTGGTAAATTTTTTCTCGTAAGTGGTAGGAACCAGTGTATCCTTTTTCCTATTTTCTTTCTCGACTAGTCTCAGTCACTGATTTAATATGGCCGAGAGGGCGAAACTGAGGCAGATGTTAAGACAGGAAGCAATGGAAGAGGGACTGGAAGGAGAAGAAGCGAAAGCATTTGTCAGAGACGAACTCGAGAGATATGATGCGGAGAGGAAAGCAGCGGAAGCTAAGGAAAAAGCAGCCGCAGATTTACAGCAGAAGAAGATGGATGAGGAAATGGAAATTCGCAGGATGCAGCATGAGGAAAGAGAGAAGGAGAGACAGCATGAGGAAAAAGAGAAACAGAGACAGCACGAGTTGGCTCTTAAAACTCTAGAATTCCAAAGTCGTGGTGCTGCCTCTACCTCCAGCAATGGAGAGTCTTCTCCTCATTCTTCCTTAACTGACCCTGCTAACACTCAATCTCTTCAACTAAATGCTATGTCTTTCACTCTTGAGTCGTTCCCTTGTCCAAATGAGAAGATTGACACATGGTTAGAAAAATTTGAGAAAATTGCAACTCTGTACGGGTTAGAGAGGTCGCGTTGGAATATGAAACTTTCCCAGGCCCTAAAAGGTTCTGCTTATGATGTTTATTCTAAGCTGGAAAGTAGCCAACAAGACGACTACGATGTGTTGAAGAAAGCGTTACTGGAGCGCTTTGAAATGAACGCTCGCAAGTTTTTGCAACTGTTTCGCAACAGCCGGAAAGAGAATTCTGAAACTTTTCACCAGTTCTCATCTCGGTTGAAGGGATACCTAACAAAGTGCCTTGAGCTTTCACAGCTCCCCTCTACCTATGAAGGTCTTGAGGAATTTGTTTTAACAGAACAAATAAAGAACACTTTGTCTGCAGATACCCGGAGATTTCTAGCTGAGCAGGGTGCAGAAAAGCTCGAAGACATCCTAGAAAAGTCTGAGCGTTATCACAATGCGCTGGCTGAACTACCGGCCACAAAGCGGAAACCGACAGAGGAGCATTTTCGAAAACATAACCTTGAGCAATCTTCTCAGGCTTCTAACCTAGATAACCACAGAGAAACTGGACCTCAAAACCCCCCTCCTGAAAAATCCAAGTTCTACAAGAACAAGTACCCCAACCACCCCAAACAGTCTGATCAACCCGACCGCCCTACATGGCAGCGTAGCCAGAAAGGACAAGGTGGCAAAGGGAGAACCCCTGAGCACGGGACATATGATCAGACCGAGCATACCGAGCCGAAACGCATCGGATGCTTATTAACAGTCTCGCAAGGCGGAATTATTGACAGTGATTCTCAACCTGTTGGGGATGGACCCTCAACGCGAGGTACTGTTACTTTGAACGGTTCTCAAACTTCCTGTTTATTCGACACGGGGCTTTCTTATGATTGCATTGTTGCCAGAAACCTGGTTAAACCCGGTCAAGAGACAGCAGAGACCGTCCAATTTTGTGGAGTTCGTAAGAGTGATGCACCTACAGCGCTTCCCATCGCATTGGTGGAGATACACTCTGACTTTGTCAGAGGTGTGATCAAAGCGGCTGTTATGGATGATCCCATCTACCCAGTCATACTTGGCGGGAGATACGTGTGTATTGGGAAACCGGAAGAGCCGATTGTGGCAGCAGTAACTACAAGAGGGCAAACCAAGAAGGAACGGGAGCCTGCGCCCCTAATTTGTTACCCATGGAACTTAAAGAAGCGCAATATAAGGACCCTACTTTGGCACCCTGCTTTAGGAAACTGCCCATGGCTAAGGAACCCAAACAGCACGGGGACATTTTTTCTAAGGATGGCGTACTGTATCGCAGAACGGGCAAGCCTGATCAAGGTTACAACCAGCTCCTAGTACCGAAACAGTACAGAAGCCAAATCCTAGAAATGGGGCACTCTCTTCCCTTCAGCGGACATATGGGACAGAACGCCACAAACCAACGGATAACCACTCATTATTGGTGGCCAGGAGTAAATACTGATGTTATCAGATATGTCAAATCCTGTGCCCAGTGCCAACGTGTGCCACCCAAGCAACGAGCACCCCCAGTCTCTTTGGGTGAAATGCCAATAATGGGAACACCATTCGAACGGGTTGTGATCGACATTTTAGGGCCTTTCGAAAGGACTAAAAGAAGGAACAGGTTCATCCTGACCTTAGTCGATACATGCACTTTATGGGCAGAAGCTATCCCGCTAACATGCGCAGATGCCAAGCATGTCGCAGAAGCCCTCGTGCAGATTTTCACTCGGTTGGGATTCCCTCAACAAGTGTTGACGGATAACGGATCTCCATACCGAAACCTGTTGATGGATGAGATCGTGAAGATCTTGAGGACCCAACACATCCACACTAAGCCATATACTCCGGCCGGAAATGGGCTCGTGGAACGTGCTAATGGAAACCTCAACATGATGCTAAGTAAGCTGGCACAAGTGAAACCTGAAGATTGGGATCTCTGTATTCCTGCAGCATTATTTGGCTACAGAGAATCTCCTCATACTTCCACAGGATTTCCGCCAGCTACACTCTTATTCGGCAGACCCATTAAGGGCCCGCTTGAAGCCTTACTTCAGTCTCTGACAGACGAGAAGGCGGATGAGACAGTTGTCTCAGCAAGTAAATATGTGTCGGTTTTAAAGGAAAGGTTGAAACTAGGGTGGGACCTAGGTGTCGTGGAATATTCTAATCCACATATATAAATTATTAGGTAAATATGAAGCCTAACAAATAAAATTAATAAAGAAAAGAGCAATGGTAAAATAACAGTGCTGTCACAAAGAAGGTACTCGAAATCCCCCTTGTTTTCTGCTTCGTCTGCAAATTGTAACGCTTTCACGTTGATAGTAAAAGCTTACTGTATTATACCCGCTTTCTTCAATGAAACGTGTGCTGTATTTCTTGGAAAAACATTGAGAGGCAGACTGCGTAATGACCTAAAATAATCCTAACATTAATTATACTGCGTTACCAAAACGAACGAACAGATGGACTCAAATAGAAAGAGAGAGGGGCGAATAAAATCAGGAACGCATGCAAAATTAAACACGCGTCTCGCTATTAATGCCACCCCCAACAAGCGTAACGCGATACACAATTACTACTATCACGCGTGTTAGGCTACATGCACTAACTTTTTCGGACGAACAGTGATAAAATACACTACCCTTCCCAGAGTTAGGTTTTAAAATCATAAAAAACGCTTATTAGGAAAGATAACAATAGATGGGTTTACGTTTGAAAACATTACAGTACCCAGACAGCACATCTTCGAAACAGGAGGTAGAAGAAATTGCATATTTTGAACGCAGCCACGTGGCTCCATTGGCTAGACTCGCTGATATACTCACTTAGGAGCGTTAGTTCGAGACCACTAGTGAAAATAAGCTTGATAAAGCAACAGTGCGTTGAAGCCAGCTCATATTTTGCTAAATAAAAGCCTGGAACATAAGCAGATGGGAATTTGTGCCAGAATTCATTGCTAATCAACGTATCTGTGTTTGTTTCCATGAATTGTGGGACCGTGGTCTTGATGGTATTGAGCAGCACCTGGTCAGAGCTTTGCTGAATCCAGAGTCGGACAGCATACTCCTTGGTCCATTTAGCTATCAGTGAGGTGTCTCCAGAGCCGAGGGGAGAGTCGAGCAGAGGAGTCTGTTCCTGCCGCCATCACGCCAGATAAGCTGATGTGGCCAGCTGAGCTCAAAATTATGTACCCCAGCTTAAAATGACCTTGTAAAAATAACATTAAGAGGGGAATTAAATTGTGTTAATATCAAGAACTGAGAACATCTCCGATACTTGTTTCCTTAAGACAAACTATTGAAGTCATGATGACAAATACCAACAGAGCTTGAACAAAACAAAACCAGTATTACCTCATTTTACTACTACACAACTGACACACATAGGATATTTGTAATAAGATATGTCACTACAATATTCATATTAATACATTCTGTACATAACTTGTAATTAAAATTGATTGTGATTCCTGGTTCCCTTTGTAATTGAATCAGGACACATATTCATTCATAACAGCAATGAATACATATTGTTATTTGAAAAGTTATCAGTGACTCCTTTAAGTTATCCTTTAGAGTGTTATATGTATGTGAGTGTCACAGTGTTGTCAAGTGTGGTGGAATAAATTAAATTGTTTATCCGTCTGTTGTTGTTATGACTTACACTTCATCATACACATACCCTAGACATACAACGTAGTCATCACACTATTCCAGAATAATTCTGACTGAGATATATATATATGTGGCAGCAAGTAAGGTTATCTATAATACACTACTCTCATTAGATATAGATACCTTCACAGCTGATCTCAGTCAGTACACTAAGTCCCCCTATAAATATTTATAACATCCCACTTCACCACATATATTGGGGGCTCGTCCGGGATTTTGAATCTTTCCCTATTAAAAATATTGGGGGTAATTCACTTCAGGGAATATAAGAATTAAAAGGTATCCTTGGGTGGAATTAAATAAGGTTGAGCTCACGGTGCCTGTGTTGTCCATTAGATATATTTAGAGATTAAATTGTTGGTTAGACATTGTAGAAATTTACCTGATAGACAATGGCGGACCTGGCCAAGTTTTGATCTGCTGCTGTACAGACTGCAAAAGAGTTAGGATTAGATGGGCAAGTTATGGTTGCCTATGTCACTACGGAATGTGACAAATTTATTGAACGCGAAGAAAGAAGATTAGAAAAAGAGGCCGAAAGAAAGTTAGAGGCTGAGACTAAGAGGTTGCAAGCTGAGGCTGAGACTAAGAGGTTGCAGATTGAGGCTGACAAAGAGGCTAAAGCATTGGAAGCCGAGGAAAGAAGACAGGCTGCAGAAAGGGAAGAGAAGAAATTAGCTGCAGAAAGGGAAGAGAAGAAATTAGCTGCAGAAAGGGAAGACAAGAGATTAGCTGCAGAAAGGGAAGCAGAAAAGGAGGAGAAGAGATTACAAAGGGAACATGAGTTACGGCTAAGGGAGTTTGAGTTTCAGGGCCATGCTCCTGAAAATGGTGCCAGTCCCTTTGCCTCTGATGCCACTGCTAGCCAAGGAGCCTCAACCTCAGCTATGAATTTTCATTTAGATCATTTTGTTGAGAAAGACGATGATATAGAGAGCTACCTAAATAGGTATGAACTATTAGCTACCACGTATGGGTTAGAGAGAGAAAGGTGGAGCTTAAAGTTATCTCAGGGACTTCGTGGGGCAGCTTATGAAGTTTTTTGCAAAAATGAGTAGAGGTGATCAGGAAAATTATGACATGCTAAAGCAGGCTCTTTTGTTAAGATATGAAAAGAATGCAGAATTCTATAGGAAAAATTTAGGAATGCTAAACTACTGTCAGGTGAAACCTATCACCAGTTCTCTGCACGAATAGAGACATACTTGGAGAAATGGACTTCTCTGGGGAAAACCCAAGATCTTAAGGAAATGGTCCTTATAGAGCAATTAAGAGAGTCCATGGCTCCAGACCTGAGAAAGTTTCTCATGGAACAAGGTGCAGAGAGGCTGGGTGAGTTGCTAAATGTTGCTGAAAGGTATCAAGCAGCTCAAGCAGAGGTAACAGGTAATAAAAAGAAACAGGTGGACAACTTTAGGGCACCACAGAACTTTAATAAATTTGATCCTAGGGATCAAAATAAAGGTAAGCACCAATTTGATAGGCCACGGTATGAAAATAAAAATAAATTCCCACAATTCGATGAAAGGAAATATGATGAAAGAAAATCTTTCAACCAAGGAAAAAGGTGGTGTAAAAATGGTCAGATGGACAATCATGACACTGACCGTTGCAGAAGGAAACCTGTGTATATGGCAACCCTTCAGGTCAGGTCGACCTCAAGACAGGAGGAGGATATTATGTTAGATACCACTCCAGAAGAGATGAGGAAGGCACAGGCTGGGGATAAAACACTCAAGCCTTGTTTCAGAAAATTGTCAACTTGTCATACAACTCCAGGCAAGGGAGATTTTTACATGAAAAACAAGCTGATGTATAGGAAGACTGGAGCTAGATCCAAAGGTCAGGGACAACTGGTACTTCCTAAAAGATATAGGGCAGACTTAATAAGGAGCCTACATGTGAAACCAGATGGGGACCATGAGAAGATAGGTACCATCATTCAAAAGGTGGCTCACAATTATTATTGGCCCAAAGCAAGATGGGACATTGAGAATTTTGTAGAAAGGTGTAGCATAGCACATGAGGGAACACCCACAAGTGGGAACATTGATCAGGACCTGGACACGCCCCGGGGCAAAATTAGGCCTGATAATAAAAAGAAAAATAGATTTGATAAAGTGGACCAAATGGAATGGGAAGCCCCTTTTCACGGACAAGCTTCACTTAACTGTTTTACAATGGCCACTATGCGGAGAGTGCAAAAGGATGTCTTACCCCAGGATAAGCCGACAATCCCTCAATCGGACTTAAACCAACTGGAGGAAGAAGATGTAGAGAGGAAATCTCTCATCAAGAATTTTAAGAGGGGAGAAAGCCCCAAGACAAGAAAAATTGGTAGCGGTCGTTTTGTGAATGATAATTCTGGGAGGAAAAATCATCACTATAAAGCTTCGAGTGGAAGAGACCATACCGGTGCATGGACAAATAGGTCCACACAATTAAAGGTCCATATGTAGCTTTGTTAAGAACGTGGACTGATGAAAAGGCAGAGGAAAACATTACATCTTCATACCAATATGTGAATGAGCTGACCACTCGTTTGGAAAACTGGCTGGAAACTTGCCAATGAAAATTTGAAACAAGCCAGGAAGAAACATGCTGCCTATTATAACAGGAAGGCGAAAGACAGAAATTTGGCTGTGGGAGAGAAAGTACTGCTTCTTTTGCCTGGGAGTCAGAATAAGTTACAAATTGGATGGCAGGGTCCATATACAGTTTTAGAGAAGGTATCTAGAACAAATTATAAGATAGATAAGAAGGGGAAAGAAAAAATCTATCATGTGAATCTCCTGAAGAAATATTTGGAAAGAGAACATCAGGAAGAGACACACTTGTTGACCTTGTCCATCGCCATGGAAATGAAAAAGGAACCACTTTCATCATTTGAATATCCATTACACCCCTGTGAGACAGCAGCACAGGTGAAAATCAGTACACATTTAACGAAAACTCAGAAAGAGAGAGTGCAACAGGTTCTAAATAATCATGCAGAGGTGTTAACAGACCGACCAGGGCATACAAACCTATTGGAATATGATATGAAACTAATAGACTCCACACCTGTCTGTATGAAACCATATTCGATTCCGTTTGCTAAGGAGAAAGCTTTGAAGGAAGAGATAGACTATCTATTGAAGGAAGGAATTATTTCGCACAGTGAGTCTTCGTATAGTTCTGGTGTTGTACTCTTAAGGAAGCCCTCTGGAGAACATAGACTCTGTATAGATTACAGGAGACTGAATGCTATTACAGAAGGACAGGTGGATCCATTGCCGGATACAAATCAGCTGTTTGCCAGGCTAAATAAAGCTAAATATTTCTCAAAAGTGGATCTGAGTAAAGGATACTATCAGATTCCAGTAAAGCCTGAGGTTAGACCATACCTAGCTTTTAGTACCTCAGAAGGACACTATGAGTTTAATAGATTGCCATTTGGATTGAAGAATGCGCCTAGTGTCTTCTCTAGAATGATGAGAAAATTATTGGATCCTCTGAATAATCCCTGTATAACAAATTTTATGGATGATATCCTTATAGCAACAGAAACATTTGAGGAACACATTGACTCTCTGAACATGCTGTTTGATCGACTTAGGGAGGCAAATTTAACAGCCCGACCAACCAAATGTTGCGTTGGATGTAAAGAATTGGCATTTTTGGGACACACAGTTTATCAGGGAAACATGACCCCTGACCCAAAGAATTTAGAGAAACTACAGAAAGCCCCGAGACCACAAACCAAGAAGGACGTGAGATCCTTTGTCTCATTATGTGGTTTCTACCAGAAGTATATCAAAAACTTTAATTCCATATGTGCACCGTTAACTGAATTGACACGTAAAGGACATCCAGATCACATTACATGGACACCACAATGTGAAATGACTTACCAAGAATTGAAGGAAAAGCTCACAAGTAAACCCATTTTGAAATTACCTGACTTAAGTCAAGAATTCATAGTAAGGACGGGTGCAAGTAATATTGGGTTAGGTGCAACTCTACTACAGAAATCAGATGCATTGGATGGGGAATTAAGCCCAGTGGCATATGCTAGCAGAAAGTTGAATAAAGCTGAAATCAACTACTCAACTAGCGAAAAAGAATGTCTTGCAGTAATATGGGCGATAAAGAAATTCAATATTTATCTATATGGGAAGGCATTTAAGTTGCAAACAGACCACAAACCTTTATCGTTTCTAGCACAGGCTAGGCATGAGAACTCCAGGTTACTCCGATGGTCTTTACTGTTGGCTCCATATAATTTTAGCATTGAGTATATATCTGGAAAAACCAATTTGGGAGCGGATTTTTTAAGCCGCCATCCGTGTGATGAGAATCACCGTAAACCCCAGAAATAATAATAAATTTCTCTATGTGTATATAGAATAAAGGACTGACATATAATGTCTGTTTTAAGAGGGGAGGTGTCGTGGAATATTCTAATCCACATATATAAATTATTAGGTAAATATGAAGCCTAACAAATAAAATTAATAAAGAAAAGAGCAATGGTAAAATAACAGTGCTGTCACAAAGAAGGTACTCGAAATCCCCCTTGTTTTCTGCTTCGTCTGCAAATTGTAACGCTTTCACGTTGATAGTAAAAGCTTACTGTATTATACCCGCTTTCTTCAATGAAACGTGTGCTGTATTTCTTGGAAAAACATTGAGAGGCAGACTGCGTAATGACCTAAAATAATCCTAACATTAATTTATACTGCGTTACCAAAACGAACGAACAGATGGACTCAAATAGAAAGAGAGAGGGGCGAATAAAATCAGGAACGCATGCAAAATTAAACACGCGTCTCGCTATTAATGCCACCCCCAACAAGCGTAACGCGATACACAATTACTACTATCACGCGTGTTAGGCTACATGCACTAACTTTTTCGGACGAACAGTGATAAAATACACTACCCTTCCCAGAGTTAGGTTTTAAAATCATAAAAAAACGCTTATTAGGAAAGATAACAATAGATGGGTTTACGTTTGAAAACATTACAGTACCCAGACAGCACATCTTCGAAACAGGAGGTAGAAGAAATTGCATATTTTGAACGCAGCCACGTGGCTCCATTGGCTAGACTCGCTGATATACTCACTTAGGAGCGTTAGTTCGAGACCACTAGTGAAAATAAGCTTGATAAAGCAACAGTGCGTTGAAGCCAGCTCATATTTTGCTAAATAAAAGCCTGGAACATAAGCAGATGGGAATTTGTGCCAGAATTCATTGCTAATCAACGTATCTGTGTTTGTTTCCATGAATTGTGGGACCGTGGTCTTGATGGTATTGAGCAGCACCTGGTCAGAGCTTTGCTGAATCCAGAGTCGGACAGCATACTCCTTGGTCCATTTAGCTATCAGTGAGGTGTCTCCAGAGCCGAGGGGAGAGTCGAGCAGAGGAGTCTGTTCCTGCCGCCATCACGCCAGATAAGCTGATGTGGCCAGCTGAGCTCAAAATTATGTACCCCAGCTTAAAATGACCTTGTAAAAATAACATTAAGAGGGGAATTAAATTGTGTTAATATCAAGAACTGAGAACATCTCCGATACTTGTTTCCTTAAGACAAACTATTGAAGTCATGATGACAAATACCAACAGAGCTTGAACAAAACAAAACCAGTATTACCTCATTTTACTACTACACAACTGACACACATAGGATATTTGTAATAAGATATGTCACTACAATATTCATATTAATACATTCTGTACATAACTTGTAATTAAAATTGATTGTGATTCCTGGTTCCCTTTGTAATTGAATCAGGACACATATTCATTCATAACAGCAATGAATACATATTGTTATTTGAAAAGTTATCAGTGACTCCTTTAAGTTATCCTTTAGAGTGTTATATGTATGTGAGTGTCACAGTGTTGTCAAGTGTGGTGGAATAAATTAAATTGTTTATCCGTCTGTTGTTGTTATGACTTACACTTCATCATACACATACCCTAGACATACAACGTAGTCATCACACTATTCCAGAATAATTCTGACTGAGATATATATATATATGTGGCAGCAAGTAAGGTTATCTATAATACACTACTCTCATTAGATATAGATACCTTCACAGCTGATCTCAGTCAGTACACTAAGTCCCCCTATAAATATTTATAACATCCCACTTCACCACACTAGGAACGACTAACTTTAAGCGAGCACGCACAAAGCACGCTAACCGATACAGGAAAGTCGCGAAAGAAAGAGAACTAGAAGCAGGAGAGAAAGTTTTGGTGTTACTCCCTACCGGAAACAACCAACTGAAGATCGGATGGCAAGGGCCGTTTACCGTCCTGAAAAAGATTTCTAAGGCTAACTACCAGATATCTATTCAAGGAATGGAGAAGGTTTTCCATTTAAATCTCTTAAAGAGATACTTGGAAAGACCGGTGCCGACCTCCGACCATCTCCTGACGATCGCCAGAGCTGACGAAGATGATGATAGTGGCAGGGATATTCCACCGCTATCACAGGAAATCTTTCAAAAATGTCAGAAGCGGCGACGCTCTTTCAAGCGCGCATGGGAGACATTCCAAAGGAAGGAAACGTCGGGACAGACTTCATGAGTAGGAATTGGAAAGAGATGGAGGGGGAAGAGGAGAGGGAAGAAGACAGACACCCCGAAGCTACGGTTATAGGAAATTTAATTCCATAACGTAGACATGGAGTGCTTCCATATCTAAAGGGGGGACGTCCTGTCACGTGGGTTTTGTTCATTAAATTACCTAGATCTTCTTCCTATTCTCTTACCGGATTTTTTTTATATTTTATTATCTTTCCGTACTTGTTTTTCCGGTATTTTTCGCATCACTCGGGTGCGAAAAATATTTTCTTCAGTATTCTCAAACTTTACCTTGTTCTTTCTCATACTGGGATACGTAATTCTATTGCGTAGATGTCAGTGAAAACGAAACTGGGACTTTCGCTTATCTCACGATAGAGCAGACTTAAGTCTGCAGCATTCCCCGTACTGGTCGATATAAGCTGTGAATATTCGTTTCGCTAGACCTAGAGGTGTCATATTGTCTGCATCTTTCACCGGTCACAACGGAAGTGCATCGGCCGAACGCTCAGGTAGGAGCGATAATTTACACCTTTTAGTCGCAGTTCGAGACAACTGTCTGGGAATAGCAGCGGCAAACGGCACCCACTGTTGGCCTGGTCAGCGCGAGGTGGGGAAACGCAGAAGTGTCAGCTATGTAAGACGTCTAGTAATGGTAATGTTAAATGTAAGGTGTTGTACACGTAAAGGGGAGATGATTTCGGAGTTTGAGAAAATGTGGGATTGTTTGCCCTTGTTTTCAAATATCCACCCTAGAGCTGAAATCTGATTTCATTTGAGTCTCCAACATCTCAGTAGATGGAACACGCGTGCTAGTGAATGAAGCTTTATAGCGAATTTCATAGTTCTCGTCAGATTTGTGACGAGCTTCTAACTACCTATCTAGTGAGTTATCCTAGTCGTGGTGTTACCGTAGTGCTGGGGTGAGATAAATATAATAGATATCTAGTATTTTGTGAAGTGATAAAGTGTTAAGTCGCTTATTTCATTTTTAACTAGTTTCTTTTGAAAAGAGTGCTTAATTTATATAGTTTGTATTATTTTCTAGTGACGCGTTTCAGTGGAAAGCAGAAATCTTATAATTTCTAGCATTAAACAATAATGTAGCTATATTGAAGTTAATTTTACTGCTAAATAATCAGACGAGATCATATTTTTTCTAAACTAACTTATAAATGCTAGAAGCCTCATGAGATGTTGACGGAATACGCACGTGTTCCTAAATTCATGAGGATTTATGATTTTTTTAAAATATAACTTATCTCACGGGAAGTTTTAATAATAATAAGTCAAGCTGTAGGCTTGCCGTTTAATATGTAAGATCTTAACGAGTACATATTCTGTATTGTATGTTGTTTTTTCTTCATTCAGTCATTTCTGGGGGTGAACCCAAACTTGCTGGCGTTTAGTAAAAAGGACATACTTGTGAGAAGCATAGACATTTCCTATCTTTAACCACGTGGGGTTTTTTTTAAGTAACACTCGTCTGACAGTGCATATGCCATCAGAGATAGACAGTAATACAAATCCCACAAACGGTTCCTAAAGACTAGAAATATATATTGGGCTTTTGAGCCAGTTCATATTGCTCCACAAATTTAAATGTATATGCTGTCTGGCGGCGAGAATAATTGCAAGAACTAACATTTACATTTCCAACACTATTGAAAGAGTGGATAGTGAACCAAGACTATCTGTTGAGAGCAGTTGTCCACTGGTCATCTTTTCCAAATTAAGGGAATCCTCGTGTGTTTTTTTTTTTTCGGAACTCTGTGTGCCCGTTTAAACTTGCTTATCAAACCTGATCAAAGTGACAATAAAAGTAAATCTAAAGTTTAACTGGTGAAGCGAACGCTCCCCGAAAACAGTGGAAGAAAACCTGTATTTGTAGAGCTGGGATTCGCTTTATCCAAAGAATCCAGATTCACTGTAGAGAAGTGTCCTAAGGTTGCGCCAGACGGTGAACAACATCAAGTTTTAGGTAAGGGTGAGAGAACCGAGTGAAAGTGACGGAAGGATGTTCGTTGGTTTAATGCATTCATTTTTTTTTGTGAAATTTTTCCTGAAGAAAGATTTGCTGCTTAATGTAATTGTTCCTTTAGAATAGATACTGCTGTCATAAGTCAGTTCTTACCTTCTAGAAAGGGGACAATATTAGACCCTAACCATATGCATCTCTAATTCTTTGGGCCATCATCTGTCATCCTAACGGGGCTGTGGGCTAAACCTAGAGTTAAGGGCATAACGGGGCTATCATCCTGGTAGCATTTTCTTGATTTTTATGACTATTTGTATATGTTTTCTTTTGATGTAAAATGTATATGTTGTGTCGTAAGTTTAATAAATGATAAATAAACTTACCCATAAATTAAATCAGTGTGCTGGTCGGCTCGTTCTAAATATTTATATAATCATTGTTATAGATTTCCCACGTCTGTGTGTGTAACCGTCGTCACGTGTATGTGCGTGCCCGTGAGTAGATATAATATATGTAATAGATGTATATGTGGTAGACTGTCTGACTGCTTAAAAATCTGTCGTAGAAGATAGGAGAGAGAGAGAGAGAAGATTTTCTCGCATCTCAGAGACAGCCTCTATCACTATTCTATCATCTCACTTGTGGTATCTATTTCCTTTACTAACTCACTCTGTGACTCTCACTCATTCCACTCTATTCAGAAGGGACCAACCCAAGTCTTAAATTCTCCTATCTAAAAATCTACGACACTGGCAGACGCTGAAGTTGGGTTGGCCACATCCTCAGAAGGGACCCTGATATCATTACAAGAACAGCTATGCTATGGACCCCCGAAGGAAAGCGAAAGAGAGGCCGACCAAAAACAACCTGGCGAAGAACTGTGGAAGCCGAGATGCAAAGAATGAACCAGAGTTGGGGCACTGTACGAAGGATGGCCGCCGACCGATCAAAGTGGAATCAATTTGTTGCTGCCCTACAAGACGCCACCAGGCGTGATGGCCACTGATTGCTTTGACGGTCAGCGGCTATGGATCAAAGAAGAAGAAGAAGCAGAAAACTCCATCAGTGCTCTGATCTCCTCCCTTAGATCACACAAATAGGATCTCAGCATAGTTCACGAACTTCGTAGCACCAGCGAGGATCCCAATGTGTGTATTCAGGAATCACACATTCTATAAATATTTTTGTGGCGGGTAGGTTTCCTAATTTGTTTAAATTTTGCTAGGGCAGCAGCCGTATTGCCTACTCTTTATTATGTCCAACTGCCGAGGGGATTTTAATGTGCGCAACTTGCACACGGGACCTCCTATGTTTTCGTCCTTATCCAAGAAGGCTAGGCATCCGATCCCACTTCCTATGAGATCGGGAGGGAGGGAAGGGGGGGGGGGGGGGTATGACATAATTATGACCCACTGCTTCTGAAAAATTTCCATCAAATATATTCAATGTACTGAGAATCGAACTATCTGGATAGCAGCTTCCGTAACTGAGAGATTCGTTGCATTTCGCTTGGGAACATGGACATCAGAACCAATGGGCATTTGTCCGGGACTACCCCAGGGTTCTCCACTATCACCGGTGCTGTTTAACATCTACACAGCAAAAGTTGCCACCATTCAGCCAACTGGGCTGGGACGAGCATTGACTTTTGCAGATGACATGCTCGTTTACAGGACTAGCTCTGACCAACAGGAATGTTCAGTAGCATAGATGGGACACTACATAAGGTGTTTAAATGGTGCAAGGAAACTGGCTCTAAAGTTAATCCCAACAAGGCCTGCTTGGTGTGGTGCTCCTTGAACAACTCCATCGTGAAAGCAGACCTTCCAGATATTACTTTCAATAAGCAGAAAACTGAAAGGAAAAACAAGATGAAGTATATTGGAGTAACATTTGAACGCGGGCTATTGTATAAGCACCACGTTGATCACATCATACAGAAGTGCATGAGAGGTCTGGCAGCCTTAAAACAATGGTCGCAGCGCACCTGAAGCCGAGATTACTATTTCTCCTGTATCATTAGCTAGTCATATCGGAAATTATGTATGTGCTGGGAATACTCATGCTGTCAGTAACACAACGTGAACGACTGGAACGCTTTCAAAATGAAGGGATGCGTATAGTCGTGGGCTGTACGCGAGATACCTCCATTGTGACGAAGCAGCACATTCTTGGATTGCTATCAACTAGATCCAGATATGCCATGACCATAATGTCATGATTTTGATTGAAATGTCTGCCACTTTGGTCTGAGTGGTCTGCCCTGTTTTCTTTCTATTTCTTGTCTACGCCCCTGTCACGAGATGGATTTTGAGGCGACCTCTTCTCGATCTCTCGTTCACTACTGGCAACATCTTCTCGATCTCTCGTTTACTACGGCAGTGATCAGTTACATTTTCGTACTGATTTTATTGCGATTTTTTTCGAGTCGCACCCTTTTCTTTCTCTGTCCACTGTAGCAGATATTTTATTCCTACACTCCTATCAGGGATAAGTCGTCATGTCTGTTTGTTATCCATTTCTCCCCCTTTGCAAGGAGCGGCTGAGAGAATATTAACGACAGAGATGTTGGTAATTCTTTTGTACCAAACCTTAGCCACGCAGGTTTAACACTAAAATCGGCCAGAGTATGTGTCTAATCGCCGATAAGGCTATTGTACGAAGACAGGTCGTTGTTTGCTCAAGCGGGAGATAGCAAGATTATTCGTCTGTGCAACATATTTTGGACAGACACGTATGACATAATCGCTTCCAGTCCGACTTGTTATAACAAGATTACTTTAGATATTAATAATTTGATACATCTGAAACACATTGTCGTCTGAGTTTATCGATATGTTTGTGAGTTGGTACCCAAGAGATCGGATATTTTCATGCCATATTTGGGATGCAATCTGCAATGCATTCAAAATTTTTTATGTCAGGAATCTTTAAAATCCCCACCCGCCCCCCCCCCCCCCCCCCCCCCCCCCCCAGCATGTTTGAAATGATTGGAGCTTTTGCCTAGCTTCATAACAAACAGAGCTGGGGACGACAGTGAATATAACCTGACGCTTCAGTCAATCAAATTTACTGTGAAGATCGCTTGCCAAGACGACACAACCAGACCTTGCCAGAGAGAAGCCAAGAATTCAGAATTTCATTTTATAAGACCTTTTTATTGGAGAATTTTTCAGGACTTACAAAACAGCCCAGGAAATCTCTAGCATTTTAAATAAGATAACCCGGAATATCTGAGGAAACTGAACAACACGGAGTCAGAGAGGGAATTAAAGTTAAAATTAACGACCCCAAGTACACGTGTAAAAAAGTCATCGGCTAGTGCCTTAACTTCATTCATCTAAGCAAACAGTCTGTGAGCCAGGATTGGCGTAAGTTGTCATTTTACATTCTATATTTTCATTACTAAAATGTGAACAAATTTGTATATATTACCATGTGAATATTAATTTGTGAAAATCACTAGTGGATGTTACAGTCATTTGAGGCTGGCAACCTGAGCGTCACCCGTGTGTTACCGGGGCCCGAAAGGGGAGCAAAGAATAGTAACACTGTCCCCTGCCAAGCATGTCGTAGAAAGCGACTAAGGAGGGTTGGGCATGGACAAGGGAAGGTGGCGCAAGTGGCAGCAGAAATGAGGGAATACAAAATCGAGGTTTTGGGAATGTGTGAAACAAAGTGGAAGGGGGTAGACAGGAAGAAACTCATCACAGGTGAATTGGTGCTGTCCTCAGGACATGAAGACGAAAGTTCATACCACAGTGAAGGGGTAGCTCTTATGTTATCTAAAGAAGCACAGAAAGCACTCATTGAATGGGAAGCTGTTGGACCCAGAATAATAACAGCTACTTTCAAAACAGCTAAAAAGAAAATTCATGTAAATGTCATCCAATGTTATGCACCAACTAATGACAAAGAAGAGTCTGTGAAAGAAGCATTTTATACTAAACTACAGGAAATTATGGATAAAGTAAAAAGAAGAGACATCACAATTTTGATGGGTGACATGAATGCAAAGATAGGTACAGTCAACACCGGATTTGAAGAAGTCATGGGAAAACATGGGCTAGGAGTAATGAATGAAAATGGAGAACTATTCGCAAACTTCTGTGCTTCAAATCAACTGGCTATAGGAGGAAGCATGTTTCCACATAAGAGAATACACAAGGCAACATGGATATCACCAGATCATAGAACAGAAAATCAGATTGATCATATATGCATAAACAAGAAGTTTAGATCATCATTGCAGGATGTAAAGGTATACAGAGGAGCAGATGTGGCATCAGATCACCATCTTCTGATAGCCAAAATAAAAATGAAACTCAAGAGATATGCAACAATGCAAAATTATAGACAACAGTATAATGTAGGACAGCTAAGAAATCAAGAAACAAGAGACAAATTTGCGGTCACAGTATCCAACAAATTCCAAGTGCTCCAACAGCTGGAAGATGTAGAGAATACAGAAGACTATTGGCAGCAGGTCAAAACTGTATGGAAGGAGACATGTGAAGAAATACTGGGGAAAAGGGAAAGACAACAAAAAGCATGGATAACAACAGAAACCATCAATAAGATAAAAGACAGAAAAAACAAGAAAGCAGAGTTAAACACAAGCAAAACCAGAAGTGCCAAAGCCAAGGCTCAAGAAGTGTACACAGAAGCAAACAAAGAAGTAAAAAGAAGTATCAAAAGAGACAAGAGGAAGTATATTGAGGAGTTGGCAAGAGAGGCAGAAGATGCTGCAGCCAAAGGAAATATGAGAGAACTGTATAGCAGCACAAAGAAGCTAACAGGGAAATACAAGCAAACAAGTTGCCTCATAAAAGACAAGAATGGGAAACTGCTCAGCAATATACAAGAGCAAATGAAGAGGTGGACAGAATATTTTGGGGACCTTCTCAATAGACCAGCTCCACAAAACCCGCCGGACATCCAGCCAGCAGAAGAAGAGCTACAAATTAACGGTGAAAGACCAACGAAGGAAGAAATAAAGAAAGCCATAAAGCTTCTAAGAGATGGAAAAGCGTCTGGACCTGATGGCATTCCAGCAGAGGCCATCAAAGCAGATATCGACACGGCTACAGAGATGTTATATAAATTACTTGGTAAAGTCTGGGAAAAGGAAGAGATACCAGCAGAATGGAAGGAAGGATATCTGGTTAAGTTGCCTAAGAAGGGAAATTTACAAGAGTGCACAAATTATAGAGGAATAATGTTACTATCAGTGCCAGGAAAAGTATATTAAACAGGATTATCCTTGAGAGATTAAAAGAGTCCATAGACAAGAAAAACTGAGAGATGAACAAGCAGGTTTTCGACAAAACAGATCATGTACAGACCAGATAGCCACTTTGAGAATAATAGTTGAACAAAGTCTGGAATGGAATTCACCACTATACATCGGATTTGTGGACTACGAAAAGGCATTTGACAGTGTAGACAGAGAATCACTTTGGAAATTGTTGAGGCATTATGGAGTTCCCCTGAAGATCATTAATTTAATAAAGAAAACATATGAAGACATGACATGCAGAGTTCTTCACGAAGGACAGCTTACAGAACCGTTTGGGATAAGAACAGGAGTGCGACAGGGATGCCTCTTGTCTCCATTTCTTTTCTTGCTGGCAATAGATTGGGTTATGAGATCATCGGCAACACACAACAGAAATGGAATCCAGTGGACTCTGACTAAGCAGTTGGATGATCTGGATTTTGCTGATGACTTGGCTCTTCTGTCCCATAGCCGTAATCAGATGCAGGACAAATTGAAAACACTTGATGAGAGGTCACAGCAATTGGGTCTGAAAATACACAGGGAAAAGACAAAAATATGCGAATAAATGCAGGTAATGATAACAGGGTTGAACTTGAAGAAACACCAATACAAGATGTAGAATCATACACATATCTTGGCAGTAATATAGACAAAGTTGGAGGGACAGACAGCGATATCAAAATAAGAATACAAAAGGCAAGAGGAGCTTTCATTGCATTGGGAAATATATGGAGATCAAGAGAAATAGGATCCAACACGAAAATAAGAATCTTCAACTCAAATGTGAAGTCAGTCCTATTGTATGGCTCAGAGACATGGAGAACAACAAAGACAACAACCAAAAAGCTACAGACTTTCATAAATGGGTGCTTGCGTAGAATAGAGGGATTAAAATGGTATGACAAGGTTACCAACGTGGAACTGATGACAAGAACTAGACAAGTGCCAGTGGAACAAGAAATGAGAAGAAGACGATGGCGATGGATAGGACACACACTGAGAAAACCTGTTGATAGCATTACAAGGCAGTCCTTGTTCTGGAACCCCCAGGGCAAGAGAGGCAGAGGAAGACCAAGAAGTACATGGAGAAGAGAGTTGGAAACAGAGGTGAAAATGATGAGGAGAACATGGAAAGAACTTGAGATGATGGCACGTGACAGGAGGACTTGGCATGTGTTTGTTGAAGGCCTATGCTCCTGTGGGAGTGGAGGGTTATGAACCTGAGCGTATAAAATGATGATTTCATGAACTACCACTGCACGGGCTGGCGACTGATTTATTGCAAGTTTCATAAGGAGAACTAAACGCATCAGCAGTTCCAAGTTCCTTATGGAGCAGGGAGGGAAAGACGAAAGAAATGATGTACATTTTATTTATAATACTTGCAGTTTCAAATCAGTGTAAATGTCAATGTTAACATATTCACTTTAAAATTAATGGAAGTTTCAAACTTGTCAAATCAGTCTGAATATAAATGATAACAGATTCAATTTATATTGTGAACACTTTTCAATCAGTGGAAATGTAAATGTTAACATATTCTATCTGTACTATTAACCTTTTCATTTAAATGTAAAGTAACTATAAAAACTATTCAACTTAAAAGTAAAGAAAGTTTTCTCTCGAGGGATTAAAGTTAATTCTCATCGAGGGTAAATTCTGAGTAAATGGGATGGTGGAATTAGAAAAGGCACACATACGTATGTGTCGGGAAACGCAATACTCAGTAGAACGTTTCGTTTCTATTTTTGTTAACCATAGTTGTTGGTGGTGGTACCAGTTGAAAGGTACTATCTCTGGAACAAGAAGGGAACAGTGGCCTGAGCTTTAAGACGAAGGACTAACGTTGTGGACTCTCCCTGACACTCTTGGGAACGAGCTGCACCTTGCATCCTTGACCAGCGATGAGCGTGAGCAGTGTAAAAAGAACCAACCCAGCTGGAGCAGAAACAACCACTGGCAGCTAAGTGCAATATATAGGCTGCCACATGAACTTTAAAAAAAAATTATATCATTCTCCAAGAATGAACACTTTCTTTTAAAACTATTCAGGCTAAGGCCACCTTCCTTCTACGTGAAATAGCGGCATTTTTTTGGGGCCAAAGGTCTTTTATTTAGCGATTCTTGGGAAAGCGGCTAGTTTCAGTGTTTTTACAAGCTTTTCTTTAACTTGCAACGTATGTCACTCTCTTGTCACCTTCAAATCTTGCCATCGATTTTTCAACCACTTCCAGATGAGCAATAGCTCTGAAACTTGGCACAGTTGTGTATCCCCCATGACAATACAATAATCAGTTGTAAAAATAATGAAATGAATAAAATTAAAATTAATATTAATTTTTGTTTGTTTGTATTTTATCATCAGTGTAATGGACGTTCACTGCAAATAATCTAGGTGTATTCTTTCCAACAAGATAGTCTCTCTTGAGAGAAACATTGAAACTTCTCTCCCCCCCCCCCCCCTTCCACACACACACTATCGCGTGCACAGACATACACACAACTGAAAACTACATTTAAAAAAATGTAATTTACAACTCTTATCAAAATAAAAAATAAAGCAAAAAACAAAAAATATTAACTTTCCGTGTAATATACTGAAAAATGAAATCCACCCACAGTGCTCTGAACTCGTTTATCGCAAACTGATAATGTCATTAGCGGATCGATTACATTTGACTTAAATTAAAAAAAAAATAACACTAAAAAGTAGAAAATAAAGAATAAAATAAAAATATTTTAAACACAGGCTTTTAATGCACTAAAAAGCCACACAATTTTTTTCAAGGAGTGTATAGCTTGCAGTAAAAAAAAATGTAACATAAAATTTACTAAAAGCCTGGGGCGCTGGTTCTACATATATATATATATATATATATATAAATATATATATATATATATATATATATATATGTATATATATATATATATATATATATATATATATATATGTATATATATAAATGTATATAGATATATTTATATATTTATGTGTATATATATATATATATATATATATATATATATATATATATACACATATAAATATATAAATATATAAATATATGAATATAAATATGAATAAAAATAAATAAAAATAAATAAATAAATAAATAAATAAATAAATATATATATATATATATTCTTCTTCTTTGATCCTTAGCCGCCGACCGTCAAAGAAGTCAGTGGCCATCACGCCTAGTGGCGTCTTGTAGGGCAAGAACAAATTGATTCCACTTTGCTCGGTCGGTGGCCATCCTTCGTACAGTGCCCCAACTCTGGTTCATTCTTTGCATCTCGGCCTCCACAGTCCTCCGCCAGGTTGTTTTTGGTCGGCCTCTCTTTCGTTTTCCTTCAGGGGTCCAAAGCATAGCTGTTCTTGTGATGGCATCGGGGTCTCTTCTGAGGACATGACCAACCCAGTTCCAGCGTCTGCCAGCTATGATGGTGTGCATGTCCTCTTGCTTGCTACGAGTAAGCAGATCTTGGTTAGTGATGGTGAATTTTTCTTAGGCATGTTGTGTGAAAAGAGGACAATTTCGACATTTCCTTCTCCGTAACTCTCCAGCATTCCGCACCATAGAGAAGCACAGAAAGCACACAGCTCTGATATAATCTTAATTTTGTGCTTGTGCTGTATTGGGAGGACTTCCAGATGTTGTTTAGGCTAAAGAAGGCTGTTCTTGCCTTATTCATTCTGATGTTGATGTCTTTGCCTGCCCCACCGTCTGGTGTTACTATGCTTCCTAGGTATGTGAAGGTATCTGTCTGTACCAATTGCTTATTCCTTACTGTCGTGAAATATTCTAATCCACATATATAAATTATCAGGTAAATGTAAAGCCTAACACATAAATTCAATAAAAGGAAAGAAGAATGGTAAAGAACAGTGCTGTCACAATGACTGTACTCGAAATCCCCCTTGTTTTCTACTTCGTCTGCAAATTGTAACGTTTCACGTTGATAGTAAAAGCCTACCGCTTCAATACCCGCTTTCTACGATAAAACATGTGCTGCATTTCTAAGAAAAACCTTGAGATACGCAAGTTGACCTAGATTTAAAATTCCATTCATGTCATTTTATACACTACGTTACCAAAAAAAAAACGAAAGACAGATGGACTAAAGATAGAAAGAAAGGGAGAGGCTGGAAGCAGGAACGCATGCAACACTAAACACGCGTATCGCGATACAATTACTACCATCACGCGTGTAAGGCCACTAGCACTGACTTTTTTCAAATCGACAGTGATAAAAAACACTACCCATACGAGAGTTAGTTTTTAAAAACATGAAAAATTCTTATTGGGAAACATGACATTATACTGGTTTACGTTTGAAAACATTACAGTACCCAGACACCACATCTTCGAAGTAAACAGGAGGTAGAAGAAATTGCATATTTTGAACGCAGCCACTTAGCTCTTTTAAATTTGTATATTTGGGTTCCTTAGGACTTGCTGACAAAGAATATGTAAAACGTTACGCAAATAGTCTAGGAATTACCAAATTATAGCCAAAATAAAATAGTGAGGGTGTCAGACAACACTAGAATCAGAATCGCTCAGTGGCAGATTTTCACCCCACCATTGTACGGGAAATGGGTCTCCATGTTAAATCCGATTTGATTGGAGCGCAACAAATGAAAGGCTAAACACGATTAGTCGGGCTATAAATACTATCTTTTGTTGTCAGGGGAAACGGGAGTAGGAGTACTTTTTTTCAAACGTTTGGGTAAACATGGCATGATTGGTTAGAGCAGCCAATATAGTCAATCAGAGGCGTCAGGTCAGCATCACATTTTCAAATAAACTTACTACAGAACCAGTGCGTTGAGCACCAGTGCATATTTTTCTAAATAAAAGCCTGGGACATCGGCAGATCGAAATTGTGCTATATTCATTGCCAGTCAACGAAACTGTGTATTATTTCATGAATTGTGGTAAGCTTGAGATATTCAATATCTTTTTAATGAAAATTGAATGTAAATTGATAATTTATGTCTGTATATATGTGTAGTTCAGTAGCGAACATGAAGTAAAGCCTATATAGTGCTCCAACCTGAACAGAAGGTGTCGGAGGAAAGTAAAACTACATGGAATTGCCAAACAGTACACTGACACCTATCTTATTGACTAGAAAGAAATCATGCTGGAATTGCAGAGGCGTAGTAACCATTAGGGAGGAATATACTGGTGTAAAGTATTTCAGATGAAGCTGACCGTTGGCCTAACGCTCTGAACTCAGTGTTTGTTATGTATTGTGTTCAGTCTGTAAATGGATTATAAATTAGTTATGAAGTAGGAGGTACAACCTTCTTGTTTCAGGGACCGTGGTCCTAAAGTTATTGAGCAGCACCTGGTCTGAGCTTTGCTGAATCCAGAGTCGGACAGCATACTCCTTGGTCCATATAGCTAACAGTGAGGTGTCTCCAGAACACAGGGGAGCAATCGAGCAGAGGAGTCTTTTCCTGCCGCCATCACGAAAGATAAGCCTATGTGGCCAGTGGAGCTCAACATTATGTACCCCATCTTAAACTGACATTGTATAAAATTAAGAGGGGAAATTAATTGTTTTAATGCCAGGAACTGAGAACATCTCCAATACTAGTTCCAACAGAAACAAACACGTGAAGTCATGATGACAAATAACAACATAGCTTGAAAGAACAAAACCAGTATTACCTCATATTACCACTACACAACTGACACACATAGGATAATATTAATAAAATATGTCACTACAAGGTTCATATTGATAAATCCTGTACTTATAAATTGTAATTAAAATTGATTGTGATTCCTGGTTCACTTTGTATTTGAATCAGGACACATATATATTAATGAAGGTACTGAATACATATTGATATTTGAAAATTTATCAGTGACTCTTTTAACGTAGTCAACACAATATTCCAGAATAATTCTGACTGAGGTATAAATATGTGGTAGCAAGTAAGGTTATCTGTAAAACACTACACCTATTAGATACAGATACCTTCACAGCTGACCTCAGGCAGTACACTAAGTCCCCTATAAATATTTATATCATCCCATCTTACCACATATATTGGGGTCTCGCTCTCGGGATTTTGAATCTTTCCCTATTAAAAATAGTGGGGGTAATTCACTTCAGGGAATAATAGAATTAAACGGTATCCTTGGGTGGAAATAAATAAGGTTGAGCTCTCAGTGCCTGTAGTGTCCTTAGATAATTATTGAAAGATTGAATTGTTACATTTGCATGATAGACAATGGCCGACTTGGCAAAATTTCGATCTGCTGCTGTACAGACTGCGAAAGAGTTAGGAATGGACGGGCAAATTATGATTGCTTATGTCACTGCTGAATGTGACAAATATATTGAACGGGAAGAAAGAAGATTAGAAAAAGAGGCCGAAAGAAAATTAGAGGCTGAGACTAAGAGGTTGCAGATTGAGGCTGAAAAAGAGGCTAAAGCATTGGAAGCCGAGGAAAGAAGACGAGCTGCAGAAAGGGAAGCAGAAGAAAGAAGATTGACTGCAGAGAGGGAAGCAGAAAAGGAGGAGAAGAGATTTCAAAGGGAACATGAGTTACGACTAAGGGAGTTTGAGTTTCAAGGCCATGCTCCTGAAAATGGTGCTAGTCCCTTTACCTCTGATGCCACTGCTAGCCAGGGAGCCTCAACCTCAGCTATGAATTTTCATTTAGATCACTTCGTTGAGAAAGACGATGATATTGAGAGCTATCTAAATAGATATGAACTATTAGCTACCACATATGGGTTAGAGAGAGAAAGGTGGAGCTTAAAGTTATCTCAAGGTCTTCGTGGGGCAGCTTATGAAGTTTTTGCCAAAATGAGCAGAGGTGATCAGGAAAATTATGACATGTGTCGTAGATTTCCGATAGGAGAATTAAGACTAGGTTTGGTCCCTTCTGAATAGGTTTGAATAGGTGATAGACTCAGTGAGAGTTAGTGAAAGGTAATAGAATTTCCACACACGTGAGATGATAGGTTTGATATAGTGGCTGTCTCTGAAAGCGAAAAGAATTCTTCTCTCTCTCACCTATCTTCTACAACAGTTGTTACAGCGTCAGACAGACTACACCAATATACATATTACGTATATTTCTATCACTCACAGGCACGCACATACACGTGACGACAGGTAAACACACAGACGTGGGAAAACTATAACAATGATATATATATTATCTAGAACGAGCTGACCAAACACGATTATTAAGTTCAAGAGCGATTTTATTATCAGGAAAAATCGGCTCACAACATCAAAGAAAGTACATCAAGGAAAATACATATACACATAGTCATAAAAAATCAAGGAAATGTTGCAAGGATGATAGCCCCGTTATTGTGTTAACTCTAGGTTTAGCCCGGCCCCGTTAAGAGAACAGATGATGGCGCCAGAGTCACAGATACATAGGGTTTGAGTCTAAGAGTTTTTCTTTGTTTTATCTCGTAATTATATGCACAGAGTTTGAAAAAAATCTGATTTAACCTAAGACAAAAAACACAAGAACTCTAGCCTTAGCAACAAATTATGCAGATTGGAAAAAAAAAAATTAGGACAGCAACAGGGTGTCAAAGATAAAATAGTGAAAAATATCACTCAAACCAGCGTACACTCATTCATTCCGCCATGGCTTTTCACACTTGTACTCACGACTTTGCTTGCTGCCTCTTGGAACACATTGATTTTAGATTTTCACACAGACTCAAAAAAAATGCAGTCTTCTGCCAAGAAGTCCCCAGTTCCAAAAGACGTATTTAACTTGGAGTCTCCGGGAACGACTACTTGGGTATGCAAATTTGTTCAAAATGTCTGATTAAGTCACCTAACAATTATTCCAGGCGCGGGAGTTAGCAGAGCACAGTGTCAATAGCGTAGGTTTCTAAAAAAATGATGAATGTCAGGTCGGTGCCTTCCCTCAGTATAGGATTCACTTTAGTCACACCACAGATTTGTCCACAAGATATAATCTAGTCGGGAAATGATTGTTAATATTCACGCCACCAGGCAGCAAATTATATAGAGTTTCTAGAAGAAATTAAGTGCTGGCTCCAAGGTCCAGTATTTATCATTACAGTCTTTGAAAAACCCGTTATAGGGATATTAGTATTTCTGTCTAACTTGCACCGTCAGATCAGTGTTACTTGAGAAAACCCACGTGGTTCAAAATAAGGACTGTCTATTTCTTCACAAGTATGGAAACTACTACTAGGTGCTGGTAAAGTTAGGGTCACCCCAAAACTTTCACTGTGTGGAGGAAAAATAACATATATAATATAATAAACAGAATCTGTACTGGTTAAAACTTACATTTAAACTTGCAAGCAGAGAGCTTTGCTTATCATTTAAACTTCCCGTGACGTAAGTTATATTTAAAAATCAGCATTCCTCATAAATTAGGAACACGTGCGTATCCCGTCATCATTCATGAGGCTCGATTCTAGAGTTTATACGTTAGTTTAGAAAAATACACTCGACTGAGTATTAGCAGTTAAATTAAATTCATAAATAGCTACAATTGCCGTTATAAGCTAGAAATTTAATTTTATTCTGCTTTCCACTGAATGCTTCCCTAGAAAATATAATAGCCTACCACTTTATTTCTCTTCTGCGCTAAAGAAATAGATTAAAAATGAATTAAGCGATTTAACACTTTAACACTCACAAAATCTATATATCTATCATATTAATTACCTCAACCACAGAATTACAGGTAGTCGCACAACTTAAGAATAAAAATGCTGAAAATATTTCTGGAAGTCTAGAAGTTCGACAAATTGCCGAAACAAACTGAGATCTTCGCTAACAGCTATTCTGTTTTCGAGCGACCTATCTACTGTGGAGTCTATGAGCGAGAATGAAATTAAAGTTTCAAACTTGGCCAATATCTTAAAATCAGACAAAGGGCCCAAACTTACTTCGCCAAGCGAAATTATCTCCCCTACTCCCAACATTTACGTCCGCTTAACGCGTGTCGTAACTGTCACCTACTGACCACGATGTACGCGTGTCAGTTTCAAATCCCAGACAGCCTGACTCCATTGTAGGGCAGTTTTCACACTACAGCTGACCATGGCCCAAGTGAGCGCCGTGTCAGTTTGGGATTTTCCAGCCAAATGTCTGGATACTGACCGGTGCAGATGTAAAGTATCACACCTCACCGGGACTTATGCCGAGAAGAAGCTCGCGCGCTCGGTGAGAATGTAGACGATTTGCTACGTCCTGTGTTCAGCGAACCGACTTATCACGCCTTCTGACGCCCTGCAGCCCTGACATCTACGTAATATCGTCCTAGCGCGATTCTCAGTTTAAGAGAAAAGAAAACAGGTAAAGTTTGCGAATTATATGAAAATAATATTCGCAAAACGAATGGATGAAAAAAATATACAGGAAAAAAAAAAGAAATACAGAGATAATAAAAGAGAGAATTTATGTGAAAGAATAGGAAGAAGATGTAGGAAATTAAATGAATATAAACCCTACGTGACAGAGCCTCCCCCCTTTAAGATATGGAAGCACTCCATGTCTACGTTATGGAGTTTAATTTCCTATAACCGTAGCTTCGGGGTGTCTGTCTTCTTCCCTCTCCATCTTCCCCTCCATCTCTGTCCAATTCCTACTCAAGTCCACTCCTCAAAGTTTCCTTCCCCTGGAATGTCTCATATGCGCGCTTGAAAGAGCGTCGCCGCTTCTGACATTTTTGAAAGATTTCCTGTGATAGCGGTGGAATATCCCTGCCACTATCGTCATCTTCGTCAGTTTTGGCGATCGTCAGGAGATGGTCGGAGGTTGGCACTGGTTTTTCCAAGTATCTCTTTAAGAGATTTAAATGGAAAAAATTCTCCTTTCCTTCAATAGAGATCTGGTAGTTAGCCTTAGAAATCTTTTTCAGGACGGTAAACGGCCCTTGCCATCCGATCTTCAGTTGGTTGTTCTCGTAGGGAGTAACACCAAAACTTTCTCTCCTGCTTCCAGTTCTCTCTCTTCCGCGACTTTCCTGTATCGGTTAGCGTGCTTTGTGCGAGCTCGCTTAAAGTTAGTCGTTGCTAGGTCCCACCCTAGTTTCAACCGTTCCTTTAAAACCGACACATATTTACTGGCTGAGACAACTGTCTCATCAGCCTTCTCGTCTGTCAGAGACTGAAGTAAGGCTTCAAGCGGGCCCTTAATGGGTCTGCCAAATAAGAGTGTAGCTGGCGGAAATCCTGTGGAAGTATGAGGAGATTCTCTGTAGCCAAATAATGCTGCAGGAATACAGAGATCCCAATCTTCAGGTTTCACTTGTGCCAGCTTACTTAGCATCATGGTGAGGTTTCCATTAGCACGTTCCACGAGCCCATTTCCGGCCGGAGTATATGGCTTAGTGTGGATGTGCTGGGTCCTCAAGATCTTAACGATCTCATCCATCAACAGGTTTCGGTATGGAGATCCATTATCCGTCAACACTTGCTGAGGGAATCCCAACCGAGTGAAAATCTGCACGAGGGCTTCTGCGACATGCTTGGCATCTGCGCATGTTAGCGGGATAGCTTCTGCCCATAAAGTGCATGTATCGACTAAGGTCAGGATGAACCTGTTCCTTCTTTTAGTCCTTTCGAAAGGCCCTAAAATGTCGATCACAACCCGTTCGAATGGTGTTCCCATTATTGGCATTTCACCCATGTGGACTGGGGGTGTCCGTTGCTTGGGTGGCACACGTTGGCACTGGGCACAGGATTTGACATATCTGATGATATCAGTATTCACTCCTGGCCACCAATAATGAGTGGTTATACGTTGGTTTGTGGCGTTCTGTCCCATATGTCCGCTAAAGGGAAGAGAGTGCCCCATTTCTAGGATTTGGCTTCTGTACTGTTTCGGTACTAGGAGCTGGTTGTAACCTTGGTCAGGCTTGCCCGTTCTCCGATAAAGTACGCCATCCTCAGAAAAAATGTCCCCGTGCTGTTTGGGTTCCTTAGCCATGGGCAGTTTCCTAAAGCAGGGTGCCAAAGTAGGGTCCTTGTATTGCGCTTCTTTAAGTTCCATAGGTAACAAATTAGGGGCGCAGGCTCCCGTTCCTTCTTGGTTTGCCCTCTTGTAGTTACTGCTGCCACAATCGGCTCTTCCGGTTTCCCAATACACACGTATCTCCCGCCAAGTATGACTGGGTAGATGGGATCATCCATAACAGCCGCTTTGATCACACCTCTGACAAAGTCAGAGTGTATCTCCACCAATGCGATGGGAAGCGCTGTAGGTGCATCACTCTTACGAACTCCACAAAGTTGAACGGTCTCTGCTGTCTCTTGACCGGGTTTGACCAGGTTTCTGGCAACAATGCAATCGTAAGAAAGCCCCGTGTCAAATAAGCAAGAAGTTTGAGAACCGTTCAAAGTAACAATACCTCGCGTTGAGGGTCTATCCCCAAGAGGTTGGGAATCACTGTCAATAATTCCGCCTTGCGAGACTGTTAATAAGCATCCGATGCGTTTAGGCTCGGTGTGCTCGGTCTGATCATATGTCCCGTGCTCAGGGGTTCTCCCTTTGCCACCTTGTCCTTTCTGGCTACGCTGCCATGTAGGGCGGTCGGGTTGATCAGACTGTTTGGGGTGGTTGGGGTACTTGTTCTTGTAGAACTTGGATTTTTCAGGAGGGGGGTTTTGAGGTCCAGTTTCTCTGTGGTTAAACTGATTCGCAGCATGAGAAGGTTGATCTAGATTATTTTTTCGAAAATGCTCCTCTGTCGGTTTCCGCTTTGTGGCCGGTAGTTCAGCCAGCGCATTGTGATAACGCTCAGACTTTTCCAAAATGTCTTCAAGTTTTTCTGCCCCCTGCTCAGCGAGAAATCTCCGGGTATCAGCAGACAAAGTGTTCTTTATTTGTTCAGTTAGAACAAGTTCCTCAAGACCTTCATAGGTAGAGGGGAGCTGCGAAAGCTCAAGGCACTTTGTTAGATATCCCTTAAGACGAGATGAGAACTGGTGAAAAGTTTCAGAATTCTCTTTCCGGCTGTTGCGAAACAGTTGCAAAAACTTGCGAGCGTTCATTTCAAAGCGCTCCAGTAACGCTTTCTTCAACACATCGTAGTCGTCTTGTTGGCTACTTTCCAGCTTAGAATAAACATCATAAGCAGAACCTTTTAGGGCCTGGGAAAGTTTCATATTCCAACGCGACCTCTCTAACCCGTACAGAGTTGCAATTTTCTCAAATTTTTCTAACCATGTGTCAATCTTCTCATTTGGACAAGGGAAAGACTCAAGAGTGAAAGACATAGCGTTGAGTTGAAGAGATTGAGTGTTAGAAGGATCAGTTAGGGAGGAATGAGGAGAAGATTCTCCATTGCTGGAGGTAGAGGCAGCACCACGACTTTGGAATTCTAGAGTTTTAAGAGCCAACTCATGCTGTCGTCGTTGCTCATTTTCTCTTTCCTCATGCTGTCTCTCCTCCCTCTCCTTCTCATGCTGTCTCTCCTTCTCTTTTTCCTCATGCTGCATCCTGCGAATTTCCATTTCCTCATCCATCTTCTTCTGCTGTAAAGCTTCGGCTGCTTCTTCTTTCCTCCTAGCTTCTTCTTTTTCCTCTTTAGCTTCAGCTCTTTCTCTCCGCATCATATCTCTCAAGTTCGTCCCTGACAAAAGCTTTCGCTTCTTCTCCTTCCAGTCCCTCCTCTCTCGCTTCGTCCCTGAGAAGTTGTCTAAGCTTTGCCCTCTCGGCCATATTATGTCAGTGACTGAGACACGTGGAGATAGAAAATAGGAAAAAGAATAACCTGGTTCCTACCACTTACGAGAAAAAAATTCCAAAAATCAAAAGATGATATCCTTAACCCTGGGATACCTCCTCCAAAATAAAATCTAACTATCGCTGCTATTATCGGCAATAAAGCACTCAATGCAAAACACGACTACGCCAAATAAATGGTAGTTAAGATTACAACTGAAAAATAAGTTGCTACAGTGGAAAAGCAAAAGAATATTGCAAAAATTAAAGAGAAAAATAATCCCTTAATTTTAAAAAATCCACTATAAGTTCGCCCCTGAAGTCAGATCGGGTAAGGGAGGGAATTAATCTGGACCAAAAAGTCCGAAACACACTCCTTAACTTAGTTCAAACGCCGTTCTGCCTCAGTACCCAGTGAATGTTATACACTCACCACTTTACCAGCATTTAGTATTACAATCAGCAGTTAACATATATCCCGACAAAATCAACCTGTAACCAAAATGTATATTATTCAAAGATGCTGTGGAAAAAAAAACTTATTAGTTTGTGTGGTCAGCACGCCCGTAAACAGATCGCTAGTCTAGGGGGTAATTATTTTAAAGGTATAACAACTCACAAGACATCACACTCTTACTCTATATCAGAATACAGAATCTTAAGTTCAAAATCCAGATAGACGAGTCCACGTTTGTCGTACTCGTCTTCCTATTCTAAGTTCAAAGACCGGAAACGAGCCCTCATTTGTCGTAGATTTCCGATAGGAGAATTAAGACTAGGTTTGGTCCCTTCTGAATAGGTTTGAATAGGTGATAGACTCAGTGAGAGTTAGTGAAAGGTAATAGAATTTCCACACACGTGAGATGATAGATTTTGATATAGTGGCTGTCTCTGAAAGCGAAAAGAATTCTTCTCTCTCTCACCTATCTTCTACAACAGTTGTTACAGCGTCAGACAGACTACACCAATATACATATTACGTATATTTCTATCACTCACAGGCACGCACATACACGTGACGACAGGTAAACACACAGACGTGGGAAAACTATAACAATGATATATATATTATCTAGAACGAGCTGACCAAACACGATTATTAAGTTCAAGAGCGATTTTATTATCAGGAAAAAATCGGCTCACAACATCAAAGAAAGTACATCAAGGAAAATACATATACACATAGTCATAAAAAATCAAGGAAATGTTGCAAGGATGATAGCCCCGTTATAGTGTTAACTCTAGGTTTAGCCCGGCCCCGTTAAGAGAACAGATGATGGCGCCAGAGTCACAGATACATAGGGTTTGAGTCTAAGAGTTTTTCTTTGTTTTATCTCGTAATTATATGCACAGAGTTTGAAAAAAATCTGATTTAACCTAAGACAAAAACACAAGAATTCTAGCCTTAGCAACAAATTATGCAGATTGGAAAAAAAAAATTAGGACAGCAACAGGGTGTCAAAGATAAAATAGTGAAAAATATCACTCAAACCAGCGTACACTCATTCATTCCGCCATGGCTTTTCACACTTGTACTCACGACTTTGCTTGCTGCCTCTTGGAACACATTGATTTTAGATTTTCACACAGACTCAAAAAAATGCAGTCTTCTGCCAAGAAGTCCCCAGTTCCAAAAGACGTATTTAACTTGGAGTCTCCGGGAACGACTACTTGGGTATGCAAATTTGTTCAAATGTCTGATTAAGTCACCTAACAATTATTCCAGGCGCGGGAGTTAGCAGAGCACAGTGTCAATAGCGTAGGTTTCTAAAAAATGATGAATGTCAGGTCGGTGCCTTCCCTCAGTATAGGATTCACTTTAGTCACACCACAGATTTGTCCACAAGATATAATCTAGTCGGGAAATGATTGTTAATATTCACGCCACCAGGCAGCAAATTATATAGAGTTTCTAGAAGAAATTAAGTGCTGGCTCCAAGGTCCAGTATTCATCATTACAGTCTTTGAAAACCCGTTATAGGGATATTAGTATTTCTGTCTAACTTGCACCGTCAGATCAGTGTTACTTGAGAAAACCCACGTGGTTCAAAATAAGGACTGTCTATTTCTTCACAAGTATGGAAACTACTACTAGGTGCTGGTAAAGTTAGGGTCACCCCAAAACTTTCACTGTGTGGAGGAAAAATAACACATATAATATAATAAACAGAATCTGTACTGGTTAAAACTTACATTTAAACTTGCAAGCAGAGAGCTTTGCTTAACATTTAAACTTCCCGTGACGTAAGTTATATTTAAAAATCAGCATTCCTCATAAATTAGGAACACGTGCGTATCCCGTCATCATTCATGAGGCTCGATTCTAGAGTTTATAGTTAGTTTATAAAAATACACTCGACTGAGTATTAGCAGTTAAATTTAATTCATAAATAGCTACAATTGCCGTTATAAGCTAGAAATTATAATTTCCTACTGCTTTCCACTGAATGCTTCCCTAGAAAATATAATAGCCTACCACTTTATCTCTCTTCTGCGCTAAAGAAATAGGTTAAAAATGAATTAAGCGATTTAACACTTTAACACTCACAAAATCTATATATCTATCATATTAATTACCTCAACCACAGAATTACAGGTAGTCGCACAACTTAAGAATAAAAATGCTGAAAATATTTCTGGAAGTCTAGAAGTTCGACAAATTGCCGAAACAAACTGAGATCTTCTCTAACAGCTATTCTGTTTTCGAGCGACCTATCTACTGTGGAGTCTATGAGCGAGAATGAAATTAAAGTTTCAAACTTGGCCAATATCTTAAAATCAGACAAAGGGCCCAAACTTACTTCGCCAAGCGAAATTATCTCCCCTACTCCCAACATTTACGTCCGCTTAACGCGTGTCGTAACTGTCACCTACTGACCACGATGTACGCGTGTCAGTTTCAAATCCCAGACAGCCTGACTCCATTGTAGGGCAGTTTTCACACTACAGCTGACCATGGCCCAAGTGAGCGCCGTGTCAGTTTGGGATTTTCCAGCCAAATGTCTGGATACTGACCGGTGCAGATGTAAAGTATCACACCTCACCGGGACTTATGCCGAGAAGAAGCTCGCGCGCTCGGTGAGAATGTAGACGATTTGCTACGTCCTGTGTTCAGCGAACCGACTTATCACGCCTTCTGACGCCCTGCAGCCCTGACATCTACGTAATATCGTCCTAGCGCGATTCTCAGTTTAAGAGAAAGAAACAGGTAAAGTTTGCGAATTATATGAAAATAATATTCGCAAAACGAATGGGTGAAAAAATATACAGGAAAAAAAAATTACAGAGATAATAAAAGAGAGAATTTATGTGAAAGAATAGGAAGAAGATGTAGGAAATTAAATGACTATAAACCCTACGTGACAACATGCTAAAGCAGGCTCTTTTGTTAAGATATGAAAAGAACGCAGAATTTTATAGGAAAAAATTTAGGAATGCTAAACTACTGTCAGGTGAAACCTATCACCAGTTCTCTGCACGAATAGAGACATACTTGGAGAAATGGACTTCTCTGGGGAAAACCCAAGATCTTAAGGAAATGGTCCTTATAGAACAACTAAGAGAGTCCATGGCTCCAGACCTGAGAAAGTTTCTCATGGAACAAGGTGCAGAGAGGCTGGGTGAGTTGCTAAATGTTGCTGAAAGGTATCAAGCAGCTCAGGCAGAGGTATCAGGTAATAAGCAGAAACAGGTGGATAATTTTAGGGCACCACAGAACTTTAATAAATTTGATCCTAGAGATCAAAACAAAGGTAAGCACCAATTTGATAGGCCACGGTATGACAATAAAAATAAAATCCCACAATTCGATGAAAGGAAATATGATGAAAGAAAATCTTTCAACCAAGGAAAAAGGTGGTGTAAGAATTGTCAGATGAACAATCATGACACTGACCATTGTAGAAGGAAACCTGTGTATATGGCAACCCTTCAGGTCAGGTCGACCTCAAGACAGGAGGAGGATATTATGTTAGATACCACTCCAGAAGAGATGCGGAAGGCACAGGCTGGGGATAAAACACTCAAGCCTTGTTTCAGAAAATTGTCAACTTGTCATACAACTCCAGGCAAGGGAGATTTTTACATGAAAAACAAGTTGATGTATAGGAAGACTGGAGCTAGATCCAAAGGTCAGGGACAGCTGGTACTTCCTAAAAGATATAGGGCAGAATTAATAAGGAGCCTACATGTGAAACCAGATGGGGACCATGAGAAAATAGGTACCATCATCCAAAAGGTGGCTCACAATTATTATTGGCCCAAGGCAAGATGGGACATTGAGAATTTTGTAGAAAGGTGTAGCATAGCACAGAAAAATCATCACTATAGCGCTTCGAGTGGAAGAGACCATACCGGTGCATGGACAAATAGGTCCACAAAATTAAAGGTCCATATGTAACGCTGTTAAGAACGTGGACTGACGAAAAAGCAGAGGAAAATATTACATCCTCATACCAATATGTGAATGAGCTGACCACTCGTTTAAAAACTGGCTGGAAACTTGCCAATGAAAATTTGAAACAAGCCAGGAAGAAACATGCTGCCTATTATAACAGGAAAGCTAAAGACAGAAATTTGGCTGTGGGAGAGAAGGTACTGCTTCTTCTCCCCGGTAGTCAGAATAAGTTACAAATTGGATGGCAAGGTCCATATACAGTTCTAGAGAGGGTGTCTAGAACAAATTATAAGATAGATAAGAAGGGGAAAGAAAAAATCTATCATGTGAATCTCCTGAAGAAATATTTGGAAAGAGAACATCAGGAAGAGACACACTTGTTGACCTTGTCCATCGCCATGGAGATGAAAAAGGAACCACTTTCATCATTTGAATATCCATTACACCCCTGTGAGACAGCGGCACAGGTGAAAATCAGTACACATTTAACGAAAACTCAGAAAGAGAGAGTGCAACAGGTTCTAGATAATCATGCAGAGGTGTTAACAGACCGACCAGGGCATACAAACCTATTGGAATATGATATGAAGCTGATAGACCCCACACCTGTCTGTATGAAACCATATTCGATTCCTTTTGCTAAGGAGAAAGCTTTGAAGGAAGAGATAGACTATTTGTTGAAGGAAGGAATTATTTCACACAGTGAATCTTCGTATAGTTCCGGTGTTGTACTCTTAAGGAAGCCCTCTGGAGAACATAGACTCTGTATAGATTACAGGAGACTGAATGCTATTACAGAAGGACAGGTGGATCCATTGCCGGATACAAATCAGTTGTTTGCCAGGCTAAATAAAGCTAAATATTTCTCAAAAGTGGATCTGAGTAACGAATACTATCAGATTCCAGTAAAACCTGAGATCAGACAAAATTGTTGGATATAAAAATTTCGGAGGAACGTAATGAATCCCTGAGTTGCCTCTTTGATTGAGGATATTCCGAATGTTTCATACAGGCTAATAAGAAGATTATGGGATCCCCTACGAAAACTCTGCTATCACTAGGTATATGTTATCTCCTCATAACGTACATTTTGAGGAAAATCTAATGTTCTCTGGACATGTCATTGCGCAGACTCAGAGAAGAGAAATGGTGAATAAGGGTTGTGAAGCAGCATTAAGACAAGCAGTCACCCTTGCGGCTGTTCAGTAACATAACCGAAAGATATTATTGGTTGTAGAGGTCTGAGGCAGATTTCATGAGTAGTGCTTACTCTGAATGGACCCAACTACATAAAACCATGATAGCACAACAGCAGAGTAAAGTCAACTTGACTTACATTTATCTATGTGTATATAGAATAAAGGACTGACATAAGATGTCTGTTTTAAGAGGGGAGATGTCGTGAAATATTCTAATCCACATATATAAATTATCAGGTAAATGTAAAGCCTAACACATAAATTCAATAAAAGGAAAGAAGAATGGTAAAGAACAGTGCTGTCACAATGACTGTACTCGAAATCCCCCTTGTTTTCTACTTCGTCTGCAAATTGTAACGTTTCACGTTGATAGTAAAAGCCTACCGCTTCAATACCCGCTTTCTACGATAAAACATGTGCTGCATTTCTAAGAAAAACCTTGAGATACGCAAGTTGACCTAGATTTAAAATTCCATTCATGTCATTTTATACACTACGTTACCAAAAAAAAAAAACGAAAGACAGATGGACTAAAGATAGAAAGAAAGGGAGAGGCTGGAAGCAGGAACGCATGCAACACTAAACACGCGTATCGCGATACAATTACTACCATCACGCATGTAAGGCCACTAGCACTGACTTTTTTCAAATCGACAGTGATAAAAAACACTACCCATACGAGAGTTAGTTTTTAAAAACATGAAAAATTCTTATTGGGAAACATGACATTATACTGGTTTACGTTTGAAAACATTACAGTACCCAGACACCACATCTTCGAAGTAAACAGGAGGTAGAAGAAATTGCATATTTTGAAAGCAGCCACTTAGCTCTTTTAAATTTGTATATTTGGGTTCCTTAGGACTTGCTGACAAAGAATATGTAAAACGTTACGCAAATAGTCTAGGAATTACCAAATTATAGCCAAAATAAAATAGTGAGGGTGTCAGACAACACTAGAATCAGAATCGCTCAGTGGCAGATTTTCACCCCACCATTGTACGGGAAATGGGTCTCCATGTTAAATCCGATTTGATTGGAGCGCAACAAATGAAAGGCTAAACACGATTAGTCGGGCTATAAATACTATCTTTTGTTGTCAGGGGAAACGGGAGTAGGAGTACTTTTTTTCAAACGTTTGGGTAAACATGGCATGATTGGTTAGAGCAGCCAATATAGTCAATCAGAGGCGTCAGGTCAGCATCACATTTTCAAATAAACTTACTACAGAACCAGTGCGTTGAGCACCAGTGCATATTTTTCTAAATAAAAGCCTGGGACATCGGCAGATCGAAATTGTGCTATATTCATTGTCAGTCAACGAAACTGTGTATTATTTCATGAATTGTGGTAAGCTTGAGATATTCAATATCTTTTTAATGAAAATTGAATGTAAATTGATAATTTATGTCTGTATATATGTGTAGTTCAGTAGCGAACATGAAGTAAAGCCTATATAGTGCTCCAACCTGAACAGAAGGTGTCGGAGGAAAGTAAAACTACATGGAATTGCCAAACAGTACACTGACACCTATCTTATTGACTAGAAAGAAATCATGCTGGAATTGCAGAGGCGTAGTAACCATTAGGGAGGAATATACTGGTGTAAAGTATTTCAGATGAAGCTGACCGTTGGCCTAACGCTCTGAACTCAGTGTTTGTTATGTATTGTGTTCAGTCTGTAAATGGATTATAAATTAGTTATGAAGTAGGAGGTACAACCTTCTTGTTTCAGGGACCGTGGTCCTAAAGTTATTGAGCAGCACCTGGTCTGAGCTTTGCTGAATCCAGAGTCGGACAGCATACTCCTTGGTCCATATAGCTAACAGTGAGGTGTCTCCAGAACACAGGGGAGCAATCGAGCAGAGGAGTCTTTTCCTGCCGCCATCACGAAAGATAAGCCTATGTGGCCAGTGGAGCTCAACATTATGTACCCCATCTTAACTGACATTGTATAAAATTAAGAGGGGAAATTAATTGTTTTAATGCCAGGAACTGAGAACATCTCCAATACTAGTTCCAACAGAAACAAACACGTGAAGTCATGATGACAAATAACAACATAGCTTGAAAGAACAAAACCAGTATTACCTCATATTACCACCACACAACTGACACACATAGGATAATATTAATAAAATATGTCACTACAAGGTTCATATTGATAAATCCTGTACTTATAAATTGTAATTAAAATTGATTGTGATTCCTGGTTCACTTTGTATTTGAATTAGGACACATATATATTAATGAAGGTACTGAATACATATTGATATTTGAAAATTTATCAGTGACTCTTTTAAGATAGTCTTATAGAATGTTACATGTGTGTGAGTGTCACAGTGTTGTCAAGTGTGGTGGAATAAATTAAATTGTTTATCTGTCTGTTGTTGTTGTGACTTACACTTCATCATATACATACCCTAGACATTTAACGTAGTCAACACAATATTCCAGAATAATTCTGACTGAGGTATAAATATGTGGTAGCAAGTAAGGTTATCTGTAAAACACTACACCTATTAGATACAGATACCTTCACAGCTGACCTCAGGCAGTACACTAAGTCCCCTATAAATATTTATATCATCCCATCTTACCACACTTACTGATATGGGCTCAGGGGTGCTCACATTGAGCGTCATGACCTCAGACTTCTTTAAATTGATGTTCAAGCCCACCTGCTGGCTAAACTTATTAAGTCTATCCGTTTTTTCCTGGATGTGTTGATGTGAATGTGCTAGCAGTGCAATGTCATCTGCATATTCCAGATCTTCCAATGTAGAAAATGTTGTCCATCTTATTCCTCTTGGACTGCCCTCTGTTGTCTGGCGCATCACCCAGTCTATGACTGTTAAAAATAGAGTGGTTGATAAGAGGCATCCCTGTCGTACTCCTGTCTTCACCTCAAAGGTTAGGTTGCTCTGCTCAACACTGCACGTAAAGTTTGCATAGAGGCTTTTTATGATTGACACTATGCAGCTTGGAATTCCATAAGCCCTCAGTATTTTCCATAAACTGTCCCTATGTATGCTGTCAAAAGCCTTTTCAAAATCAACGAAATTAATGTAAAGCTGTCTTTGCCATTCTGAGCACTGCTCTATAATGTTCCTGAGAGTGAATATATGATCTACACATCTCCTGTTCTTTCTAAATCCTGCTTGTTCTTTCCTCAGTTTGTGATCTACTACCTTTGAAATTCTCTAAATAATTATCCTGCCTAGTATTTTGCTGGGAACTGAGAGAAGAGTGATTCCTCTCCAATTATTGCAGTCTGCAAGATCTCCCTTCTTGGGCAATTTGACAATTATTCCTTTGTTCCACTCTGATGGTGTTGTCCCCGTTTGCCAGACTTGTGCAAATAGTGGTTCTAATAGTTCATATATATATATATATATATATATATATATATATATATATATATATATATATATATATATATATATATATATATATATATATATATACATATATATATATATATTCTTCTTCTTCTCTCTTCCGTCCTTAGCCACCGACCGTCAAAGCAGTCAGTGGCCATTACGCCTAGTGGCGTCTTAGGGCAACAGCAGATAGGTTTTCTTTGCCATTGTTTCCCATCACGCCTATTGGCGTCTTTAGGTCAACGGCAAATCAATCCATCTGCTGTTGTTTCCGTAATCGAAGTGACTGGCAAACGGGTGATCAGCCCGTTGGTATATATATATATATATAGATATATATATATATATATATATATATATATATATATATATATATATATATATATATATATATATATATATATATATATATATATATATATATATATATATATATATATATATATATATATATATATATATATATATATATATATATATATATATATATATATATATATATATATATATATATATATATATATATATATGTAGTCATTTAGAGATCATTATATATCTCACTACTCTCCAGAAGTCATATCTATCTCTCCCCATAATTTCATTAGTGACTCTATTTTCTCTACTTTCACATAACACATTCATATTCTGTTAACACTCAGACATTCTCTATTTCTCCATACTCGCGACACATAAGCAAAAGCTTATATGCGAGTAACCATAGACAAAAGGCATCCCCTGCATGGGAACTTTGCTAACATCACTGGAGCAAGAATAAAGAGGGGGATGTCATGGATGACGCAGGCAGAGACAACTATTAGACAGGTGACCATAGTTGAAAATATATCAATTTTTCTCTAAAATTATTTCTGATTATTACTCTTATCGCTTCATATGTAGTTCTGTCTTCTGTTTGGGTTTTCCTTCCTCCCTCTTTGACAAGTCTAGACACAGAAAAGCAACAGAATTAATAGCTCTAGTAATTTGTTTGATGCATGATTATCAATATGTACGGTACAGTGAAAGTGTAATGAAATTACCGGAGGACATATCAGGAATATCTGTTGGCGGACATAATATAAACAACTTGAGATACGCTGATGATACAGTCTTAATAGCAAAAAATGAAAGGGAGCTGCAGGAAGTGGGTGATACAATAGTGACAGAAAGTGGAAATAAAGGCCTCTGCCTTAATAGCAAAAAAGACAGAAGTAATGGTCGTCTCAAAGAAAATGGCTTCCCAAGAATGCACTATCAAAGCAAATGGAACAGTCTTAAAACAGGTCAATAGATTAAAATACCTTGGCACATTAATAACAACGGATGGAAGATGTATCTCAGAAGTGAAGAGTAGAATAGCTCAGACAAAAACATCATTCTATAAAATGAAGAGTATTTTATGCAATAATTCTTTGTCAGTTGAAGTAAGAAAGAGAGTTCTGCAGTGTTATATAGAACCAATCCTGACGAATGGAAGTGAGTAATGGACAATTAGTAAACAAGCAAAGAAGGCACAAGAAGCCACAGAGATGTGGTTTTACAAAAGAATGTTAAAAAAATACCATGGACAGCCAAAAAGACTAATGAGGATGTTCTTATAGAGGCCAATGCGCAAAGGAAACTTATTTCACAAAATAGAATGAAACAATTCACTTTTTTGGGGCATGTTATGAGAAGAGTACAGCTAGGATATATCGTAACAACAGGTAAGATTGAAGGAAAAAGAGACAGGGGAAGACACAGAGAGCAAATACTGGACAGTTTGACATCGAAAAGAGGTCAACAACGGAATTGATAAATAGTACTGGAGACAGGAAGTTGTGGAGAGACATGATCTCCTACGCCACTAGGCATGGTACTTGAAGAAGAAGAGGAAGAATATATTTGATAAAGAGAAAGATCCGTCCACGAAATGCCACTATTTATTATTTCAAAAAGGATTTGGTAGCAACAATGTAAGAAATAATTCTCGAGGGTGTCTGACATAGAAGTGCATTTATTTATTTAATTTCTGTCCGACATTCCAAGTCTCTGCAAAAACAGTATGTTGGCCCGTTTTGAGCGTTCTCAGTTGCCCCCAGCTTCAAACTAAGCGGTAGATGAGCCAGTTCTGATGGCTTATATATCGTTTGCACTTGTCATGGTTTGCTATCTTTGTAAGTAAAGCCAACCTCGTTATGTAAAAGAATTTCCTACAAAAAAAAAAAAAATTAAAACCACTGCATGAGCAAATGGAGGTGAAAATGATAAGGAGAACGTGGAAAGAGCTTGAGATGATGGCACGTGATAAGAGGACTTGGCATGTGTTTGTTGAAGGCCTATGCTCCTTTGGGAGTGGAGGGTTATGAATGAATGAATGAGCAAATGATGTGCTTTGGCGCAAACGTCCTGAAACAGGACCACCTGCAATGGTGGTCCATGTTACTCGAGAAGCGGAAAAGGACAAAGAAAAGAAAGTGATTTTTTTTTGTTTCATACAAACAAACTGTAGAATGTTATCTGGCTTTACTGTATTTTTTATTTTATGTTGTTGTTCAGGATTAAGTACTAGTATGTGGCATCGTATGAATAACGCTGTTGATGAATCCTCATCATACTATCCCCACCGTACGGAGTTCGTGCACTGTGCTGAGATCCTCCTTGTGCGATCTAAGGGAGGAGATCGGAGCACTGGTGGAGTTGTCCGTGTGCAATGAAGATGGTCCTTAAAAACCAAAAAAAAAAAAAACAAACAAACCAAAAAGCAAGTGAAGTCAAAACAAGAAAAAAAGAAAGATGGAAAGAGATTAAACCCAAGGCAGGAAGTATATCATCATCATCTCATCTCAACCCATAACCCGTCATGGGTCGTAGGGGTGCCATGGTGGAAGCATCAGCAGACAGGGTCCTCCACTGCTCTCTATTCTCAGCAATGCGTACAAGTGTGGAGAAACCGTGTCCTGCCCATTCTTTGATGTTATCAGCCCAGGATTTTCTTTGCCTTCCTCTTCTCCGTTTACCTTCGACTGTTCCCTGGAGGATCGTTTTCGAAAGGGAGTCATGACGAGTTACATGCCCAAACCAGGCAAGCTTTCGACGTTCCACTATTGACAAAAGTGGTTCTTGATGGCCTGCATAGGTGTTTATCTTCTCTCTAACATAGACATTTGTTTTGTGCTCTTTATAGCAAATGCGCAAAATTCTTCTGTAACATTTATGCTCGAAAGCCTGAATCCTTCGCTCCGTATCTGCAGTGAGTGTCCAGCCCTCACACCCATACAAGAGAATAGATAATACAAGTGATTTGTATAATTTGATCTTCACAGGAAAACTGATGTTACTTTTCCAGATCACATTCAACCTTGTCATGGCAGCTGAGGCCATCTCAAGTCTTGTCTTGATTTCTTTATTTGATCTTCCATCACTACATATAGTGGACCCGAGATATTTAAAGGTGTTAACTTCTTCTAACGTTTGCCCATTTAACGTAATGTTGGTCGGAACATGTTTCTTATGGCTATTCACCAATATCTTGCTTTTTTCTATATTAATGAGATTGAAAAAAAAAGATTATTTACCATATCCCCTATTAGTCCACTTGCCAGAAGGAATGTTTAAAAAAATATATAGCAAATGCTTGGGCTCCATTTGTACATACAACCGATTTAGATTTTTAAGTGCAGGTTCTTAGAAAGTGATACTGCGTGGGTGCACCACCGCAATATTGATACATCGACTGCTAGTAAACCTCTCATGTAGCCTTGCCGTCCTCTCCATTTGTGGTACAAACCTTCGTGAAGTGTTCATTACGCTGGTGAAGTGTTTGCCGAGCGTGGTTCTCTAGGACCTTCTAGGGATAATTACTAGAATAAACGGTCTATTTTTTCAGTTAAAATCGTGCCAGTTTGGCATATTTATTTTTATTTTTTGGTAGAAAGAGAGTTGCAGAAAAAGAGATGAGATTCTATATTTGGATTTGTGGTACAAATGTGAATGTTAAAGGGAAGAAATTTGCGTGCGTTTGGGTCTGAAGATGCAGCGGTATGTCTTCGGTGTTTGGTTAGTTCGCTGTGTGCATGGATCGAATGCATTCATCAGTGCGTGGATGTGTGTTAAGCAGTATCTATATGGATCTTAAAACGTATAGTGGGATGTATTGGCATATGAGAAAGCATATCTTGATATCTGTGAGTACGCTTAAGTTCAGCCCGATTTTGATATTTTATAAAATGTCTGTTATTCTCGTTAAACGTTTGAGTTTGAAGCGTCGGGAAGAGAGAGAGAGAGAGAGAGAGAGAGAGAGAGAGAGACTTATATAGATAGAGGCACAAGAGAACTACTGATTTTGAGAAGGAGAGAGGAATAAATCATGAATTCATAGACTTCCAGAAAGCATCTGTTAGTCAATGGACTCATGTTTATTCATATGTATATCCACATCTCACCCCAGAATAGGGAGAACTAAATGGCAGTGATGTTTCAGCTTTATTAAGAAGAACCATCTATCAACTACATCATATCTTCCGTTTAGCTCCTTATCGAGCTTGGAGCCACTTGTATTCTTCAGGGTAGGAGAAATATCATCATCATCAGCTGCTATTCGGCGACGAAGGTTGGCTGCAATGGACCTCCAACGTCTTCTGTCTCTTGTCTTGATGGTACACTCTGATAGACTCTTTCTTGTCTCTTGTCTTGATGGTACACTCTGATAGACTCTTTCTTGTCTCTTGTCTTGATGGTACACTCTGATAGACTCTTTCCTGTCTCTTGTCTTGATGGTACACTCTGATAGACTCTTTCTTGTCTATCTCTTGTGGTTATCTTCTCACTTATAGTTTTCCCTTGCATGTTTACCTCCAACTCTTCCTTCTATCATGGTCTTCTGCAAGGTGTTATGTCTTTTTAAATAGTCAAGTATTTTGGTTGTCTAATTTTGATATCTTTCGTTAATTCCCTTTTCATACCTAGGTTTTCTATGACCTCTTTATTAGTTGTTTTTTTTTTGTCTTTCCATGAGATGCGCTCCATTTTTCTATATATCCACATCTCGAAAGTCTCAACTTTTTCTTCCAATTGCTTGTTCATTGTCCATGTTTCTACACCATACAGTAATGAAGACTATATATAACACTTGATGATTTTAATTTATGGATTAATTGTTTAGATGTCAGTATATGTCTCACGCTGAATGTAGCTTTGGCCATTCATATTCTCTTCTTGATTCCTGTTTCACATCTGCCATCTTCAGTTATTATATGGCTAAGATATGAGAAACTCTTGATTTGTCCTGTGCTATCCCAACATTGTTATAATATGACCAAGATATAAGAAACTCTTGAAGGAGACGACATATAGAAATGCCCCCCCCCCCCCAAATAACACACGAAGAAAAGTGGAGATAGACATACAGGATAGGGAAGATACGGAAAGAACTTGAACTAATGACGCAAGGCAGGAGGGCATGGAATGAAATAATTGAAGGTTTGATACTCCGCAGGGAACAGAAGAGGAACAGTGATGGTGGTATTGTTACGTTAATGCTATCGATTTTCATTTTGGATTACCAGAAGGAGATGTAGTATTAGATCTTCTGAAGCCTGTTATTCTTTCAATCCATCTTCTTCACCATCCTCGTCCTTTGCGTCCCTTATAGAGCATGGCGCCACCACTGCAGGTGGCCTCCTTGCAGGACGCCTACACCAAACATTCCCAATCTCATGTAGCGGGGTTTCTATGGCAATGTGTTTCACATAATGAGGTTGCCAGTCCCTTACACAAGTCGCCTTGTACTAAATGTCTGTGGGTGCAGTAGGTTTATTCTGTCTTTGTCTTTTCAGAGACCCACGGGAACTACACGGGTCATCTCCATCATCATCATCTTCATAATCGTCATCATCATCAACATCCTTCTCTCATCATCATCAACAGCATCATCATCATTAACATCATCATCAACACCATCATCATCATCAACATCATCATCAACAGCAGCATCATTATCTTCATCATTATCATCATCAACAGCATCATCATCAACATCATCATCATCATCAACACCACCATCATCAGCATCATTGTTACGTGCAGTCTTTGATATCTTGCAATATTATACATTTGTATGCTTGTTATGTTCGCAAATATTTTGTAAACAGAATAGATACTCTTCTTTGCTTAAGGAAAAGTCAATATTGAGTTACTTCCCCTTGAAAGGAGTTTCAGATCGAACTCCGCGGACGAATCCAGTTTTACTGCGATTTATTCTTTGTTTGGGTAGAAATAGATTGTTCTTGCTTCAGTATATCTATGGCCTGAATTTATGTGTATTGTTTGTCCAGGTAGGACGAGTCTGTCTTATATCTGTATATCTTTACATATCTAAGTCGAACTATATGTTCTTTGTCGCTAGAAAGGTCAAAGGGCTGTTCGGCGGATGTGTCGCTAGAGAGTTGTGTTTTGGCTTCGCCCTGATGATGGGCGCTGTTGTGTTTTCTGTATCGGCTTGTCGCCGGAAAAAGTGATCTCAATATTTATGGGGAAAGTGATAGTCGCCTAGACCTATCGTGTATGCTTTACCCCAGTGTTTATTCTTATTGCCAAGGAATGGCAGAATCATAGTTCTGATACCAAGGTAACAAAAGTACTTCTTATGAACTCTCTTACGAAGCCATCGTTTTCGATAGGCAGACGCACGATTTGTACGTCTGAGGGAAAATGTAACTAGATGAAGATGACATTCATTTCTAGCAGCACTATATTGTATGATGAAGCCAATTGTATCAATGATAGAATCTACAAAGCCATAAGGACATTTAATGAATGACCAGCTTTGATACAGCTGCCTAGTTTGTATCAAAAAAAGAAAGTGAGTGACAGCTCACGATAGAAGCCATCTTGTATCCAAATATTTTGTGACTTTCAAGAAGAGAAAAGGGATGCCCCGTATTATCGCTTGATGAGTCCAGAGATCACTGCTACAGATGAGAACCCATTATTAGTGGTTCAATATTATATATGAAAATATGTGCTGAACTTTACATAGAGGAGTCTTCGCTAGACGAGGTTAGGTCTAGAAGCCATCTTGAATATTGTTTATAAACTGACGTGCTTTGTCAGTAAACTCAGATGATATATATATATGGGCAATACTGAGTGCTTGTCTACTGACATTCCATTGTGCTATTAGTCAACATGAGTGCCCATGTATCATTGCAAGACCATTTATCAATAGTACCATGATGTATTATGCCAACCTGTGATTTGTCACTGTATCCGTGCTGTCGAATGTGTACGTCCTATTAAACTGTAACAAAAAGTACACAGCAGTTGGCGTCGATGACTTCCAGCCATACATGAGTGAGAAAAAGAACATTTATCAACTCTTCGAACTCTTTCATCATTCGCGTATTATACTCTCACTCTATGTCTACACACCACTGCGTAGGTCGAGTTGATATCCCTATTCCTAACAACCACTCTGACGAGCAACGCTGTGGCCAACAACAAGTCTTAACATTGGAGCTTCCACAGACCACTATACCTTTTAACTTTGGTGGAATTCAACAAAGAGCGTATTTAACACTGGTGAGCCAGCTTTCTGGGTTTGACCTCGCAGAAGTTGAGAAGTCAACAGACTACCGATACCAGACCGTTTCCTGTGGCTGATACGACACACTTGCAGTATTAGTTTGCTCTTTGTCAACACTTTGTCACGTGACCTATCAAGTGAATGCAGTATCTAGGTCAGCGTTGTTGACATTTTACGCTTAGACATTACAGAGTGTCACAGTACAGAGATGATACTTTGAAGGCCATAATCTGTTCTATTGTTACAGTATTGTTGAACATAAGTGCGTAAATTTCATCGATGGACCTTCTTATGTTCTGCTATTGTGTTGAACTTTAATATTTAAGGCCAGAATTTGTAATTCAATAAAGTGGCAGTTTATTTATTTTCATAGGAATAACTTTGCCATTACTGTAAAACTGAGCCTATTTTGCAACACATACTATCATACACATAATTTATATATTTATGTTTACATGTTATTTGTTTGTATAGTATATTAGTTTATATACCAGCGGGTTGTGTTTAGGTTGGGCGGTGTCCTCACAACAGAATATCCCACGTCATAGAGGGTCCGTTGTGGGCGTTTTCTTTAGGTGCAATTTCCTTAATTGGAAATTTGCTTGCAACAACTAGTTGCTATTTGTGTTAGCTGTGATGACCTGTACCCATCATTATTTTTGTAATATTTTTCTGTTCTTTAGTTTTGTTTTGATTTGTTTGTAATTTGTTGGTCTACCCTTTTCTATCTTTCAGTTCTATTCACAATTTATATTCATATTCTGTGACGTCATTTGTGTTGTTATTTCTTGCAGATTCAGTGATTATTTTCATTGATTTCCCTATTTGATTTATTTGATTTCTGCAAACGTTTTCGTATTGTCAGTTTTATTTGTACTTTATGTATGCTGTTGGTTGACATATGTTATATAGGTATATTTCATAAGACACTATTGCTTGTGCACTGCACTTGGATTATGGTATAAACCAGTACTTGATTATTATTACTGTTATAAAAGGAAATATACAAGACCTTATTAAGGCTTGTGACCCACAGAGGTTGGAATAGTGTGCTGGTTAATCAAGTTATATTACTTTGAAATATATATAGTATTATTATTGTTTCAAGTAATTAGTATTATTGTTAGACATCATGTCTACATTAGAATACTTCATTGCACAAGGGAAATCCCTTGTTAAGACTGGTCAACAATTAGAAGAATGGGCAGTTGCTCAATATGACAAGACATTAGCTGCTGCTGCAGAGGAAAGAAAAGCTGCGGCAGAAGAGAAAAAAGCTGCTGCTGCTGCTGCGGAAGAGAGAAAGCTGCTGCAGAAGAGAAAAAAGCTCTGGCTGAAGAGAAAAGATTAGAAAGAGAAGCTGAACAAAAGAAATTGCAGATACAGACTGAAGAAAAAAGATTCCAGATGGAAATGGAAAAAGAAAAAAAGAAAAGATGAAGCTGCTGCAGAAGAGAGAAAAGCAATAAGAGAACATGAACACCAAAAAGAACTTTTAGCGTTTGAGTTAGAAAAGTTAAAATTAACAAACATAAGTAATGTTAGTCAAGCATCTAGTGGTAATGGTAAACCTTCTACTTACAAGGTTAAGGTTCCACCGTTCAATCAGTCCAGTGACGATATTACATTCTGGCTGGATAGATTTGAACGTTCTTGTCGTACTCATAATGTGGATAAATCACAATATGCTAATCAATTAGCAGAAAACTTGAAAGGTGAATCTCTGACTAGGTTATGCCTTGTAGGAGAAGCAGATAAGGATAATTATGATGTCATTAGGGCGGCTTTGATAAAAAATACCAGCTAAGTGAGGAAGGCTATCGCCTTTTGTTTAAGACGATGGTGCCTGAGACAGGTGTAGAATTCTCAGAATTCATTGCAAAGGCACGTCTCACAGTTGATCGTTGGATTGAGCTTTCCAAAACAGAAAAAAACGTATGAAGGACTTATGGATTTGTTGCTCAGAGATAAGATTATGTCATGTGTTAACAAACCATTCCTTGAATTTATACATGAGCGTAAACCCAAATCACTAAAGGAAATGGAAGAATATTGTTCCCAATATGTCACTGCACACCCCGACGTGACTTTTGGCAACACTAAGATTAAGGAGAGTATGCCAGTTGCTTTAGCAACACCATACAATCCCAATTATTCACACAGATTTCAGGGACCCCAAAACAGATTTGATAAAAAAGGTAACCATAATAGTTATCAAAACCAAGGTAACCAATCATTTCAGGGTTCTTCTTCGAAGAACTGGAGACGAGCTGATAGCTCTCGACACAGGGGTGGTCATAATTATAGGAATTTCCGTAGAGGAAGTAATTATAGAAACTATCCGAGTTATCCGTCTTGGAGTCAACAAGATCATAATTACAGAGATACTCATTATAATGAATATGATAATGGTAACCAAGAGAACTATGACTCAAACCAAAATAGGGGTTACAATAGAGGTAACAATAACTACAGAGGTAATAATAACCGAGGTAGATCTCAAAACAGAAGACATAAACCACATTTTCAGGGAAACTCTGCACAGCAAGAGTCTCATGAAGCCTATAAACAGAGTAAAGATAATAATGATGCTAGTAATATGGCATGTTCCGCTTTTGATTTTGGGAGAGCATCTCAGTGCCCCCAATGCAAAACATTATTTGAGCCAACCACAGTGTCTACTTTAAGCTGTGGCCATCCTCTTCCTGCTCTTCCTGCATCAGTCGTGCATGATGGAAGAGGTTCTCTTGTCCTACATAAGGGTTTAGTACATAACAATCCAGTCTCCGTTCTATTTGATTCTGGATGCACCACAATTGGTGTTAGGCAGTCACTCGTAGATCCTTCCCGTGCCACTGGACAAGTAGTCAAATGCGTAACATTTGGCGGCACATTAGAGAAATACTCTACTGCTATCATTAGGATTGCTACTCCTTTCTTTACAGGAGATGTACACGCATGTCTTCTTCCAAATCCGATCGCTGACCTTATCATCGGTCGCATTCATGGAGTCAAAGAGTGCACTCCGCAACAAATTTCCGCGTGGGAAAAGCAAAACATGCAGATTGCGAACGCTGTAGTCACTAGAGCTCAGGCTCTTAATATGCCTCAAACTTCATCTACTGAAGATAATGAAGTGCATAACCAAGATGATCCCTTGGTAATTTCTCGTGACTCGTTTATAAAACAGCAAGAAGATGATCCCACTCTGAAGAAATTCTTCATTCTTGCAACTAAAGGTGATCCGAATAAAGACACAAGTCGTAAATCTTGGATTACAAAGAAGAATGGCGTACTTGTACGTATGGTTCAAGACTCCATTACGTCAAGTCATTCTCAAATCCTGGTTCCCAAGAATTTGAGAGTTAAAATTTTGCAGCACGCTCACGACTCTCAGTGTGCTGGACACATGGGTTTTTCCCGTACTAAGTCAAGAGTTCTTGCGGCTTTCTTTTGGCCATTGGTAAACAAGGACATACGAATTTATTGTCGATCTTGTAAAGTATGTCAGGAAGTTAAATCCAAAGGTCCACGCCATGCTGCACCTATTCAGGCTGCTGACATTCCTATTCGGCCGTTTCAAAAAATGGCCATAGACATTATTGGTCCATTTAAGATCAAGTCTGCCAGAGGACATCAGTTTATCTTGACGTGTGTTGATATGTGCACACGTTGGCCAGAGGCTATTCCTCTGAAGAGCATTACTACTGCTGATATTGCAGATGCTCTTTGTCTTATATTTTCTCGTCTGGGTTTCCCCGGAGAGATATTATCAGACCATGGCACCCAACTAATATCAGATACCATGTCTCAAGTAATGTCTACTCTGCAGATAGATAGATCTTTAAGTAGTATCTACCATCCAATGTCTAATGGTATGGTCGAACGCCTTAATAGAACACTTAAAAACTTACTAGGGAAGATAACTGAAGATCATCCTCAAGACTGGGACAGAGTTTTACCTGCGGCCCTCTTCGCTTACAGAGAGGTCCCCAATGAACATACAGGATTTTCTCCCTTTGAACTTGTCTTTGGCGCACGTTTGCGCGGCCCTATGTCGTTGCTTCATGATCTCATAACATCTGACAATATTGACGATGACACAAAGTCATCCTACGAATATGTCATCGCGTTGAGACAAAAGATTATCGAAGCATGCAAATTAGCAACTTCTTCTTCCGAATTTGCGAAACAGAAGGCAAGGCAATTTGCCAATAAGAAGAGATGCTTACGACAACTTTGTCCTGGTGACAAAGCATTTGTATTACAACCTTGTAGGGAAAACAGACTACTTATTTCTTGGAAAGTCCGTACGATATAATATCGAAAATTTCCGATGTCGACTATATTGTCGATATTGATGGGAAGCATAAAACCTTCCACATCAATATGCTTACGGAATTCCATGAACGTCCGGATTATTTACAACCCATTTTCCAAGCAACGGATGATTCTCCAGTACAACATGGTCATTACTCATCACTGTCCGTGATACAGGATGAGGAAACGAGTTTTTCAGATGTAAATCTTCCTCTTCCAATGATCCCACTTCATTCTAGTGAATCATGGAAGAACGTTACTGTCTCTCCTGATTTGTCTCTAGGAGAACAGCGACAAGTTTCAACTATGTTGCAAACATTTCAGGATGTACTTACTGACATCCCTGGACAAACTCATGTCATTGAACATGACATTGTTCTAACTGACCATACTCCTATTAGGGTTAGACCTTATCCTATCCCTATACATTTTCAAGCACAGGTCGAGAAAGAGTTGGATGAGATGATAGATTTGAAAATAATCGAACCATCCACCTCTGCATATTCTTCGCCGATGGTTATTGTTCGAAAAACAGACAATAACATACGTCTTTGCGTTGACTATCGCAAATTGAATCAAGTAACGAAGTTCGATGCCGAACCTATGCCTTTACTGGAAGAGCTACTTACTCGACTTTCCAAATCTCATTTTTTCACTAAACTTGATTTGTCTAAAGGATATTGGCAAGTACCTTTATCTGAACGCGCCAAACCTCTCACGGCTTTTTCAACACCTAGAGGTTTGTTCCAATGGAATTTTATGCCTTTCGGTCTTATGAACGCACCAGCTACATTCGTACGCATGATGCGCCGAATCCTATCTTATCGGTCAGATGTCATTGCATATCTAGACGACATCTGTCTTTTTAGCGATACTTGGGAAGATCACTATTCAGGGTTAGAAGAATTGCTGTCTACTTTGCGCGAGCACAACCTGACAGCGAAACCCTCTAAAGCCTATATTGGTTTTAGCGAAGTTTCTTTCCTAGGCCACCGAGTTGGTCATGGTTTCCTAAAGACAGAGGACCATAATACTAGTAAGATACTTAACATCTCTATCCCTAAGACTAAAAAACAGGTGAGAAGTCTGTTAGGTCTTATTCAATTTTATGGCAGATTCATTCAGAATCTATCCTCTATCATGGCACCTCTTTCTACACTTTTAAAGAAAGGTTCGCCTAATATGGTCCACTGGTCTCAGGAATGCCAATGCTCTTTGGATAAGATTAAAACATTGTTTTCAACACCACCTATTTTAGTGTTACCTACTAAAGATAAGACATTCGTTCTTTGTAGTGACGCTTCATCCACTGGGATTGGAGCGGCACTAATGCAAGAGTACTCTGGAACTCTGCATCCTGTAATGTATATTTCCAGAAAACTTAATGCGGCAGAAAGGAATTATTCAGTTTTAGATCGTAAGCTATTAGCTATGGTTTGGTCGATCCTCAAACTACAAAGATTCCTTCTAGGCGCACATTTCATAGTAGAAACCGACCAAAAAGCTCTTACTGCTATACAGAGTAAGAATTTGAAGAGCTCGAGATCTACTCGATATGCAATTGCTCTTCAACCCTGTCATTTCTCTGTGCGAGCTATTCGTGGATAAGATAATGTGATGGCAGACATTCTGTCAAGATGCCCACATGATTCCACATAACTATTAGGTCTTAGACTTCTTGATATGTCTAGTTCTATAATAGTTCCTTTTCTATATCAAGATAGATACACATTTGTAATTTAATAATATAATGATTGTATCACTACTTAGCGGTTCAGTGAGGTTTATTCACCGCTGTTCTTTAATGATTTTTCTTCATAAATCATAAATTTAAGATATCTAATACGAAATTATGGTATGACATTTTTTATGCATTGTATAATTGCCATAATTGTATTATACGTGGATCACACCTTCCTGGAAACATTTATTCGTAGAAAAACAATTTCTCTCAGATTATGAGATATATTCTCACCAGTCGCTTCATAAGTCGACTTAGCCTCATATTAGGCGTTATAATTATTCCTGATATTTTCATCTGCGCATTACCCATGCGTTGTGAGCCTATTGTACGTTGCTCCTAGATGTATTTCAAAAAAAAAAAGTTCCATTTTTTTCCCCCGGGAGGTGTGGTAAGACTGTTACGTGCAGTCTTTGATATCTTGCAATATTATACATTTGTATGCTTGTTATGTTCGCAAATATTTTGTAAACAGAATAGATACTCTTCTTTGCTTAAGAAAAAGTCAATATTGAGTTAATTCCCCTTGAAAGGAGTTTCAGATCGAACTCCGCGGACGAATCCAGTTTTACTGCGATTTATTCTTTGTTTGGGTAGAAATGGATTGTTCTTGCTTCAGTATATCTATGGCCTGAATTTATGTGTATTGTTTGTCCAGGTAGGACGAGTCTGTCTTATATCTGTATATCTTTACATATCTAAGTCGAACTATATGTTCTTTGTCGCTAGAAAGGTCAAAGGGCTGTTCGGCGGATGTGTCGCTAGAGAGTTGTGTTTTTGGCTTCGCCCTGATGATGGGCGCTGTTGTGTTTTCTGTATCGGCTTGTCGCCGGAAAAAGTGATCTCAATATTTATGGGGAAAGTGATAGTCGCCTAGACCTATCGTGTATGCTTTACCCCAGTGTTTATTCTTATTGCCAAGGAATGGCAGAATCATAGTTCTGATACCAAGGTAACAAAAGTACTTCTTATGAACTCTCTTACGAAGCCATCGTTTTCGATAGGCAGACGCACGATTTGTACGTCTGAGGGAAAATGTAACTAGATGAAGATGACATTCATTTCTAGCAGCACTATATTGTATGATGAAGCCAATTGTATCAATGATAGAATCTACAAAGCCATAAGGACATTTAATGAATGACCAGCTTTGATACAGCTGCCTAGTTTGTATCAAAAAAAGAAAGTGAGTGACAGCTCACGATAGAAGCCATCTTGTATCCAAATATTTTGTGACTTTCAAGAAGAGAAAAGGGATGCCCCGTATTATCGCTTGATGAGTCCAGAGATCACTGCTACAGATGAGAACCCATTATTAGTGGTTCAATATTATATATGAAAATATGTGCTGAACTTTACATAGAGGAGTCTTCGCTAGACGAGGTTAGGTCTAGAAGCCATCTTGAATATTGTTTATAAACTGACGTGCTTTGTCAGTAAACTCAGATGATATATATATATATGGGCAATTGTTAGGTTCGTTTTGAGGGTGTTGAGTCTGTCTACTTTTGACATAACGCGAATGGATTCAATTCTAAACAATGTAGTAATAAGTCAACTTGAACTTCCAACCAGGGGCACATCAACTAATGCCAAGACGGTATACAGTTCATTCAATTTATTTGACATCATACGGTTGACTAGACGAACATGTTGATATTGACGACGGACGGTTAACTTTCAACAGCACGGTACACAATGTAGAGTTCATATTGAAAATTACAATTAGTTCATTTAATAATATAATCCCTTTGATAACGTCGGACTAGATATACAGTATTTATAACACGGCATACCAGTAAACAAGTGAGGCAGTTAGATTCAATCGATCTTCCTCCAGTATCCGATGACCTTGGCAATGACTGAGATCCTCATTAGGTCTGCTATATCATATTAATGTTTCAATACTTCATATCTTCTTTCTGGTACTGGCCTCGTAGTTAAACAATGTTGAATTACAATAATACATATTTTTTTTTCAAAGACTTTCTGGGCATATGAGCTTAGTTATAACGAATCCTTGAGTCACCTCTGCTCAAAACTGCCACTATTCTAAGCGGCCTAAGAATGACTCGTATCATTTAAAATCCACTATAATCCTGACAATCCTATTTTCCAGGAATATGACGGATTAAATAAAATTATATTAAATGTTCAAGCATGACTCCATTTTGGAACCAATAGGTCATTGGTCCAACTAGACGTCCACGTTGAAGAAAATTTACAATCATATAAATATAATACTTGCGTTCTCTTCCCGAGAAATCACAGGTACAGAGTTGACCATGGTCCTCATCTTATCAATAGACGGACGGTCATACAAAGAAGAATTACTCCCGTAACACGGGTTTCGAACTCCCAAAGATTCCTAAGCTGATCTTGGGATCCTAGCTTCTCAAGCCCACTTATGACGTCAACTGACTGTGTAGATACACGTGCGGACAGGATAACCCCTATACGCCTTAGTGCACAACCGTGCGCTAATGAAATCAAACTCACCAATAAGACTTACTCTCATGTAAGTCGGTGCGTAAAGTTTATTACAGAGGTAGGACAACGTATTAATAATATAAGACTACCTTCATCTGTAAAGGAGTGTAGAGGTCTACGAAAAGGGCTCTACAGATTCCTTACCAATCCCCCCCCCCCCCCCCAAAAAAAAAAAAAAAAATAAATTAATTATATTAATTTTTTTCTTTAATACCGACACTAGAGGTGAGTCAAGTTTACATATTCCTATTTTACCAATATATCATGATAAAAAATAATAAAAAAATGTGAAATTCCAGTTAACTCAAACAACAAAAGGTATGCATAAAAGCATACATCCACAATTGCACACCTTTGGTACAATGTGGTCAATGAACTAAAATATCATATTAGAAATATTGAATTAAAACAAATGTAAACGCAAATACAAAGAAATGATGAGAAACCAATGAATAAACAGAAAAGTGATAGATATGCATATAAAATGACAAGTGAGAAAATGAATAAAAACGAAAGAATACAATTTAAACACGTATAAGATCAACGCACTTAACTGTGTGTCTAAGTCCTTTTGAGGTACTAATGAAAGTACTAATGTTAAATTAATGTGATTAAATACAACTATTGATAAATCCACTTAAATATTGTATAGTTAATTACATTAATCATTATTTTAACTAAGTATCTAAGTTTAATAATCTAATTAATTCATTTATTTCACTCTAATAATGTTGTTAATTACTTAAATACCGAAAGTTCCATTTTGCTGTTAGTGAACAGTTTATAATATAACAAGTTCAGTTCCACGAAGGAATCAAAGTGCTAGAAATGTTATTTCGGTGAGAAAATATAATTCTGTTCCAACGTTATTTATCTCTTCAATGTCATAATTAAGTGAATGTTATTCTCACAAAGATAGTCATATATCTTAACGTTCCATGTTATTTTAATACCTAAGCATTGTAGATTTCACTTGAATGAATGTTAATGACTCTTATAATCGAGGTATCACACGTAAAAAGTTACAATCGACGAACTGTCAGTGTCCAAGTTCAGTTGTCTTTAGTGCGTAGCTGTTAACTCGATTCATTCGGACATCTTGACAAGATGTCAGCGAGAACATTCTGTGTGCCAGGTATGGATCTAATTGTGAAACTATATGGTTGTAGAGCGATCGCATACCTAGTAGATTTGGCAGATTTCACGTCCTTTGTGTTGAGTGCAGTAAGAGCTTTTTGGTCTGATTCCACAATAAAGTGTGATCCGAGCAGATATCTCTGAAGTTTATTTATTGACCAAACAAGCCCGAGGAGTTCCTTATCCAAAACTGAGTAATTCTGTTCAGTTGGGGTTAACTTCCGTGACACATAGAGAACTGGATGCAAGGTGCCATTATATTCTTGTAGTAAGACACTTCCCACGCCGTAATTAGAAGCATCGCTGCGTAAGACAAATGGCAGATTCTCATTAGGCAATCTTAACACGGGAGGAACCGAAAAAAAATTCTTTATGATATCCAACGCGATTTGATGTTCGTTAGACCACCGAATCACGTTAGCTGCACCTTTCCTAAGTAATGAAGAGAAAGGAGCAGTAATGGACGAAAGATGTGGTATGAATTTCCCATAGTATTGTACTAGTCCTAGTAGAGATCGCACTTGTTTCTTTGTTTTCGGTGTGGAGATGTTAAGGATTTTAGAGACATTACTGTCCTCTTTATATAACATACCGCGACCAATACGGTGCCCCAAAAAAGAAATCTCGTGGAAACCCACAAATGCCTTTGATGGCTTAGCAGTTAAGTTATGATTTTGTAACGTGGACAGTAATGAGTTTAATCCTTCTAAATGTTCTTCCCATGAGTCACTGAAAAGACAAATGTCGTCTATGTACGCAATGACGTTGGGATGATGGGATAGGATTTTACGCATCATGCGTACGAACGTGGCAGGAGCGTTAACTAACCCGAAAGGCATAAAATTCCATTGGAATAGGCCCCGGGCGTCGAGAAAGCAGTGAGTGGTTTTGCCCTTTCTGTCAATGGTACTTGCCAATAGCCTTTTGACAGATCAAACTTAGAGAAGAAAGTAGAATGAGATAATTTTACTAATAAATCATCTAAAAGTGGCAAAGGTTCAGCGTCAAATTGTGTGACTTTATTTAATTTTCTGTAGTCTACACATAGACGAATGTTATTATCTTTCTTTCTAATTATCACCATAGATGAAGCATATGGTGACAACGATGGTTCAATTATGTTTAATCGAAGCATCTCATCTAATTCCTTTCCGACCTTATCTCTAAAGTGCAAAGGTATGGGATATGGACGAATACGGATAGGTGTTTCATCAGTTAGGAGAATATCATGCTGAATAGCTGATGTATGACCTGGAATGTCAGTGAGAACTTTATCATACATTTGAAGTAGTGATGAAACTTGCTGTCGTTGATCAGTCGAAAGAGAAGAAGAAATAGTGACATCATTCCAGTTTTCCGTGGAATGAAGAGGTACAACTGGTATGGGCAATTGTACATCTTGAAAAGAAGATTCTTCTTCTTGTATAACTGACAAATTAGTATAGTTATGAATGTGAGGAGTAGGATCGTCAGTCGCTTGAAATACTGATTGTAAATAATCAGGACGTGAATAATACTCTTTCAACATGTTAATGTGAAAGGTTTTGTGTTTTCCGTTAATATCGACGATGTAGTCGACATCGGATATTCTTGAGATGATCCTAAAAGGACCTCTCCATGTGATAAGTAGACGATTATTATGCGAAGGCAGTAAAACAAAAGCCTCGTCACCAGGAATAAGCTGGCGAAGACGTCTATAACGATTCGCAAATAGACGAGCTTTTTCTTTAGACTCTTCGGATGATGCAGTAGCTAACCTACAGGCATCTATTATTCTCTTTCTTAAAGAGATGACATATTCATATGAGGATTGAGTTTCTTCAGGTATATTATCTTCAACCAATAAATCATGGATTAAAGACATAGGTCCGCGTGGTTGTATGCCAAAAACTAATTGGAAGGGAGAAAACCCTGTGGCTTGGTTTTGCACCTCGCGATACGCGAAGAGAGCAGCGGGTAGGACCCTGTCCCACTCCTGAGGGTGATCTTGAGTCATCTTACCCAACAACTGCTTAAGTGTCCTATTCTGTCTCTCAATTAACCCATTGGACATTGGATGGTATATTGAACTGAGAGATCTATCTATATCCAATGTCTTCATAACCTGTGACATGGATTCGGAAATAAACTGGACACCATGATCCGATAGGATCTTACGCGGAAAACCAATGCGTGAAAAGATCAGCATTAACGCTTCTGCAACACTGGCAGATGAGGTGTTCTTAAGAGGTATGGCCTCAGGCCAACGCGTACACATATCGATACAGGTAAGAATATGTGTATGTCCTCTTGCAGATGGCAATATAGGACCAATGATGTCGATTGCCATTTTATCAAATGGTCTAATAGGTATGTCCGCAGCTTGGATAGGAGCATCATGATACGGACCCCTTACTTTAACTTACTGACATGTCACGCAGGAACGACAATAGAGATTAACATCTCTATGAACGCCCGGCCAATAGAATGCGGATAGCACTCTAGATTTGGTTCGCGAAAACCCCATGTGACCTGCGCATTGTGAATCATGAGCATGTCGTAATATTCTGGGTCTCATAGCAGACGGGACCAGAATTTGTGAACGCACCAGTGAATCTGTTTCTCTAATTAATCTAACTAAAATACCTTTTTTTAGAGCAAATTGGTGTCTAGACTTTGCAATTGTGTTGTTATTATTTCTCTTAGTCGCCAATTGAAAAAATCTCTGCAAAGAATTGTCATTCTTTTGTAAATTAGCAAACAGCTCCCTTGAAATAGGAGAATCATCATCATTACTATTATGAACCGTAGGTTCAGAAGTTGATTCACGCGACAATTCAGTAGCTTGCGCTCTGGTAACAACTGCGTTTGCAGCATGAATGTGTCGCTTTTCCCATTCATTAATTTGCTCTGGTGTACACTCTTTTATACCGTGTATACAACCAAGTATTACATCGCTAACTGGATTCTTCAGAAGACAGGCATGGATCTTCCCTGAAAAGAAAGGTGTATGTAAGTTAATGATGGCTGTAGGGAAGGTTTCCACAGTACCCCCAAATGTGACACACTTGACCACGTTGCCTGTGGCCAAGGAGGGGTCGATCAGAGAGTTCCGCACTCCCACCGTGCTGCAGCCTGAGTCAAACAAGACAGAGCAAGGAATAGAGTTGACGTATCCTTTGTTAAATTTTAAACAACCCTTTCCATGGTGAACTGATGCAGAAGTAGCTGTACAAACTGCTGGTAGACTTGGTAAAATGTGCCCGCATCGCAGCGTTGTGATCGCCTTGGGCTGGAATAGCGTTGAGCATTTTTGACATGTCTTTACCTGTTCTAGATCGATACAAGACATAGCGTTATGTTGATTAACATTATTATCTTTATCTTTGTTAGTTTGTGATTCAATTGAAGCAACATTTGAATGTTGTCGTGATCTACTCGACGATCGATCTCTACGTCGCGATCGAATTTGACTATTGTCAGTAAAGTTGCTATAATTACTGTTTCTGCTATCATTAAAATTTGGATGAGTCCGCCAATGAAAGTTATCCCTGTTGTGATGTTGGTGAAATGACTTATTCATAAATCTATTTCTATTTTCAGGATGATATGATTGAGATCTCCAATGTTGTTTATTATTATTACCTTGATTATATCTAGGATTGTTGTTAATAAAATCTCGAGATCTGTGAGATTGACCCCATGATACATTAAATGGAGCAGAATGTGGGTATTGTTTCCCCTTTTGAAAATGACCAAAGTTGAAATTATTATTACTTCCCCTTTGAAAATTTCTATCGCTACTCATCGAACGATTTCTAGGGAAATTGTTTTGTTGCATAGCGAAAGCAACGGGTAAATCGTCTTTAATCTGCGTATTGCTGACATCCATGTTGGGATGAGCTGTGCAGAAATTTTTACAATGTTCTGACATTTCTTTTATATTACCAGGCTTACGTTCATGCAGGAACGCAAGAAATGCAGGACTTACTGCCGATAAAACTTTATCGCGAAGTAATAAGTCGAAAATACCCTCATACGATTTCTCTACCTTGGATAGTTCTATCCATCGTTCTAAGGTAAGACGTATTTGAGAAAGAAAATCGTCAAAATTCTTGCTAGATTGTGGGAGCATAGACTTGAACCTAAGTCTGTATTGGTCTTCTGTCATTTGAAATTTGTTTAGAAGAGCGGCCCTGAGAGCATCGTAATCATTTTTATCTATAGAGCTAGTAGTGTGATACACAGCCAGTGCCTCTCCTGTTAGTAATCTGGATAAGTGGGTGCAATATAATGATTTATCCAAGTTGTACGACCGACATGTAGCCTCAAATCTGTCCAAGAAAAATATCACATCGTCGGATGGTGGAGTAAACTTTGGCAATTTGAGATGAACCTCTCTAAAATTCTCATGTCTAGATGAAGACTGGCCTTCCTGAGTCTTTTGCGTATTACATTCACTTGCCAATCTTATTCTATCAAATTCCAATTCGGCAAGTTTCAAATCATGCTGACGTTTCTTTTCATTCTCTTCTGTCTCAAGCTGAAGCCTTCTTGTATTTTGTTCAGCTATTAATCTTCTGTCTTCCATTTCCTTGTGTTTAACTTCCATCTCAATTTTAAGTAGTCTTTCTTTTTCTGCAGCATCCCTTTGCTTATTTTCTATTTCAATCTTAAGTATTCTTTCCTTTTCTGCAGTATCACATCTAAATCTTTCTTCAGCCTCGAATTTTTTCTGTTCGGACTCACGCTGAAATCGTTTCTCTTCTAATTCAGCGGCTAATCTCATTTTTTTTCTCATTTTCCTCCGCCTCAAATCTCAAATTTTCCAAACGTAACTTTTCAGCATCCAATCTTTGAGATTCCAACCTTTGAGATTCTTTATATTCTGTCATAGCAAATGATCTAATCTTTTCAGGAGGTATATTAAGCGCCTTAGCTTGCTTAATAAAATAATCCAAGGTAGACATTATTCAATATTATTCTGAAATATTTCTACATAAAATGTTACTTCACCAAATGGTCTTCGTTCCTGTCCTAGAACGGTAAATTCAAGTCATATAATAGGCGATTATATAAATAATTAATAAAGTAATTTATACAATGAAATGTTATGAAAGCAATAACGTGACAGACAATAGGCACAATACTGACAAGACACGATAATCAAAGACGAGTGAACACAATCGTAGAAATCAACTAAAATAAAAATGTGGAACTAAAATAGGATGTCGTAAAAAATTACGATGACATCTACGATCAGATAATACACAAGACAGTTGACAATACAGTGTATAGACATCAATGGTGTAAGAAACTGAACGACAGTCAGGTTAGAAGGACGCATAATACTAACAAAATACATTGTAAAACTAAGGTACGAGTAAAATAACTACCAAAAACAACGATTAAAACTTGACGCTACAACTAACAGTCAGATGTCACAGACTACCAGACACAGTGGACCAAAGATCCTTCTATGCTCACGCATAGGAACATTCCACTGAGGGAAGTCTGCAAAGTAATTCCTACAGAACAAATATGAAGGCCCTGAGATAAACCTGGGATGTACCCTTCATATTTCACCTGCCCAACCTCCTACTGAAAAACATAGAACATGGAACATGCAACATGAATAACTTGGAAATAGTGGATATATATACGAGATAAGATGCAGAAAAGCACAGCTGAACGTAAAACGGTGTAATAACAACACGACGTTTTTACTTATCTCAACCGATAAAAAAGGATATCCCTCGCATCCGGGGCTGCATGTATGAGTCTTATATAAATAGCAGTAACACTATGACAGTGTTCGGTGTTGAAGCTGGAAGTAGATGTTCAACGTCGTCCTTGACCTTTATCCAACTGTCGTCTTGATAAAAGGTGTATGTAGACGTATCTTTTCGAAGATCGAAGTATTATGCTTCAACCGATGTATTTGACTTTGAGTACGTTCCCTGCTTGAAAACTTGATATTTTACAAAACACACTGGTTCCACCATTCTGTTAGGTTCGTTTTGAGGGTGTTGAGTCTGTCTACTTTTGACATAACGCGAATGGATTCAATTCTAAACAATGTAGTAATAAGTCAACTTGAACTTCCAACCAGGGGCACATCAACTAATGCCAAGACGGTATACAGTTCATTCAATTTATTTGACATCATACGGTTGACTAGACGAACATGTTGATATTGACGACGGACGGTTAACTTTCAACAGCACGGTACACAATGTAGAGTTCATATTGAAAATTACAATTAGTTCATTTAATAATATAATCCCTTTGATAACGTCGGACTAGATATACAGTATTTATAACACGGCATACCAGTAAACAAGTGAGGCAGTTAGATTCAATCGATCTTCCTCCAGTATCCGATGACCTTGGCAATGACTGAGATCCTCATTAGGTCTGCTATATCATATTAATGTTTCAATACTTCATATCTTCTTTCTGGTACTGGCCTCGTAGTTAAACAATGTTGAATTACAATAATACATATTTTTTTTTCAAAGACTTTCTGGGCATATGAGCTTAGTTATAACGAATCCTTGAGTCACCTCTGCTCAAAACTGCCACTATTCTAAGCGGCCTAAGAATGACTCGTATCATTTAAAATCCACTATAATCCTGACAATCCTATTTTCCAGGAATATGACGGATTAAATAAAATTATATTAAATGTTCAAGCATGACTCCATTTTGGAACCAATAGGTCATTGGTCCAACTAGACGTCCACGTTGAAGAAAATTTACAATCATATAAATATAATACTTGCGTTCTCTTCCCGAGAAATCACAGGTACAGAGTTGACCATGGTCCTCATCTTATCAATAGACGGACGGTCATACAAAGAAGAATTACTCCCGTAACACGGGTTTCGAACTCCCAAAGATTCCTAAGCTGATCTTGGGATCCTAGCTTCTCAAGCCCACTTATGACGTCAACTGACTGTGTAGATACACGTGCGGACAGGATAACCCCTATACGCCTTAGTGCACAACCGTGCGCTAATGAAATCAAACTCACCAATAAGACTTACTCTCATGTAAGTCGGTGCGTAAAGTTTATTACAGAGGTAGGACAACGCATTAATAATATAAGACTACCTTCATCTGTAAAGGAGTGTAGAGGTCTACGAAAAGGGCTCTACAGCAATACTGAGTGCTTGTCTACTGACATTCCATTGTGCTATTAGTCAACATGAGTGCCCATGTATCATTGCAAGACCATTTATCAATTGTACCATGATGCATTATGCCAACCTGTGATTTGTCACTGTATCCGTGCTGTCGAATGTGTACGTCCAATTAAACTGTAACAAAAAGTACACAGCAGTTGGCGTCGATGACTTCCAGCCATACATGAGTGAGAAAAAGAACATTTATCAACTCTTCGAACTCTTTCATCATTCGCGTATTATACTCTCACTCTATGTCTACACACCACTGCGTAGGTCGAGTTGATATCCCTATTCCTAACAACCACTCTGACGAGCAACGCTGGGGCCAACAACAAGTCTTAACATTGGAGCTTCCACAGACCACCATACCTTTTAACAATCATCAACAGCATCATCATCATCAACAGCACCATCATCAGCAACATCATCATCATCATCAACATCACCATCATCAGCATCATCAACAGCATCATCATCATCGTCATCATCATCATAATTATCTAATTTTCCTTTGCGCTACTTCGAAGCATGGAGCCACTACTGTTGCTGATTCCCTTTCAGGAAGCCTTGTCCAAGCTTTCAGATGTTTTTACAGTCGTCGTTTCTATGGCAATTTGTTCTACATGATGTGGTTGACAGCCCCATGAACAACCTCTTATTAGTTGCCTTGTACGAATTTCCTAAGAGTGTAGTAGTCCCATTTTTACTTAGTCTTTTCAGAGACACAGGGGAAACTACAAGGGGGAACTAAATATTACAATAAGGAAACTACGCTATTTTAGTGAGTAGGTCAAAAAAGTATTACACGCAGAGTCTGATTATACACTGGTTTGCACAGGATAACACTGGTTTGCACAGCATAGTAAGTGGTTTGCTCAACATAACTTTAATGTTCAAATCATTTTCAAATACATGTTTTCACAGTTTTTTTAAAAATCTTACCCATTCCCATTTCTGTCAGTCTTAGTGTTTCTTTAGCTTTTGTTATTTGTTTAGAGAGTCCGATTGGCAGAGTGGTTAGAGTGCTGCCCTCTCGCGGCAAACGTGCTGTGTATGAAACACGGTGGTTTCACGCTGCAGTAAACCCAGCTGTGCACCTGACTCTGCTCCTGAGTTAGGGAAGGCAATTTTCTTCTTCTTCGTTCCCTCTCAAATAACCACATCTATCTCTTTTATAAAGCAGGCGGTCTGTCTCAGGTTTCCCCTCATTACTATATAGCGTCTCCCTGAACAGAGTTGGAGGAGGTCATACTGCCACTTTGCTCCTCTCATGGAGGCAACAGATTTGGAGTACGTTCTACTTTTTGTTTAAAGGGATGGCAATGACAACGAAGAAGGAAAGTAGTCACCTCCACCTCTCAAAGCTGGAACTAGTACAGTGGTCTCTAACACTTCACTCCACTAGGCAGTATCTGCTATGGGATTACTTTTCTTTTTTAATTTACTTTCTATACCACTGTCGGGTGTTTGCCTCAGTAAATGTGAAATAAATATTGTTTTGTCTTGTGAGGGTAATAGTTTATAGTCTTGTGTAATAGGAGCTATGATATAAACACAGTTTCATATTGTGCTTTTGTATGTAAAGGTTTATGTGAAAACAAGATGCTGGCGTTGGTTGATACTAGTGCCCCTTTATCATATAAGGGTTACGCCAACTAAAATTTGGCCGCCATTTTCGGCTGTACCCGAATAGCAGGAAAATGGACCCAATCGCAAGTTTCAGACCTAATATGCATTTTCGTTTAGGTTAACTAATAATTTGAAATAAAATTAGATGCAAATACAGTAGCACATATTTGTACTATTCTTTGTATTTCAACTAACAAAACAAAAAGAAGAAAACTAGTTTACTTACCGTTTTATTGAATAGAATCAGTAGCGTGAATTTTTAACACATACTCCGTTGAATTTTAAATTCCGTTAGAATTTCACTATTTAGCAACAAATATTCCGTACGAATTGCAACACTTAGCAAAAAATACTACCTTATAAAATAATATAATAAAAATAATAAAAATTAATTACAATTTTATTATAGTTTTATTTTATAATATATATATATATATATATATATATATATATATATATATATATATATATATATATATATATATATATATATATATATATATATATATATATATATATATATATATATTACTCGTCAAAAGTCAAGGACCACCCTATTATTTTCAATACACTTTTATATAAGCGCATAGAATGATTAAATAAAGGAAGTTTTTAGTAAAAATGGGTGCAATATCTTCCTCTGACAGTCCTCTATGCACGTTAAGCATAAAAACAACTCACCGACAACCATGGTGATCACGTGTAATTTGGTTTGCTGACCATAAATTCACATTTTCAATCTGTTTTTTTAAACTTCCGTACAACCAAACAGGTGAAGTAATCGTGCTGATTGACATTCCACGTGCAATGGCGACTTTTCGTGAACAGAGTTCACTCTTAATTTGTTTTACAATCAGCAGACTTAGGGTAGTTTCATCACTTGCAAAAACATGCCACCGAGAAGAAGTCTTGACACCTTACAAAAATTGAGAGGTATAGCGTGGGTTGAAAGTGGTTTATCTGTCCGTGAGGTTGCTAGACGGCTTGCAGTGTCACACTCTACTATCCAAAGAATTTTGGAGAGATTTCAGGCCACAGGAAGTGTGGAGGATCGCCACCGGCCAGGTCGCCCTAGATGCACCAATAGACATGATAACCGGTACCTCTTGTTGTCAGCCCTGCGCCATCGAACAGAGACTTGTTCCACTCTAAGATGTCAGCTGAGACAAACTGTAAACGTTAATGTCAGTCAAAGCACCATTCGCAGACGTTTACATGAATTTGGACTGGCTGCTCAACGTCCTGCAGAGTCCCTCTTACTCCTGCTCATCGCAGAGCCCGTGTTGCTTGGTGTCGCGAGCACATCCGATGGACAAGGCAACAATGGAGTCTCATGGTCTGGGGAGGCTTCTACAGACACGGCAGGACCCCACTCTATATCATCCAAGGCAACTTGACCGGCCCAAGATACCAGAACGAAATCTTGAGACCAATTGTTCAGCCTGCTCTGGAGGCAATAGGTGGTAATGCCATCCTCCAAGATGATAACGCTTGACCCCATCGAGCTCGTGTGGTGAATGAGTTTATTCAGCAACATGGGATCATCAGGATGGCGTGGCCAGCTCATTCACCTGACCTTTCTCCTCTCCGATTGAGCACCTCTGGGATGTCCTTGGTCGAAGATTGTCAACAAATCATCCACTGCCAATGGATGTTGCACAGGTGACTGCATTTCTGCTTCAGGAATGGCAAGCTGTTCCTCAGGATACTCTTCGGACCCTTGTGGACTCGATGCGTCTACGCTGTCTTGAATGCCTTGCTGCAAACGGTGGTCATACCCGATTTTGAAATGTCTATTTGTCCAATATCTATTGTGTGACTTTTGAAAAGGTGGGTGACACACTTCACAGCTTCATTGCGTTTGAATGTGTTTCCATTTCTTTACGTTACATGTCAATTTGATATTCAATAAATGCCGTTTTGACTGATACCAATTACGTTTATATCAGATTTGTTTTATGGTTTCAACCATATATATATATAATATGAGATCATAGACTACTCACTAACTGAAAAGATTAAACAAAACATAGAAGATAAGGAAGCCAAAATAGAGACAAATATTAAATTTCATTATATTACATAATTTTTATTATATAATTTTTTATAATTTTATATTTTATATATTACAATTACATAATTATAAAACTATATAATTTGTATTATAATTATATATTATATTTATAATATATTTATAAATCTAAATATGTATAAATATAACCTTATAAACATAGAAGAGGTGTTAAGAATAGACAGTCGTAGGGAAATGCATAATATAGTCAAACAATATTTAATACGAACAAATGTTAATATATAGTGGCTGGGAATGTGAAGGTCTGATGCTGTTCTTACAATTCGTATGACTTAATATGCGAAAGTCAATTAAATATCTGTAGTCAGTTATATAACTGTAACCACCATGTCTTTACACCCCTCCATTTTAATATTATTCTTGTTATGAGTTTCTTCTTTATTTTTTTTTAAATTTTTTGTTTGTTTGTTTATTTATTTAACGTAAAAGCATAATTGTGATTGTCCCTATTTATAATGATTTGACAAATGTGATGCCACTTTCTCTTATCGGCAGTTGTTCATATTATTTTGAATTGAAAACAATATATATCCTAATTATTACCTATCAGAGGTTGAACGGAATAATTATTTTCATTAATTTAAAAAAAAAAAATCTTACTCGATGCTTATTCTCGCTACTAGCCCTGGTATTGTCCGCCGAAAATGGCGTCTACGTCGTTCAGCCTCGTTTTCGATTCTGATATAGTTGGCGTAACTCTCTATAGATCTAAGGGCACTAGTTGATACTACAACAGGTTCTATCGTGGGTTGTCTCCCCTGCTCTGCGGTAATGGTCTAATAATTGCCAAACTCCGAGTCAAAGGATGAGTGTTTTCAAAGGTATCAACCTTCGCAAGATAACTCTTGGCAGAGATATAAACAGAAGAATGATGATTCTATTTCACGGAGTCTCACAGGAATTTATAGAATGGCAAGGACAACAACTTAGTCATCCAAGTTGCTATAAACTTATTATTCTCCGCTCCTTCTGTGAGAACATGTTTTGACACGTATTTTATGAGCCCCTAGCTGAAGGTGATTCAGCAAACTTTTATTTTCGTAACTCTGTGTACGTATGTATTTAAAAAAAAGAGTCATGTGGGTGCAGTCATAAAATTCACTCAGTAGTGATTAAACAACTCTAGATTTATATTTTCACATAAAACAGATTTAATTGTGGGCTATTTGTTTAACGTGGTTAAAAAAATTTTGTTTTGATCAAGAAAACAAACACTTCATTTTTATCATCATAGGATGATTGAGTGGTTTATAAAAATGAGAGTGTCCTTTAAGCTGCGCCAGTACTGAGTACTTAACTGGAGGTGTGGGGTCAGTAGGAGTCTAGTTCTGTCACTGCCATTGCCCGTAAAGGTTTGCACTGTTCCTTCTCTTCAGGAGTTGAATAGTTTGGCAGCAGCACGTCCCTTGCAGCAAAGTCGGGGTAACTACTCAGGTTGCCTAGTCGAGTGTATTCAAGACCCGTCGACTTTTGACAACGTGTTCCTAAAACTGAGAGGAAACAAAAAGCTCTTTTAAGTATTGTGTCTCCTGATATAACCTCTACACCTCACGGTAGAAGGGGAACGACTAAGTAAGTAAGTAAGTCTCCTGATATAAACATCAGAAGACCTCCGTTTCCCTCCATCATTTCATTTTCCTCAAAATTTTGCCTGATACCCCTGAGCATTAAATCTGAACACATATAGTCAGATGAAAGTGTTTTGGACAGCGGAAGACGACAAATGTATCATTCTATACATACATAAATATTCAAATAAAATTAACAAGTCGGGCATAACAATATACCATGATCTTATCATTATCCATTTGTGGCGAATGGACTGTCATTTTTATTTTCAACCCGCCCGTTCTTTTTATTATTATATGGTTGTTTCTTTTCCCTTCTATTCTTATCAGGTTTTCTGATTTTTTGATGTTTTAATTTCTTGTCGTGGTTCTAATAATTGCAGGAACACCCCACCAACCCTTCTCTTTTCAAGGATGGGTGTAAACCCTTACCCGTGTAGTACCGTGGGCTAGTGAGTCATTCTCGTTGATAGACGGTCAGATAATTTACGTAACGTTGCGTACGTTTTCAGCGGGAAGCGGGCTTCGTGAGGAATTTATTCTTTGACCCACCCTTTCCAGGGGAGGAAATAACTCTTCGTCGCTCGTAGATTTGTAGTGTTACGTTGGGTAACGGTTCGTCAGATGTTAAGATAATGTTATGATGTTTAAAGGGAAGCTCTTACGATTGTTTTCGATGTTTATTTAGGTAGCAGTCATGAGATTACGTCAAAGTGGGGTAGATGCAGTTTGTAAGAGATAATTCTAGATCTGTGACTCATCGCGTCCGTCTTGCATCAGAAAATTGCTACTATAAACAGGCCCGGTTCTGTAAGTCGTTTATCAGTCCTGGAATTTTGTGGCCGTGAAGAGTTACAGATATGTTATTCAGTCTGCCCGTATAGTGGGAATATTCTGAAGTCTGGCAATTCACGGCTTCGTAGGCCCCCTACGATCACAGCGGACTTTGCCTTCCCTTAGGAATGGGAAGCAAGAGACGTCACGGTACTTGATAGCCAGTGTACGCGCACAGTAACAGGCGCCCCTAGCTATTTCTTCAAGACGGTGAGGTATCAGGTAGTCTCCTGATTTGGGGAAAACATATTCCTCCGAGTGGAATTTTTCGAGAATTTGGAGCGCTTCGCTCCTACGTCCCAATACACGACAGGCTACTTTGCCTTGTATTGATTACATACTGCCACAGTAAAGCAGTAGGCCAAAACCCGAAGCGGGTTAATCATCGTTTGTGCATCCAAGTGAGTGCCATCCTTCAAGACGATTTCAGCCGAGGCACTTAGCTATAGAGTCGTCAAGGACTCTTTCATCAACTATTCTGGGTAGGAGAGAGGGAGATCATGCCTCTCAATTACTAACGGAGGATTCACCTGGAAAGTGAGCCACTGAGTAGATGCAGAGGGCGCTGTGCAGACTTTAGAGGGTAGACTTTAGTATGCTGAATTTAGTGGTGGTGAATTTAATCAGGGTAGGACAGCCTGGAGCGTCTTGAGACATGTTAGTTAGTTTTGTTTTGGTTATAATTTCTTCTCATTCCGGTCAACCGTGACAGAGGAAAAAGTGGTGGAGTGTAGTCAGTAGTTTGTGGACCACCACGGTTTTTCTTAGTTTAATTTAACAGAGGTTCAGTGGGTGGAGCCTCTTACAGAGAGAAACCCCCCTCCCCCCCAAATTTGTTTTGCGTAAACCATATTTGTCTTTTTTCCCCCTGTAGGTGTAAAAGCTGGTGTGCAAAATTTTGATAGATTTTGGCATTAATTAATTTTGTTCTTTTTTTTCAGCTTGTGCGAACTTTGCACGATTTGTTCGTTTGTTGATGTGGAATTAATTTTTGTTAAATGTTTAATAAATTTAAAAATATGCCCTGGATCAGTTTGTCTTTCTCTACACTGTACCTATAATTCTTAGTTGTGCAGTTGTGTCTGTGGTAGATTAGTTTATGTTACCTTATCTCCACTGGAGCAAGAGGTGGTGAGACAGTAGCTATAAAAACAAGTCACAAGTGGCGAGGGAGAGTCAATCTAGGTTCTCACCCTTGAAGCTATAAGTCTCATCCTCCACAGTCACTTGAAAATCTCTACTTAATCTATTTCTCAGATCTTTCTCAGACTAAGTGTCTTGTCTCTTTATTTAGACAGACTCTTGTTAAGCCACTGTGTGATACCATTCACTGCTCACTATGGAACCTGGGGCTACCCCTGCTATTGATTACTTGAGAGGATACCTGCACGAAGCAGTCACCAGCCATTGAAGTGGTGGTTTATGTGGCAAGTTATTTTACACGATGCCAACCTTATGTACAACTGTACGTCCACAAGCAATTTATACACGTAAAATGCAAATATAAAATATACAAATTACAACTTACCCCAATAAATTGGGTTAAGAATTATATCCTGACGATGCACATAAAACGGCCGTAATATGTCGGGCAACTGTTTAAGATGCCATCGTCCTTAAGGTGAGTTAATGTCTAACTGGGCACACTTGAAATAGGATCCTAAGTCTTTGGGCATTAAGTGATGACTCTGGAGTTATTCCTTTCTAATGTCAGAATTCATTTCCAGTTCTATGGCTGTCGTGAGAAATTCTAATCCACATATATAAATTAAAAGTAAATGTAAAGCCTAACAAATAAATTCTATAAAAGGAAGAAGAATGGTAAAGAACAGTGCTGTCACAATGACAGTACTCGAAATCCCCTTTGTTTTATGCTTCGTCTGCAAATTGTAACGTTTCCACGTTAAATATAAGCCACTGCATAATACAAGAGTTTCCACAACACATTAAAACGGGTATTGCATTTCTAAGAAAAAACATTGAGAGGCACACTGCGTATGACCTAAATTAATTACACTACGAATGGACAGATGGATGTAGGATGGAAAGAAGGGAGGGCTGAAAATCAGGAACGCATGCAACACTAAACACGCGTCTCGCTATTAATGCCACCCCCAACAAGCGTAACGCGATATACAATTACTACTATCACGCGTGTAAGGCCACATGCACTAACTTTTTTTCAGACGGACAGTGATAAAAACACTACCCTTCCCAGAGTTAGGTTTTAAAAAAACCTGGAAAACGCTTATTAGGAAAGATGACATTAGATGGATTTACGTTTGAAAACATGACAGTACCCAGACACCACATGGGGATTGAAGTGAACAGGAGGTGGTAGAAAATGCACATTTTGAACGCAGCCACCTAGCTCCCTTAGATTGAGATATTTGGATTCCTTAGGGCTTGCTGACACAGAATATGTTAAGTGTTACGCAAATAGTCCAGGAATTAATAAATTATAGGCAAAAGAAAATAATGAGGGTGTCAGACAACCTAAAAACTCGGAGTCGCTCAGTGGCAGAATTTTAAACCACCATTGTACGGAAATAGGCCACAAGTTACATTTGAATTGATTGGATGGAATGATATGTAAGGCTAAACACGATTAGTCGGACTATAAATGCTATCTTTTGTTGTCAAGGGAGACGGAAGTAAGAGTACTTTTTTTCAAACGATTGGGTAGAGATGGCCTGATTGGTTAGGTCTGTTAATATAGTTAATTGATAGCGTTAGTTCGAGACCACTAGTTCAAATAAGCTTGATAAAGCAACAGTGCGTTGAAGCCAGCTCATATTTTTGCTAAATAAAAGCCTGGAACATAAGCAGATGGGAATTTGTGCCAGTATTTGTGCCTACATTCAGTGCTAGTCAACGTATCTGTGTTTATTTCCTTGAATTTTGGTAGGTTGAAATATTTGATCTCTTTTTAATGAAAATTGAATGTACATTGATAATTTATGTCTGTATATATGTGCAGTTCAGTAGCGAACATGAGACAAGGCCTATATCTATATATATATTGCTCCAACCTGAACAGAAGGTGTCGGAGAAAAGTCAAACTACATGGAATTACCACATAGTACACTGACACCTACCTTATGATATGGAAGGACTTATAGCTGAAAGTGCAGAGGCGTAGTAACCATTAAGGAGGTTAATACTGGAGTAAGCTGCTTCAGAAGAAGATAGCAGTTAAACTAAAGCTCTGAACTCTGTGTTTGTGATGTATTGTGCTCAGTCTAGCCAGATAGTATAAATTGGTTCTGAAGTAGGAGGTACATCCTTCTTGTTTCAGGGACTGTGGTCCTAGTTATTGAAGCCGCACCTGGTCTGAGCGTTTGCTGAATCCAGAGGCTACAACATACTCTTGGGTCCCTATAGTAACCAGTGAGGTGTCTTCAGAAACAGTGAATAGTCGAGCAGAGGAGTCCTTGCCTGCCGCCATCACGAAAGTTAAGCCCACTGTGGCCAAAAGAGCTCAACACTATGTACCCCTCGTAAATGACACTAACTTAATTAAAGAGGGGCAATTAATTGTTTTAATGTTCGGAACTGAGACCATCTCCAATACTAGTTCCAAACATACACAAGCACATGCAGTCATGATGTCTAATAAGAATCTATCTTGAAGAACAAAACCAGTATTACCTCATATTACCACATCACAACTCACACACATAGAATACTAACATTGTATGTCAATGCAAAGACCACATTTATATCTGTGTACATAATATTTGAAATTACATGTTATTATATTGCCTGGTTCACTGTGTAGTTGAATCAGGATCACTATTGTAGAGAAAATCAATACATATGTACATATCTGAAATTTATCATTGAATCTTTTAAGATAGTCTTCTAGAGTGTTGACTGTTTGTGAGTGTCACAGTATTGTCAAGTGTGGTGGAATAATTAAATTGTTTATCTGTTGTTGTTGTGGTGACTTACACTTCATCATTTGCATAACCCTAGACATATAACGTTGCCAACACAATATTCCAGAATAATTCTGACTGAGATATAAATATGTGGCAGTAAGTAAGGTTATCTGTAAAACACTACACATATTAGATACAGATACCTTCACAGCTGATCTCAGTCAGTACACTAAGTCCCTATAAATATTTATATCATCCCACTTTACCACATATATTGGGGTCCGGTCCGGGATATTGAATCCTTTACTAGTATAAATATTGGGGGTAATTCACTTCAGGGAATATAAAAAGTTAAAAGGTATCCTTGGGTGGAATTAAATAAGGTTGAGCTCTTGGTGCCTGTTTTGTCCATTGGATATATAATTACAGATTATATTGTTTAGTTAGATATTTTATTTAATTACCTGATATAAAATGGCGGACCTGGCCAAATTTCGATCTGCGGCTGTACAGACTGCAAAAGAGTTGGGATTAGATGGGCAAGTTATGATTACCTATGTCACTACTGAATGTGACAAATTTATTGAACGCGAAGAAAGAAGATTAGAAAAAGAGGCCGAAAGAAGGTTAGAGGCTGAAAAAGAAATTAAGAGGTTGCAGATTGAGGCTGACAAAGAGGCTAAAGCATTGGAGGCTGATAGGGAGATTAAGAGGCTCCAAGTAGAAGAACAAAAGGCAGAAAGGGAAGAGAAGAGATTAGCTGCAGAAAGGGAAGAGAAGAGATTAGCTGCAGAAAGGGAAGAGAAGAGATTAGCTGCAGAAAGGGAAGAGAAGAGATTAGCTGCAGAAAGGGAAGCAGAAAAGGAGGAGAAGAGATTACAAAGGGAACATGAGCTACGACTAAGGGAGTTTGAGTTTCAGGGCCATGCTCCTGAAAATGGTGCCAGTCCCTTTGCCTCTGATGCTACTGCTACTCAGGGAGCCTCAACCTCAGCTATGAACTTTCATTTAGATCATTTTGTTGAGAAAGACGATGATATTGAGAGCTATATAAATAGATACGAATTATTAGCTACCACATATGGGTTAGAGAGAGAAAGGTGGAGCTTAAAGTTATCTCAAGGACTTCGTGGGGCAGCTTATGAAGTTTTTGCCAAAATGCACAGAGATGATCAGGAAAATTATGACATGCTAAAGCAGGCTCTTTTGTTAAGATATGAGAAGAACGCAGAATTTTACAGAAAAAAATTTAGGAATGCTAAACTACTGTCAGGTGAAACCTATCACCAGTTCTCTGCACGGATAGAGACATACTTGGAGAAATGGACTTCTCTGGGGAAAACCCAAGATCTTAAGGAAATGATCCTTATAGAACAATTAAGAGAGTCCATGGCTCCAGACCTGAGAAAGTTTCTCATGGAACAAGGTGCAGAGAGACTGGGTGAGTTGCTAAATGTTGCAGAAAGGTATCAAGCGGCCCAAGCAGAAGTATCAGGTAATAAAAAGAAACAGGTGGATAATTTTAGGGCACCACAGAACTTTAATAAATTTGATCATAGGGATCAAAACAAAGGTAAGCACCAATTTGATAGGCCACGGTATGAAAATAAAAATAAAAACCCACAATTCGATGAAAGGAAATATGATGAAAGAAAATCCTTCAACCAAGGGAAAAGGTGGTGTAAGAATTGTAAGATGAACAATCATGACACTGACCATTGTAGAAGGAAACCTCCTCATTGTGCTGCTATGACATCGGGGAAAAAGGAAAAAAAGGTCAAACCTGCAGAACTACAGGAACCATACCACCCCCCAGTGTGTGAAGATGTCATCTGTAATGGTGTCACTATAAGATGTTTATATGATACCGGTTTAGATTACGATTCCGTTGTGAGTTCTCACCTGGTGCAGGCGGATCAATACACCACAGAAACAGTGGAGATTCAAACTGCAACCAAGGATGTAGCTACCATGACACTTCCCGTCGCCCGGATAAAGGTGAAAACGCGATATGTGGAAGGAATCATAAAAGCAGCAGTGATAAATGAGCCAATCTACCCTCTGATATTGGGGTGTAGATATGTCTTCTTGGGGAATCCCAAGAGACCTGTGATATTGGCAACAGTGCAGACCAGATCACAGTCTAAAAAGGAGGAGGAAAATCCAATAAATACTCATCCAGATGAGATGAGGAAGGCACAGGCGGAGGACAAAACACTCAAGCCGTGTTTCAAGAAGTTGCCCAAATCACATACACCTCCAGGCAAGGGAGAATTCTATATGAAGAACAAACTGATTTATAGGAAGGCTGGATCTGAATCCAATGGTCACGGACAGCTGGTCCTTCCCACTTCATATAGGACTAAAGTGTTGGAACTAGGGCACGCGATTCCCTTCAGTGGTCATATGGGGATCAGCGCAACAGGACAGCGAATAGCTTGTCACTATTTCTGGCCAGGAATAACTGAAGATATCAAACGATATGTAAAATCCTGTCCAGAGTGCCAACGAGTAGCACCTAAGCATTGGACTGCACCAGCAACTCTGGGAGAAATGCCCATAGTGGGAACACCCTTTGAGAGAGTTGCCGTGGATCTTGTGGGACCTCTCACTCGAACTAAGAGAAGGAACAGCTACATTCTGACTCTGGTGGACACTTGTTCTATGTGGGGAGAGGCGGTAGCCCTGTCATCGATTGATTCTAAACATGTGGCAGAGGCATTACTCACAATTTTCACAAGGTTAGGCTTTCCCAATCAAATCTTGACTGATAATGGCTCTCAGTTCAAGGGGAAACTAACTGAAGAAGTTTTCAGGATCTTCCAGGCCAAACACTACCATTGTAGTGTGTATCATCCCCAAGGGAACGGCCAAGTGGAAAGATTTAACGGCACGTTGATGTCGATCCTGAGAAAGTTGGCACACGAAAAACCAGATACATGGGATCAGTACCTTCACGCCGCCCTCTTTGCTTATCGGGAGGTACCCCATAGTTCAACCGGTATGGCCCCGGCAACATTATTGTTTGGAAGGCCAATAAAAGGTCCACTTGAAGCACTGTTAAGAACGTGGACGGATGAAAAAGCAGAGGAAAATATTACATCCTCATACCAATATGTAAATGAGCTGACCACTCGTTTAAAAACTGGCTGGAAACTTGCCAATGAAAATTTGAAACAAGCCAGGAAGAAACATGCTGCTTATTATAACAGGAAGGCAAAAGACAGAGATTTGGCTGTGGGAGAGAAGGTACTGCTTCTTTTACCCGGAAATCAGAATAAGTTACAAATTGGATGGCAAGGTCCATATACAGTTCTAGAGAAGGTGTCTAGAACCAATTATAAGATAGATAAGAAGGGGAAAGAAAAAATCTATCATGTGAATCTCCTGAAGAAATATTTGGAAAGAGAACATCAGGAAGAGACACACTTGCTAACCTTGTCCATTGCAATGGAGATGAAGAAGGAACCACTTTCATCATTTGAATATCCATTACACCCCTGTGAGACAGCGGCACAGGTGAAAATCAGTACGCATTTAACGAAAAATCAGAAGGAGAGAGTGCAACAGGTTCTAGATAATCATACAGAGGTGTTAACAGATCGACCGGGGCATACAAACTTATTGGAATATGATATGAAACTGATAGACCCCACACCTGTCTGTATGAAGCCTTATTCGATTCCTTTTGCTAAGGAGAAAGCTTTGAAGGAAGAGATAGACTATTTGTTGAAGGAAGGAATTATTTCACACAGTGAATCTTCGTATAGTTCCAGTGTTGTACTTTTAAGGAAACCCTCTGGAGAACATAGACTCTGTATAGATTACAGGAGACTGAATGCTATTACAGAAGGACAGGTGGATCCATTGCCGGATACAAATCAGTTGTTTGCCAGGCTAAATAAAGCTAAGTATTTCTCAAAAGTGGATTTGAGTAAAGGATACTATCAAATTCCAGTAAAGCCTGAGGTTAGACCATATCTAGCTTTTAGTACCTCAGAAGGACACTATGAGTTTAACAGATTGCCATTTGGATTGAAGAATGCACCTAGTGTCTTCTCTAGAATGATGAGAAAATTATTGGACCCTCTGAATAACCCATGCATTACAAATTTCATGGATGATATCCTTATAGCAACAGAAACCTTTGAGGAACACATTGACTCTCTGAACATGCTGTTTAATCGACTTAGGGAAGCGAATTTAACAGCCCGACCAACCAAATGTTGCGTTGGATGTAAAGAATTGGAATTCCTGGGACACACAGTTTATCAGGGAAATATGACCCCTGACCCAAAGAATTTGGAGAAACTAAAGAAAGCCCCGAGACCACAAACCAAGAAAGACGTGAGATCCTTTGTCTCATTATGTGGTTTCTACCAAAAGTATATCAAAAACTTTAATTCCATATGTGCACCGTTAACTGATTTGACACGTAAAGGAAACCCAGATCGAATTACATGGACACCACAATGTGAAATGGCTTACCAAGAATTGAAGGAAAAGCTCACAAGTAAACCTATTTTGAAACTACCTGACTTAAGTCAGGAATTTGTAGTAAGAACGGATGCCAGTAATATTGGGTTAGGTGCAACTCTGCTACAGAAATCAGATGCATTGGATGGGGAATTAAGCCCAGTGGCATATGCTAGCAGAAAGTTGAATAAAGCTGAAACCAACTACTCAACTAGCGAAAAAGAATGTCTTGCAGTAATATGGGCGATAAAGAAATTCAATATTTATCTGTATGGGAAGGCATTTAAGTTGCAAACGGATCACAAACCCTTGTCGTTTCTAGCACAAGCTAGGCATGAGAACACTAGATTACTCCGTTGGTCATTATTGCTACAGCCATTTGAGTTTAGCATAGAGTATATAAGTGGAAAAACAAATCTGGGAGCGGATTTTTTAAGCCGCCATCCGTGTGATGAGAATCACCGTAAGCCCCAGAAATAATAATAAATTTCTCTATGTGTATATAGAATTATAGACTGACATATAACGTCTGTTTTAAGAGGGGAGGATTTGTCGTGAGAAATTCTAATCCACATATATAAATTAAAAGTAAATGTAAAGCCTAACAAATAAATTCTATAAAAGGAAGAAGAATGGTAAAGAACAGTGCTGTCACAATGACAGTACTCGAAATCCCCTTTGTTTTATGCTTCGTCTGCAAATTGTAACGTTTCCACGTTAAATATAAGCCACTGCATAATACAAGCGTTTCCACAACACATTAAAACGGGTATTGCATTTCTAAGAAAAAACATTGAGAGGCACACTGCGTATGACCTAAATTAATTACACTACGAATGGACAGATGGATGTAGGATGGAAAGAAGGGAGGGCTGAAAATCAGGAACGCATGCAACACTAAACACGCGTCTCGCTATTAATGCCACCCCCAACAAGCGTAACGCGATATACAATTACTACTATCACGCGTGTAAGGCCACATGCACTAACTTTTTTTCAGACGGACAGTGATAAAAACACTACCCTTCCCAGAGTTAGGTTTTAAAAAACCTGGAAAACGCTTATTAGGAAAGATGACATTAGATGGATTTACGTTTGAAAACATGACAGTACCCAGACACCACATGGGGATTGAAGTGAACAGGAGGTGGTAGAAAATGCACATTTTGAACGCAGCCACCTAGCTCCCTTAGATTGAGATATTTGGATTCCTTAGGGCTTGCTGACACAGAATATGTTAAGTGTTACGCAAATAGTCCAGGAATTAATAAATTATAGGCAAAAGAAAATAATGAGGGTGTCAGACAACCTAAAAACTCGGAGTCGCTCAGTGGCAGAATTTTAAACCACCATTGTACGGAAATAGGCCACAAGTTACATTTGAATTGATTGGATGGAATGATATGTAAGGCTAAACACGATTAGTCGGACTATAAATGCTATCTTTTGTTGTCAAGGGAGACGGAAGTAAGAGTACTTTTTTTCAAACGATTGGGTAGAGATGGCCTGATTGGTTAGGTCTGTTAATATAGTTAATTGATAGCGTTAGTTCGAGACCACTAGTTCAAATAAGCTTGATAAAGCAACAGTGCGTTGAAGCCAGCTCATATTTTTGCTAAATAAAAGCCTGGAACATAAGCAGATGGGAATTTGTGCCAGTATTTGTGCCTACATTCAGTGCTAGTCAACGTATCTGTGTTTATTTCCTTGAATTTTGGTAGGTTGAAATATTTGATCTCTTTTTAATGAAAATTGAATGTACATTGATAATTTATGTCTGTATATATGTGCAGTTCAGTAGCGAACATGAGACAAGGCCTATATCTATATATATATTGCTCCAACCTGAACAGAAGGTGTCGGAGAAAAGTCAAACTACATGGAATTACCACATAGTACACTGACACCTACCTTATGATATGGAAGGACTTATAGCTGAAAGTGCAGAGGCGTAGTAACCATTAAGGAGGTTAATACTGGAGTAAGCTGCTTCAGAAGAAGATAGCAGTTAAACTAAAGCTCTGAACTCTGTGTTTGTGATGTATTGTGCTCAGTCTAGCCAGATAGTATAAATTGGTTCTGAAGTAGGAGGTACATCCTTCTTGTTTCAGGGACTGTGGTCCTAGTTATTGAAGCCGCACCTGGTCTGAGCGTTTGCTGAATCCAGAGGCTACAACATACTCTTGGGTCCCTATAGTAACCAGTGAGGTGTCTTCAGAAACAGTGAATAGTCGAGCAGAGGAGTCCTTGCCTGCCGCCATCACGAAAGTTAAGCCCACTGTGGCCAAAAGAGCTCAACACTATGTACCCCTCGTAAATGACACTAACTTAATTAAAGAGGGGCAATTAATTGTTTTAATGTTCGGAACTGAGACCATCTCCAATACTAGTTCCAAACATACACAAGCACATGCAGTCATGATGTCTAATAAGAATCTATCTTGAAGAACAAAACCAGTATTACCTCATATTACCACATCACAACTCACACACATAGAATACTAATATTGTATGTCAATGCAAAGACCACATTTATATCTGTGTACATAATATTTGAAATTACATGTTATTATATTGCCTGGTTCACTGTGTAGTTGAATCAGGATCACTATTGTAGAGAAAATCAATACATATGTACATATCTGAAATTTATCATTGAATCTTTTAAGATAGTCTTCTAGAGTGTTGACTGTTTGTGAGTGTCACAGTATTGTCAAGTGTGGTGGAATAATTAAATTGTTTATCTGTTGTTGTTGTGTTGACTTACACTTCATCATTTGCATAACCCTAGACATATAACGTTGCCAACACAATATTCCAGAATAATTCTGACTGAGATATAAATATGTGGCAGTAAGTAAGGTTATCTGTAAAACACTACACATATTAGATACAGATACCTTCACAGCTGATCTCAGTCAGTACACTAAGTCCCTATAAATATTTATATCATCCCACTTTACCACAATGGCCTGCCCTATACTGGCTCGTTCCTGGCTATCTATGATTTCTCCTTGGCAAAGAATGGATGCAGTGTAGAAATCTTTAAAAGCTTTCGGTATTAAGCGGAATTTTCGGCCTCCAAAAACACATGGCTTCTTGTGAGGCTCTACTGGGGAGATACAATCATAATAATGTACAAATGTTGCCCCGTGAGGATCTTATTGGGTGAAACCCAGTTAGATTTAATTTCATTTCTAATCTTAACAAACCTCCACGGTAAGGAGTCTGATTTCGGTAGGGGTTTCCCCATACTCCTCATCTGAACATCATCTCCTGACCATATTAGGTATTGAACCTTACATGTCATGTTTACCAAAATCACACGACCTGCCTGCCCTAGGTTATTACTACTAGTAATCTCTTCCAATGCTTCTCTATGGCGCGGAGAGCTGGAGAGTTACAGAGAAGGAAATGTCGAAATTGTCCTCTTTTCACACAACATGCCTAAGAAAAATTCTCCGAATCTTTTGGCCGAATACCATCACCAACCAAGATCTGCTTACTCGGAGCAAGCAAGAGGACATGCACACCATCATAGCTGGCAGACGCTGGAGCTGGGTTGGCCACGTCCTCAGAAGAGACCCCGATGCCATCACAAGAACAGCTATGCTATGGACCCCTGAAGGAAAACGAAAGAGAGGCCGACCAAAAACAACTTGGCGGAGGACTGTGGAGGCTGAGATGCAAAGAATGAACCAGAGTTAGGGCACTGTACGAAGGATGGCCGCCGACCGAGCAAAGTGGAATCAATTTGTTGTTGCCCTACAAGACGCCACCAGGCGTAATGGCCACTGACTGCTTTGACGGTCGGCGGCTAAGGATCAAAGAAGAAGAATCTCTTCCAAGGTTGTACTTTATTCTTATCTTTGTTTATTACATCAACGTTATCTTGTCGGAAGTCGATCATATCATTTATTTGCCTTAATTTTTTAATGATTGTTATTCTCCGACTGACATCCCAGTATATCAAAACAACCTAGCCCGATTTGGGGTATAAGGATAGTTCGTGTATTTGTGCAAGTCATGCTTGGAAAATTAACACATTATCTTTGCTATTTGTTGTCCTATTGACAGACTCATTCCTCGGGTGTTTATTCAATCAACCTGTCTCGCTACTTAGACTATCAAACACATTTACCATCTGGCCGGAAGTCGTTACGTAATCTTGACAGGCGATAGCCCGTTTACTACATCCACTCTTGGTGTCTAAAATAAAAAACTTCACAGCGAATAAACAGGGTCAATGTGTCATTGTCCACCCACCTTCGCATAACCGCCGATTAAGGTAACCAGGTTGGGAGTGTCCTTATGAAGCATAAGATTATTATCGGTATGTAGAGGTGAAGAAATGACTAGATGAAATAGAAAAACGATGCTTAAATGAATAATGACAGAGGGGAGCGGAGAAAAGAAAGTTGGACAACAGGATACGACGTTCATTACGTCACAGGTTCTAATTCTGGAACATCCAGGGAGATCTGAAAACATGTGGAGAACCTGCGACAAACATTAAAGGTATAAAGAAGACATGGAAGAACGTTGAATGGATGGCACAGGCCAGAAAGGTTTGGCGTGAACGTGTTGATAGCATGGTTGAAGGTTGAAGGTGAAGGTTGAAGGTTTGAAGGTTGAAGATGAAAAAAGAATGACGACTTTTAGTCTGCTAATAAATGTCGTGTTCTTTCTGTCTTCCGGAGTTATTTCAATCACTCTTCTTAAGAGGATGAGCTAGTGACATGCTATCTTCATAAATAACTGCGGGCTTTCGATACAAATGCACAGGGGTGACTTACGCCAGTAATGTTTAGGCATACCAACACATTTGATGGCTTAATGCTATTGGTTACCATGGAAATGGCGGTCATGTTGGATTTTACTCCTATATTTCAATTCCCTAAAGCTTTTTTATTTTTTTGAATTGTGAGCACCAAAATTGAAATGGAAGCTCATGATTGTAGTTTAAAACTATTTTCTGATTAGATTTTAGATAACTTAATTAGATCCTGAGATAAAGAACTTTAAAGTTCGTATCTAAAGATAGTAATATATTTTCCTAAATTTTACAACATTGTTTACAATAAATAAAAATTTTGATATGATATAAGAAATCGAATCTAACAAAAGTTTTATTATCTAATGGAAAGACTCTGTACGAAACCTCTTATAATTTGACTAAGAAGTGCGCACGTTATTAGAAAATTAGTAACATAAAGCAAGTTTCTCATAAATTCATGATTTTCTTCATAGGAAAAGGTCAATATCTTAAGAAAATATAATTTATAAAATCAAAATACACCTACTTAGAAAGTGTTCTGGCAAATGATTTTGACATATTTAGATTCAGGGAAATATTAATTATCAAAATATAGATTAATCCCAATTTTAATTTGTGTCCTATTTTGATTTAAAATGCGCTGCAGCATCTCTCCTTAATAGCTTTGATTTCATAACTTCTAAAAATGCATAAGTTGTCCGTGTTTCAACCCCATACGAGAGAATAGTTCTTATGCTGGCTCGATAATGTTTTTATTTTGTTTTCAGACTGTTATTCTTGAACTTCGTCCTGTGACCTAGTTCATTAATTTCTATATTTGTTTTCGCTTAAAGTTGGATTGGAAGCATTTTATTTCCTGCAAAGTCTAACTTTTCACCAAAATATGAAACCCTTAAGAGATGATTATCGGGAGATGTTTGTGGCTTGAGTTTAAAACATATACTTCATAAAAGTTTATATACTTTATATAGTTATAACTTTTCTACTCTGGTTACTATTCTATTCGGTCGTGTTTTATGGGGCCAGAAAAGGTGAGCAAAGATTAGTAACACTATAAGCTGCCAGGAGTGTCATAAAAGGCAACTGAAGAAAGTTTAGCGTGGCCCTGGCTACCCAATGCTGTAGAACGGAGTTTCTTAACCTGTGGTTCATGGACCATCGTGAATGGTTCCAGGGAGTTAGTGTAAATAACCTAACATTTAAAATGTATAGTTTTAAATTGCGCTTTTATGTACATTTTTCCTATGAAGGGGTCCATAGCCTTCAGTGGCACAATCACAGGGTTGGTGTCACCCAGTGGCGTCACTAGGGTTGGTGTCACCCAGTGCGGTAACTCATGGTGTCACCCCCATGGACCGCCTCCCGTACCAGACCATACAGAATCCTTAGTAATGTTTTTTGTACTAATGTTACTCGTAAATCGTAATTCCCGTATATCACTGAATGTAATGGCAATAGTAGTGACATAAACAACTAGCACAATTAAAATTACACCTTTAAATTACAATATCATACGCACAGCCTAAATATATTTACATTTACATAGTTTAATGTGGTTAAAGTGACAATTCGGTAAGAAAACAATAAAATTTGAAGTAAAAACGTTGGTATATTGATACTGTACATGTAAACTGGGCTTAGGAAAAATGTTTTTGTGGTTATAACTAACTACAGGGATATTTTTATAAAAAAATAATAAATTTCTGCTGAAACACAGCACAACAATTTTATAGACAGTCATTTTAGTGTCACCCCCTCTGATCGTGTCACCCGGTGCGGTCCGCATCCCCCTGGTGACGCCACAGCATGGCACAAAACAGATTAAGAAACCTTGCTGTAGAAAATTTAAGGCACAAAAACCTCAACTATAAAATGGATATGTCAACTAAAGAATCTCCTGGATAAGGAAAATAGAGGGAAACCAAAAACACTTAGAGAAGAGAACTGGTGACATACTTTAAAGGAATAAAGAAAACATACAAAGACAGTGAACGGATGGCACAGGTCAAGGGGGCTTGGCATGTTTTTACTGATTTGAGCTGAAAGGTATAGTTGTTACCGATAGTGTGCTTTTTTCATGTCTTCGTCGTTAGCTCTCAAATAACTACATCTATCTCTTATAAAGGTGGTAGTCCGTCTCAGGAATCTCTCGTCACCATATATTTTCTCCCTCAACTGGGATGGACAAGACCATGCTGCCACCCTGCTCCTCTCGTGGAGAAGACAGTCTTGGAGTATATTTTCTACTGTTTGTTTGTCCTTCCCATATGGACACGATCTGTCGGTTAGATTTTCAGTTTATTGAACAGATGATATTTGAGCCTGCAATGACCGGTTCTTAGTCTGATAACACTGGTATACACACATTTTGGTGCCTTAAATTTTATAGCTGTTCTTGGGTAATTTTGGGTTGCTGATTCCAAAAATGTAATCAGATTTTTTCTATCAGGTCTAGTTTTTGAGATAACTAAGAATGACCATATTAGTAGGGCAATTGTTATGTACAATCCTAGAGTTAGGTGCTATCAGTGGCATTTTGACTTTAGTCTGCATTCATATTATATGTAATTACTGTGCATATATTACCAAAAATGTAATAAAACTTTATCACTAGCACTTGTTTAGTCAACACGCAAAAAGGATCTTTTCGAGGACTTCCTGGAATGTGATATGCCCGGCCAGTCACGCTTAAGGGTCCAACAGTAATCTGCCATCATGTGGGCATCCCAAAGTCCCTGGTATCTCTCTTCCATTGTTTTTATATCTTGGTGAAATCTTTCACCTTGCTCCTCACTAAAGTCGCCAAGATTCTCCGGAAATAAATGTAAATGGTTATGGAGGTAGTGCAATTTTTATGCTCATGTTGCATCCAAGTTCACAAAAACTCGACAGCATGTTTCCAACTAATTCAGAATAATTGTCTGCTTTAAAGTTACCCAGAAAGTTTTGCACAACTAAAACAAATGATGACCAGGCTGTGGACTCTGTTTTGTTCATGGAATCAATAACATTTGGATCGTTTATTAACTTTCTAATTTGAGGTCCATCAAAAATTACAGCTTTAAGTTTGTCTATGCTCAATTCTGGAAACTTTCTGCATAAGTAATTAAAACAGGTACCATCTTTGTTCAGTGCCTTAACAAACTGCTTCATCAAGCCAAGCTTTATATATAATGGTGGCAGTAGAATTTTTCGATCAGTGAGAGGCTTATTGACAATATTTTTTTTCTCCAACTTTAAATTCATCCCTCAACGGCCACTGATTGTTTGTCCAGTGCATATCTTTTGCCCTGCTATCCCACAAACATATAAAGCATGGATATTTGGTGAATCCCATTTGCTGGCCAAGCAAGAAGTTCATCATTTTAAGATCTACACAAACCATCCAGTTATGTTCTAAATACTTCAATTTTTCCAGAACTGTGCTTATTGTAGCATACTCCTCCTTCATTGTAGTAGAATGAGCAATTGGAATTGAGCCATATTTGTTACCATTGTGTAAGAGAACACCCTTCAAACTTCGTTTAGAGCTGTCAATGAAAAGTCGCCACTCATCTGGTGTATAACTTACACCCAGGACCTCCTACATTAGTACAAAACACAAGGTTGTTTTCTTTACAAAAGAATGGAATAAAACCTTGCTCTCTGCTGCGATAAAATGTAACCTTTGTTTCAGCAGTCAGTAATTTTTTTTCTTTCAATCTTGAAGCCAAAAGTTCTGAAGATTCCTTGGAGAGACATGGATCTCGGATTAGATCATTTAGTTCAAGCTGGTCGAAGCGTTGAGCATCTGAAAAATCATCTTCGAAATCACTATCATTGTCACTTGTCGTTCCCCATGCCACTGCTGTCTCATCTTCTAGCAGGGAATCCGAAATCTGACTGAAAGTTGGAATTGGTATGTCATCTCCGTGTGGAACAGGTCGCCTAGCAGAATCTAAATCTGGATATTTCCACTTTTTGTGATTTTTTCCATTAATTCCCTTAATATTCACAACACAGAAATAAGAGTCATCATAGTGGTTCTTGGGCTCTCTCCAAACCATTGGAATTCTAAATTTTAAACATTTTCTTTTCCCACAAGTCCACTGTCACAGGTGTTCAACACATGTTTTGCAAACAATATGAGGAGCCCAAGACTTGTCCTGGTCACCTAGTTTTGCTTTAAAGTAAGCAAAGTATGCCTTTTTCACAAAAACAGTAATATGCTTCCTATGTTCTTCTTTGAAAGTGTACTCTCCACAAATATAACAAAATAAATGCGGTGAAAGGAAACATGCTCTTCTTGGAGATGATGCCATTCTCTGTTGGAAGTGTAATAAATAATACAGGGTGACCCAAAAAAAAAAAAAACGGGTCCGCGCACGCACAAAAATGTCTGTATGTCAAAAACTAGAGCTGCCACAGACAAGTAAATGTTATATTTGGATTGAGCAGGCCTCATTTATGTACAATCAAGAGTAAAATGTTTGGCACCAAAAAACTTTTTTGTGTGTGTAGGGCTGTGTAATTATCACTTGATCTCTTCTTGGTAATATATAGTATGTTTAACCTATACCGGACTCTAGGTTTTTCTCTATAATGTAATTATTTCTGCTTTTATCTCTTCATATAAAAGTCTTCTGCTTGAATATGTCTTCCTCCCTTTTGTTGGGCAAATTATCTCCCTTCTTATTTCCATATATATTGCAGCGGGCAGGGATCCACTGTAATATTGCGCTTTTCTTTCATTTCACGACTAATATTTGAACTTTAAAACAGTTTCTTTCAAATATCTTTCTTTACTGTTATTGTAGTTCCCCTCAAGCCTACGCATATTAATGTCAAGCAAGTATGTGGGCATCATACTATAAGTGGTAAGAAAACTATTGAAGTCCATATTGGTTGTGAAAGCTTGTAGCGTTTTCATATAATTCTGTGGATGACAGCAATTTTCTGATCTTTCAAACCGTCCTTTTACATTTCCGGGCTTCTTGCTGTGCGATCCAGTCTACCAGTACACGGATATTATTACTGTCTATAATCCGAACCACCTATTCTGGTCACGGAAATGAGGAATAAATTCACCAAAAAGCGCGCGCTAGCTAACTAGACGCAGATCTTTTGCATTTTGAAAACATGTAGGATTATTTTTATATCATTTTGTTGTTGTTTTTGTGTTGAAAAAAAATATTCATGGCTACTTCTAATTTCTATAACTCGTTCATTTTATCCTACTTTCCTCTTCAAAGAATTTTCTATCTTATGGAGGTTAAAAAAGAGAGAGAGAGAAAAAAATCGATTCAGTTTTACAAATGAACGAAACACTGGAAACATGCAACGTTTCGGGGATATACTCATCCTCAGCCAGTTACACACATCAGACAAACATAATACATATAGATACGTTATGAGAAAAAGACAAAGGACACTACAAACATGTGTAAATTTAAAAAAAAAAGAGTTACTTAGAAGGGTGAAAAGGTAGAAGAACATGAGTATCACGAAGAAAAAGTAACACTAAATAAGCAAGTAAAAATATAGAACATGAAAGCAATATCACCGCAAAGAAATGCAACGATATTCACCCAAATTATAATCCCCGTAGGCTTGAACCAGTATTCCACGTGTACTATTTTACATGATGAGAATAACATATCAAAAGGTTGAGCAGAATATGTTTAAAAAAAAACACTATTTGAGGACAACAGAGGCAATAACCAATCACCAGATTCTAATGAAGACCTAACAATTCTCAGATCAGAAGCAGAGAAAGCAATAAATAATACGATACAAAAAGGGAAATCAGCAGGCATGGACAACATAAAAATAGAAATGATAAATGCATTGGAGCGCTTTGGTACAGATACAATCACGGACCAATGCAACTATATTTACAATACAAAGTACTTCTTCTTCTTCTTCTTAAACTCTCAGACGTCAACTTGAATATGTTCAAAGAAAGCAGTAGTCAGCTTGAGGCTATTTCTATCTCCATAGAGTTTTTCCAGGAATGGTACCGGTGATGACCACATGTGCTTTCTGTTCCTCATATGTTGGGCATCTTTGAAGCAGATGTTCAGCAGTCATTTTATCAGTGCCACAGTCACACTCATCGGTTGCTCCTATCTTTAGCTTGTTGAATAGATGGTATTCCAATCTGTGGTGGCCCATGCAATATAGGGTACATACAACACGACCTGAAAACATAATCTTTATAAAATTGTCCAAAAAATGCAACAGAATGTTCAGACTTCAGAACAGTCAGTCTGATGAGTCACAGAATTAAAATATTGCTAAAGATCATACAGGAGAGAATAAAAAAATAAGGTAGACAATGAAGTCCAGGAAGGACAGTTTGGTTTTCGAAGGAACAGCGGAACAAGAGAAGCAATATTTTGTATAAAAGTATTGGCAGGAAAATATATAGATGTCCAAAAAAGTATTTACATGTACTTTATTGACAATAAAAAGACCTTTGACAGAGTCCATCAAGAGAAAATAAAGGATTGCCTCAAAGACACAGGTATTGATGGAAAAGACATAAGAACACTCAGTAACCTTTGTTGCTAACAAACTGCGACAGTAAGATCTAGCAAGAGTTACCCACCATACATAAACACAAAATTAGGTGTGAGACAAGGTCGCGTATTGTCCCCCTGCCTATTTAATATCTACACAGAGAACATTTTCAGACAGATACAGGAACTGTCAGGACTGAACATCTATGGAAGATCAATAAACAACCTTTGATATGTGGATGATACATTTTTGTTAACCTGAAACAGGAGTTGCAATAGTGTCGCAGAGAGATTTATGATCAATAAATTTTCTATCTTCTTTTCTTTTCTACCCGTGTCCTCTACTTTATTATCGCTCTTTTATCCTTTTCCTGTTTTTCGCATTCGTTCGTTGGGACAAAAATATTACTTTCCCATTCTGACTTTTACCGTTTCTTTTCTCATACCAGTAACGCATTTTATTGCGTAATATGTCAATCCCTGGATGTGAATGAAATACTGTGAGAATTCGTCTCGTCAGACATAGAGAGCAGACATGTGTCTACATTGTCCATGACACGAGCGCTTCTATGGCTAAGTTTCTCGGCCTGAGGTGTGAGGAGGCGCCAATCTGCATAGCTCAGAAATGAGACATGTCGTAGTAGGTGTGAAGACGCACTTTTGGCAGTTATGGCCAGCGTCTAAGTTAATGGGAAGTGTTAAGAGAGAGAGAGAGAGAGCGGGGGGGGGCGGGGAAGAGAGAGACCGGCGCTATTTCGGGTTTTCGTAATAGCGTGGGATCCTTTGTCCGTTTTCATATATCTACCCGAGTAGCTTAGACTATTCATTCAGTTCTCCAAATTTTGCAGTAGACAGGTTGCTCGTGCTAAGGAAATAAGCTTGCATAGCGAAGTTCTTAGTTTGACTCGACATTTTGCCGAGCTTCTAGACTAACTATATGAGAGAATAAATTCTAAGTTTGTGCGATCGCCTGTAGTTCTGTCTGGAGGTAAATATATTATAGATCTAGTAGTATTGAGGAATTCAGTGATAATCGCTTATTTCATTTCACTAGCTAGATTTCTGTGCAGAAGAAATTAAAGTTATAAGTCTGTTATATTCTCTAGTTGACGTGTTTTAGTGGAAAGCAGAATAAATTATAATTTCTAGCTTAAACTCATGCAGCTGTAAATGAATTTAATTAAACTGCTAATAATCAGTCGAGAATATTTTAAACTAACTTATAACTGCACTGATTCATCATTGAGTATTGACGAAATACGTATGTATTTCTAATTCATGATGATTGATTTTATGAATATAACTTATTTCACGAGGAGATTTAAACGATAAGACAAGCTCTACGCTTGCAATTTATATTGTAAGTTATAACCGAGTAAATAGTATGTATAAGTATTTTATATGCTGTTTTTTTCTTTATTCAGTGAAACTGGGGTAGCCCAACTTTACCAACGGTTTTAGTACGGAGAAATATCTGTGAAGAACGAAAACATTTTTTTTCTTAAAGACTTGGGTGTATAAAGTAAAACCTGTCTGGCATTGCGTTGGCATCCAAAACGACAGAGTACCCATTACATGAACTTTAAGATTAAATGAAGTAACGGGCCCATCGAGCCAGATTTAATTCTGCCTGAGAAAAACCTCAAGTACATTTCAGCCCTTGTGGCAAGTAAAATATTACTATCAGTAACATTCCGACGGAGTTCTGACTAGTTGTGGTGTGACCAAATAAAGTCCTATACTGCGAGAAGGCACCGACCTGACATTCCTAGTTACTAGAAATCTAAGCTATTGACACTTTGCTTGCTGTTAACGTTCGTGCTTGGACAATTTTAACGTGACAGAAACAGATATCCTCAAATAAGAATAACCAAGGAAACGTTCCCTGAAGTAGTGGATTCAACCTATCTTTGCGGGACTGGGGTTCCCTTGGCCAAGACTACCCTGGAGATTCTGTATGTGCATGTCCTAAAAATTGTTTTCCAGAAGTTGCTACCAAAGCTGTAAGTACGAATGCAAGCTAGTGATCACGGCTGACTGAATAGAGTGAATGCAGGACTGAGCGATTTCTTTATTGTTGTATTTTGGCACCCATTTTGCTGTCTTAAATTTCTTTATGCAAGTTTTTTGTTGCTAACAATATTTTCCTTAGGATAGATCAGAGTATCAAAGTCTGTTCATACCTTTAAAGGGAAATCTTAGACTATAGCATATGTATCCGTGACTCTTTGGGGCTATCACTTTTCTTCTAACAGGACTGTGGGCTATACATCGAGGGAAAAGATCATACATCTGGGTCTATCATTCTTGTAGCAATTCATTGACTTTATGACTATTTGTATATGCTTGATGTAATTTTTATGTGTTGTGATGGAATTTTCTGATGATAATTAAAATTCACTTAAACTTAATCAGTGTGTCGGTCAGCTCGTTCCAAATTATCTATATTTCCATTGTTATAGTTTTTCCACGTCTGTGCGTCTAACTGTCGTCACTTGTGTGTGTGTGCACGTGAGTGGTATATATATATATATATATATATATATATATATATATATATATATATATATATATATATATATATATATTCAATATATATAGTTTATAGACTGTCTGACTCCTCTAGATCTGTTGTAGAAGATAGGCTGAAAGAGAGAAGATTCTCGATTTCAGGGACAGCCTCTATAAATTTCTACCATCTCACTCGTGGAAATCTATTTCTATTATTATCTCTCACTGTGGCTATCACTTATTCTAATCTATTCAGAAGGGACAAACCCAAGTCTTAATTCCCCTATCAAAAATCTACGACAAATAGCTTGTGAAGCAAGTAAACAGCATAAGTGATGAATATGGATTGGGCATTAACATTGTGAAAACGAAAACTATGATTATTAGCAAAGCCGGTGATAAGCCAACATTAAAGATAAGCATAAATGGGAAAATCCTGCAACAAGTCTAGAGTTTCTCATATCTTAGTCATATAATAACAGAAGATGGCAGATGTGAAACAGAAATCAAGAAGAGAATAGGAAAGAGCAAAACAACAACATGAGACAGATACAAACATCTAAACAACTATCTCACAAATTTAAACTGAGAATAATCAAATGTATTCTTCATTATTGTATGGTGTAGAAACATGGACAACGAACAAGCAGTTAGAAAAAAAAAATTTGAGGCCCTTGAGATGTGGATATATAGAAGAATAGGGAACGTCTCATAGGAAGAGAAGACAAAAGGGCCCTAGAAAACTTAGGAATGAAAAGAGAATTTATGAATGAGATACAGATTAGACAGATAAAATAATTTGGCCATGTAAAAAGACAAAACACCTTACTGAAGACCATAATAGAAGGCAGAGTTGAAGGCAAGCGTGCAAGAGGAAGACAGCGCTATAAGTAACAAGATAAAATCAAGAAATGGACAGGAAAGTGTCTATCAGAGTGTACCATCAAAACAAGAGACCGAAGACGTTGGGGATTCATCGCAGCTAACCTTCATTGCGGAGATGGCACCTGATGATGACGATTCCACGTGTAAGATAAATACCATTGTTTATAGTGCATTGTCCAAAAACCAAAAAAAAAAAAAACCCAATAGAATGAAGTAACACAGTAATGAATTAACATACTTTACTTTTTTTTTTACTTAGTCGTTCTTCTTCTACCATGAGATGTAAAGATTTGTAAGAGAGAGCGCCAGACTATTCTATCGGCTGTCTTCCTCCTGGCTTGGTTCCATTCTAGTCCTCGGTCCTTTAAAGATTGTCTAATGTTGTCCTCCAAACGGACTTTGGGTCGTCCTTGAATTCTGGATCCCTGGCTCTTAGTTTCCCATGCTTGTCGTGGTAGCCGATCTTCTCCCATTCTGCAGACATGGCCAAACCATCTTAGTTGGGACTGTTCTACTTGGGTCTGCAGGGGTTTGATTTTTAGGCCTTGACGTATCGTCTGGTTGCGGACCATGTCTCTTCTTGTTACTTCAACCACTTTCCTCAGATACCTCATTTCTGAGGTTTGGGTCTGGCTTTTGTGGGTTGTAGTCATTGCCCATGACTCGCATCCATACGTCAAGACTGGGACATAGGTGGAGCGGTATACAGCGATCTTCGTCTTGTTACCAACTTCTCTTTTGCTGAGGAATCCTCGATTTATGGCTTGAAAAAGTCTCCCAGCTGCTGCTCTTCGGGTAGCCAACTCTTCTATGATGCCTCCCGTCCGGTCTATGACAGCTCCGAGGTATTTAAAGTGGTCGACCTGCTCCATGACCTGTTCTCTCAGCTTAATTTGTTGTCTTCTTTCCTCTCGTGATATCACCATGGTTTTTGTTTTCGAGCTGCTTATGATCACCCATCTCTTCTCCAGCTCTTCCTTCAAGACTTGCAGGTTAGATTGAAGATGTGCCTCTGATTTAGCAATCAGGGCAACATCATCAGAAAACGCCAGCTCTGAAATACAGACCTGTCTCATCTTCCAGTACCCCACTGAATACTTTCCTGTTCTCTCCTTACATGCCTTGATGACATCGTCCATGAGGAGTATGAAAAGATAAGGTGACAGGATATCACCTTGTATTACACCAGTGGTGATCCTGAATTCTTCTGACTTATGGTTTGCTGTCTTCACATAATTTCTGCAAGACTTGTAGAGGCTCTGTATAGCACGAATCAGAGGTGCTGGAATGTTCTTCCTTGCCAAACATTCACAGAGTTTGTTCCAGGGGACCTTGTTAAATGCCTTTCCCAGATCTAAGAAGCAAAGATTGATCTCACTCTTATACTCAAGAGCCTTTTCACTCAACTGTCGGAGTGTGAAGATTAGGTGAATTAACATAATGGTTTGTATCTTCTATTATCGTCTATCTCATGGTCAATCTCAACGATCGGCACAATTATCATCACAATCATCATCGTTTCCTTCACCAATAACGAGCATCATCATCGCTGTCTTCACCATCTGTATCGCTTTCTTCTCCTTCATCCTCATCCTAACAAGCCTTAAAGGGATATTTTTCTGTAAACTGCAACTCTTCGGCTTGACTCTCTTTCGAAGATTATAATTCACTAAGTTCTTCATTCCAACATGTTTACATTCATTTTTATGTTGTCAATCACAATTTTCTTGGACGCCTACGCCGCCTTATTTTCATGGCTTCTACATAGATTTGATAACTTTCTCTGTCTGTCTGTCTATCTGTCTGTCTATTTGTCTGCCTACCTGTCTTTTTGTCTGTTTGCCTGTCTTTTTTGTCTGTCTGTCAGTCTTTTTAATGGCTGTCTGTCTTTTTGTTTGACTGTTTGTCTTTTTGTCTGGCTGTCTTTTGTCTATATGTCTGTCTTTTGTCTGTCTGTCTTTTTATTTGTCTGTCTGACTTTGTGTCTGCCTGTTTGTCTTTGTGCCTTTTGTCGGTCTTTTGTCTGTCTGTCTTTTGTCTTTCTGTCTTTCTGTCTTTTTCTTTGCCTCTCTGTATTTTGTCTGTCTTTCTGCCTGTCTGTCTTTTTATCTGTCTGTGTGTCTGTTAGGAAACAAAGTGTAGACACATCCTAGAAGCAAACTGAACAGTAAAACTGAGGACTATACTGTGGCACAATAACAAAACACAAAGGCATGAGTTCGAGAGCAAAGAATTTAAAAATACAAATGAAAAAAGAAATTGAATGAAACTGAAAAACAATTAAAAACAAAAGACAAAAGATTTTAAACTGAGAGAGCACTGACAGTCCCATGAACTGGAATAAAGAAAATGCACAAGCTGAAAAAGTGGCATCTAGAGCTGGTTATAGAGGTGGATGGACAGATGAGAAAGTAAGGAGAAACAGGGTTATCAAAGCTAAAGAAGTGAAAGTGTTGGAGAGTGGGAGTGAGGGGGAGTTTATAGAATTAGAGAAAAATCGAATAGAGAATCAAGATATTCATGAAGCAGCCACATTGCAGGATAAATGGGCAAATGAAAACAGACAGATAGATAGATAGATAATTAGATAGATAGATAGATAGATAGATAGATAGATAGATAGATAGATAGATAGATAGATAGATAGATAGATAGATAGATAGATAGATAGATAGCTAGATAGATAGATAGATATATAGATAGAACGAAAGATCGAACGAACGAACTTTATTTTCAAAGTGTTAAGAATTGGGCACGCAGGCCCGTCTGACATTCTGCCCTTCTTCTTTCTCTCATCATGTATACTATATTCTTTCATCCTCACATTTACTTTGAGCATAATTAAGGCATTTATCATTATAAAAGTAATATTAGATTTGCAATAATCATCATAATTAAAGTACGTTTTTAAAATAAAAAAATAAAAATAATAATAATAATAATGAATTTAAAAATAAAATAAATAAAAATAAACATAAAAAAAAAACAACAACAACAACAAGACATAAAAATCGATTTCTTCGTACAGTAAATTAGTGATTTGAGACATATTCAGAGGTATGTTATAAAAACTCGTGACATTTTCAAACGGTGTGCAACTGAATGACTCAGGGACTTTTTTTAGGTTCATCAAGATGAGGTGGGGTAAACAGTTACTTTCTTCGCTGTCTTTGCGTCCCAAACTCAAGACCAGAATCAGACTAGGTAGATAGTTAGATAGACATATACGAAAGCAATTAATGATAGATAGATAGATAGATAGATAGATAGATAGATAGATAGATAGATAGATAGATAGATAGATAGATAGATAGATAGATAGATAGATAGATAGATAGATAGATAGATAGATAGATAGATAGATAGATAGATAGATAGATAGATAGATAGATAGATAGATAGATATTACGATCTTTACACGGACATCGCTATGTAGCAGGACAAACCCAATCTTTCCTATAATTAAAATAACAGTACTTTAGTAAATAAATGTCCTATATAGCTCAGTGTTGAAATAGAAATTAAAGATATTTCCACAGCATATACTGCTGTAGGGGAGTATTGTGCTAGAAGCTTCCCTATACAAGGTCTCAGCTTTGTCAGGTGGGACAACGAGCTCCCTTCCTCGCTGCCTTTGCCTTCCAAAATCAAAAGCAGATTCAGCTAACTAACTGTTCACAGCTGGGTAGACTGGAGCGTGACGTTTTCAAGTTTCGAACCCAGAACACGGTAAGTCTGCCGTGACAGACAAGCGCTCAAACCACACAGCCAGTTGAACACTCTAGTTTTTGAAGTACGTAGATGGAGAGAGCATCAGAATGTTGTGAAATTTAAATTTTGGCGAGAAACATCCAACAATAATAACAAGTTTAAAAATAAATAAGAGAAGTCTTAAGTTTTCACTTATATTATTGTATTGTTACGGTCTTCCTCTGCTGCGTTCAGTTTGTAGTCATGCTAAATCTGTTGGCCTGTCGCCAGGACGAAGTCCACAGTCTTTTCCAGGTCAGCGCTGCAGCTCCATAGCTTCCGCCTGAGCTCAACACGCTCTGACCAGTTGAGGCGTCGTGGGTCATCATGGGCTGGGCAGTTTTGGAGAATATGTTCAGGGGTCTGGATTCCGGTTCCACATGAACATTCATTTATATGAGATATCCCGAGGAGATAAAGATGACCTAGTAATCTGTAATGGCGGAAAATGATGGTCTGCTGGTGTCTATTAAGCTGGCGGACTGGGTGACATCTATTGTATATATCACCTTCCTTCTTCTACTGGCATTTGTACTTGTTGTGCATGATAGTTTTAGCTTCTCGATAGGGCAATGGGTAGATGTATTGTTCCATTTTACTGCCACTTCTAGATCGGCTCTCTCATTTCCGTGATTTCACAATGGAAGGGTAACCAATGAAAGGCAATGGTTGATGACCTTTGGATAATGTTAAGCTCAGATCTGATCTCGAGGGTCATGTTTTCATTTCTGGTGCTCTATATTAATGCCAGTATTGATCTATAGTCAGCAAAGATTACTATCTTATTGTTACAAAATTTACTTTAAAAAAAAACACAACAACAACAAAAACACAAAAATGTTTTATACATTCTTTTGATTTCAGTAAAAGTGGATGGGCAGGTATTATTAATCTGTAATTCTTAATGTCGTCCACAAAAATATATTTTTGTGTGATAGATATGACAAAGTATTGACTAATGATAACTGGCTATTCATTTATATCTTTTACAAAGGAGGTCGGAGTGGCCGAGAGGTATGGCGTCCGCCTCTAATTCTGAAGGTACTGGGTTCGCGCCCAGTACAGGGAAAATAATTGATGGACATATTTTTCAGAACCAGTGGGTTCTAATGATGCCATACTCCCCCTGGCCTCCTGAATAGAGAGATCGGACACCTAGCCTTCTCGGATAAGGGCCAAAAATAGGAGGTTCCGTGTGCACGTTGCGCACGTTAAAAATCCCCCGGCAGCTGGAAATCGTAAAGAGTAGACCATAAAGAAACCAAACCTTTTGCAATAGGATGTATGGATTACTTATTATCTGTTATTTAGTGCATTAGGTAAAAATAACACGTGAATTCCTAACTCTTATGATTTTTTCCCCGTTACTTGTTAATACTTGCCAACAGTTGTTAAAAATAACCAAACTTCAATGGTATGTGTCAAAATAAAACGAATTGTCCAATAGTGTACTCGAGGGAACAGCGACAGAAACAACAACAAAGGGGTAGACAAAAGATACGCCGGACAGACGATATTCAGAAATAGACAGGAAATACAATTTTAGGAACCCGTATATAGTAAAGCTTCTTATGCACGGATTTGCGAAATAACGGATGACATATTTTTGGTGCCGAAATATTGGTCCCGCAATGGGAATATGTAAAATTAGCGGTCTAGAATGTTAATTGACTCCTGGTGTCTTTGCTAACACTCGCGTGGGAGTAGTAGTGGATTCTTATCCTCATACAGTATTACTGTTTTGACTAGCTTTTAGGGTATATATATATATATATATATATATATATATATATATATATATATATATATATATATATATATATATATATATATATATATATATATATATATATATATAATTCGGAAGTATCAGACAATCGGCACTATCGGACCACCCACTCGCCATATTAGTCCGTTCATAAGGGGTTTTACAATACTGGCAGCAGACAGACATATGTGGACACAAAAAATAAAACATTCACCAGAAAATGGTGAGCCATCGACCACCACTCCAAGTTTGTGACATAATGGGGCGACCCTTTTCGATCTCTGTTTCACTAGGCAGTATCAGTTACATTTTTGTACTGATTTTATTGCGTGCTTTCAATTGTCGCACTTTCTTTCTTTCTTTCTCTGCCATGTGTAGCAGATATTTTGTATTTTCCTTCTTACACCCCTCTAAGAGATAAGTCATCACGTCTGTTTGTTACCCATCCATTCCCTAAACATTTGAAGGAGCGGCAGATATAATATTATCAACAACCATATTGGTTAATATCGGCAGCGGCCGACATCAGACATCAGCTTAACACTAAATCGCTCAGCGTATTTGCTTAATTGCTGATAAGGCCAGACTGCGCTCGTCGCCAAGCTGGAAATACGGGATGACACATTTTGGACAGACAGGACTGACAAGATTACTTTAGATAACGTAATAATTTGTTACATCTTACACACATTGCTGAGAGAGTTTACAGATGTGTTAGTGAGTTCGCCTGCCAGACAAACGGATGTTTTCAGTCCATATACGGGAGACGTGACCTGTGCATCACGCGCAAAATTATTTCATGTCGGAATATTTTGAAGTTACCCCACCCAACATTTTTGTTTGAAATGATTGGAGCCCTGAGCAGCTCCATAACAAACAGATGCGGGGGTAGGGCAGGAATAACCTGACACGTTTGAGTGTTAAGACACTGTGAGATTCCCGCTTGCCAAGACACAACCAGACTTGCCAGAATTTAGAATTCAGAATTTCCATTTATCAGACCGGACTTTGTAGAACAACCTGGAAGGACTTACATAGCCCAGGAAAACCATTTTAATAAGGAAGGCTGAGGAAACTGTTATTTTAACCCTTGTTAAAACTAAATGATTATTAAATCTGTTATTTGTTCGAGCTGAAATTAATCATTGCTTAATTCTTCACAAAAGTTGTCGGCAGATCCTAGAATTAACGTGCTCAGTCAATGCAGCATTGTTTTCGCTTTTCTGAATATCTTGTGAAACTCCCTTGAGATAGAAGTGTCATTACCCTTCTATTTACAAATCTGCCAAGAGTATTCTTGTGCAAAGGTAGACACCTTTGAAGACCCACTTCAAGTACTCTTGAGTTTTCCACTGTTGGACCACTACTGCAAAGCAGGGGAGGCAATACCGTCACAAAGTTACAATACGAAAGGAATCTATAAAGCACATAACATATAGATCTTTCTCTGTTTCCAGGGCTCACTTCATTAGTGTTCGATTACGTATGCAAACATTACGTGTTCGCTTTTCTTAACAAATCAACACTTCTCATATGCAGGTTCCATTTTAATCTTGTAGCTTATTTTTCAATTTTTTAATTATAACTCTCAATGTTTTTTTTATTAAATGAGGTTAAGGCTAAGGTAGTGCCACAGCATGGAGAACAACAAAAATACAACCAATAAGTTACAGACTTTCTGTAGTGAGAGGACAGATATAATGATGATCATATCCTGGACAAATAGATGTATCAGATGACAACAGGATAGTGCCAGATAAGAGACTGGTCTTAAAAGAAATACGCCATTCTCTGAAAAGAGTAATGGTGTATCGACATCAAAGGTATAGTCAAGCTGTATAGGTTCCTAGATGAGATGGTAATGTACTATCTTAGGTTCCAATGATGCCCCTCTCTAGACTAACCTTAGACACTGACTCTGCTAGGGGTAATTAACTAACCAACAAGAATTAAGAACCAAACTTAAATAATTCAATAAAGACTGTTGGTACAATTTATAATTTATTTATGTACAGGATCTTTCTTTGTTCTGTTGGATAATTTTCAAATAAACTCAAATTGATTCAATATATATATATATGGTTTCACTGTCAAGTATTTATATTACATTTAAAGTTAATTAAAGTTTATCTTCATCTGTTTTCTTGATCTTAGATGAAAACTGTCTTTCTTCTGTGCTAAACTTGAACAAATGTTAATATTATTATATCACAAGTTATAATGGCATTTGCTATGTTCTTTAACACCACATACTTGTGTTTCATTATTTCAGTGTTCACTTGTAGAGAATAAACTCGTAGGTTATATGGTCCATATTCTTAGATTATTATAATCTTAAGTTTCTAATTTCTTTTGTGTGGTACGGGTTTTTGTAAAGTCAAGTAGCCCCCAAACAAGGTTACTTATCTTCGAAATGTTCTTCTAGGCCTGGCCCAGCACTGGAACTGGAAAGAATCCCACAACTGCCGTTCTTCCAATCTTAAAGGTGGCACTGTTGAAGACCCTCTGACATTTCACAAGGGCTCAGAACAACAAGAGCTTCCTCCAGCTGACTTAGGCACGTATAATTTAGTAAACCCTTCAAGGCAGGATATAAACTGAAATATAATATATATATAACCCACGTAGTATCGCTCACTGACTCTCTATCCAGTCAGGAGGTAAGATGAGACAGATCAGACAAGATGTGGTTACTCATGAGAATCATAGCAAGTCAAAAATAACATAATTCATTTAATTAATAGCACACTATTCCAGTAACTCTCTGGTTACAGTTTGTCCATGATTTGCTTCCTTACAATCAGATGGCCTTGTGGAAAGAGTTATGTTATAACTCAATTTGTACAGTAAAATAATTTCTTTCATTCTTTCCATCTTTCCAATAAGGTGGTCCATTCCAGCAAGCTTAACATCTTCAAAATACTTTCCTAAATCTAACATCACAATCTACACGTCCATCTGCTTTCATTTCACAATTAAATTGAGCTAACACATGTTTGAATTCCCTCCAAGAATTGCACAGTGATTTCACACACACTTATCCACTTCTATAAGGCATATATTAATAATATAATTATATATACATATGTAATTACATTCTTTCTTACTCTCAAATACATGCAGATCGGCTTTTAATGGCTCTACAGACTGTGTTACCCTGCAGATGGCAATGGAGTCTGGTAGTAGACGATTTCGCTCGTGTCTGAAGTTTGAATTGTCTGGCAAGTGTTTTACTATTGGTACCTTCCGCCTTTTACAGGTCAAGGTTTCCAGTACGAGAAAGCATAAAGGCCAAAGTATTGTGCAAACTAGAAAAAGTGAAAATCTTAGGCGTTCTGTGCTATTATGAAAAACCTGAAATCGTTCTAGTTTCTTTATCTCTGAACGGATTTCCTTCATCCAAAGCTTATATTATTCTTAGGGCTAAGCTCTTTCTATTGCAGTATCTCTCTTATGTCTAGATTAATCCGACTTTTCACTGGAGCAGCCTAAACATGACAAAGCACAACATGGTTCATGCTTAGTTCGATGCCTTAAATACATATTTTCTCCGGTTCTACGCCACTTCCAGTGAAATTATAGATATCTGCCAATAGCTAATGATCCCTATTATCGAATTATGTTCATCGTCATTGATATATTTCGTTCATATCTGCACATTGCCTTTCGAAAAATTGTCAACATCTACGCTTTCTCGTCTTCCTACTAAAAGGCCTTACAAAATATTAGCATTGCATGTACCGAGCTGCGGTTTTGATTGGTTGTTTGACTTCTCGGAATTTCTGTACGGTGTAATGTTTTGAATGATGGCCGAGGTAGGATTCAAACTTCATCACACTTTCATAAAAGCGTTCGTGCGTAGAATAGAAGCATGGCAATGGTACGACAAGGTCGCCGATGTGAAACTGATGTCAAGAACGAGCCAAGCGCCAGTGTAACAAAGAAGATGAGAAGAAGACACTAGAGGTGGACAGGATGCACATTGAGGAAGTCTGTTGATCAAATTACCAGGTAATCTTGATTCAAAGGGTAATGAATGAATGAATGCATTTTTTATATCGATAACCGTGACGATAGCTGTCCCATTTAGCTCTTCATGATTGTATCGCTATATTTCCAATGGGCAGAGTGATTAGAGCGCTGGTCTCTGGCGGCAAAGGTGCCGGGTTCGAATCACGGTACCGACACGCTCCAGTCTACCCAGCTGTAAATGGGTACCTGACTCTTCTCTTTGAGTTAGGGAAGGAAAAGGCAGCGAGGAAAGTAACTGGTCACCTCACCTCTCTATGCTGGACCTAGTTTGGTGAAGTCTCTAGCAATTCACTCCCCTACGACAGTATCTGTTATGGGACACCTTTTTTTAACCGCTAAACTAGACTTCAACTGGGCATGCGCTGTATTAATACTGATGGACATTGTGTCTCAGCTGTACGGAGCTTGCCTCCCCAAAACGGGTGTGGCGATACGAATGAATATCTCTCTGACGTGAATAATGTACAAGGAACAGTTCTGTAGCCTTATCAAGAATTTCTCATTAAACAGCTTTTGGCTCGTTGGATAAAAGAAGATTCCTCACAAATAGGGCTACTGAGGATAAAAGGGAAGGCAACGTATACTAGGTGTAGATGATTGAAATAGCTAGAGACTCATTATTATCCCTGTCACCACACTCAAGAACTTAACGAAAATAGAAATAGGTTTTAGTCCCCTTTGTAAGGGATGCCTGTTGTGGCACGTGAGATATTGTAGATAACAATATAGAGAAAAGTGAAGATAATCTACTTGATAAATACTTCTAAGAACGTCATGTCCTTTATTATCTTCTTGGCCACAGCTGAAGCCCCGCACTCTCCTCTGAAAAGCGAGATTCATTATCTGATGTGGAGCTATTACACCGTACATCATTCCTTTCTAACGAGATTGCTAAACTTTCATATTGTTCTATTTTCTTCTGAGTAATAATAAGAATCCCAGTACAGTACAAACATTATTTTAAAATATGTTAGAGCTGCATAATTTCTGTTCGGTACAGAATGCTGGAGAGTAACAGAAAAGGACATGTCCTAATTGTTATCTTTCCACGCAACCTGCATAAGTGTGACGAGATGGTAAATATAGGTGTATCTAGATGATACCAGGTGATAGTGCCAGACAAGAATTCTGGACTGAAAGAAATACCCCAGTCTCAGAAAAGAGCGCTGGTGTATGGATGTCACAGGTTATAGTCATGCTGTAACGTACTCTTGTCCAAATAGAGATGTGATGTAGCAGATCAAGAGCCTATGGTAACCTCTCATTCAGACTACACTATGCTTAAACAATAATGTAATTCCAGTTGTTCAATTTTGAATTTTTAAATTGGAATTACAAAAAAAAAAAAAAACACTACTAGGCGATTCCAGTGTATGTGTTTTCATTCTTCGACACTAAGGAAAATTATTCGAATTTTCTGGTTGAACACCATCACCAACCAAGAACTGTTAACTGTTAGACTGTTAATGTGGTGTTAATCAACTTAGTGTGATAGCACGTTATATAGGATAAAATTGCTATTGGCCAAGTGTTTTGTTTTAATTAACTTTGATAAGCCATGGTCTCTATTATTCAATTTTAAACGCGGAGGTTACTGCAGCATTTTAAAGCACGTGGCTTTACATGGTTGTTAGCATGGCTATTTTCTGTTTTCACAAGATGGTGTAATCTTGAGAACACGTGGTGTGACCGGTTATCCGTGGTTGATTGATCATGGCATGAAAGTATGACTGGTGATTGTACGTAGTAGTGAGAGTATATGATTTTTAGTGTTACTTGTGCGATTAATTTTTATTACACTTTAATTTAGACATTGTTTTTATATATTATTTTCAGAAAATCCACGAACAGTGTCTGGGTGTTCTATGGTAATAAATTATGTTCCACGTAAACGTTATTTAGCCTGATTAACTGATACTGCAGCTGATAGAGTTGTAAGACATCAATAATTACAACGCCCGTCAGAAAATCCTAAATTAAGTTTGCTTATTGAATGGGCGTGGGATGCGAGATAGCCACAACACCATTCATCACTACAACTTCTCCACCCCAGCCCCTACCACTTTATGTATCTCCTTTCACTTGTTGAAATTTTGTATAATTATCCTTTATAAACAATCAAGGTTTGACTCTGACAGTGAAAGATTGGTTTAAAATAATATTAATGTTTTTTTTCCTCTGCTGTCAGTAATATCTGCGTTGAGTAGTTGAGTGAGTTATCTGCGTTGAGTAAGTCAGGTAATTTACGCAATTACGTGTTTTTAAGCATTGATAAATCTTATTTGGGTAAAGAAAGTTCACTCCACTTTGAACTCATTTGTTTTTTAATTTACTGTTTTGTTGTTGCTATATTATAATTTGTAACCTGTCTATTTTGGAAAGTTAATAATTTTTATAGGTCCCTAGTGTAACAAAATATTGCAGATCTGTACAGAACTGCGTAAGGCTGGCGTAATTGATGAGACGACACATTGCAATTAAAATGATGTTTGAGAAACTCGGTATCAACTGAGGTCTAAGCCTCGACGAGGGAAGGGGGAAACACAAGGTAATAATAAAAAATAACACTGGCTAACAAAAAAACATTTTTTTTTCTTTCTCTAACATTTCTATGTTTTTCTGGTCAATTTTCATGCGCTGTTTTTAAATCTGCAAACCGTTTTTCTCTATCAGGTCGGGATCTCTAGAAATACGCAATTGAAGTTTTTTAACAACGCATACAGTATTACAACATCATTCGTACAAGAAGTATAACAGTTATGTAGGCTTGAATTTCTTTGCAGTCGACTTTCGTCGGTGAATGGCATGTGGTACATCGCGATGAAGCATCCAACAATAATCGGCAAGCATGGTCACACTGCACCGTCCTTGATAACGTGACTCCATTACGGCGATATCTTGATGGAATCGTTCTTCATGTTCATCGCTGACTTCGCCAAGGTTGTCAGGGAAAAAGTCAAGATGCGAATCGAGCAATGGATTTTGAGGGACATGTTACAGCCCATAATTCTGTATGCATCTATGCACTGCTTAACAATATGCACATAGTCGACAGATTTGTGATTTCCCAGAAAGTTATCGACGATCGATTTGAATGCCATCTATGCGCGAAGTTCACTACCATGTAACAAGTTCTCGAATTGTTTGTCTGCAATAACTTTCCTATTCTGAGATCTTACAAAGATACCTTCCTTTATATTTGCATCGCTAACTTGCGGAAACTTTTCTCGAAGATAAGTGAAAGCTTTGCTTGTTTTATCTAAAGCTTTTACGAAATTCTTCATGAGCCCCAACTTCATATGTAACGGTGGTAAAATGATGCTGTCTTTGTTAACTAGTGGCTCGTGTATTACATTTTTATGCGGTGGTAAAATGATGCTGTCTTTGTTAACTAGTGGCTCGTGTATTACATTTTTATGCCCGAGCTGCATACGATCCCTGATAGGCCACACCTTTCTTGCATAATGTTCCTGTCTGTTGCGGCTGTCCCATTCACATAGGAAGCAACAAAATTTAGTATACCCAGTCTGCATGCCCGTGAGAATTGCAATGACCTTTAGGTCTCCACAAATCCGCCATTGGTAGTCATTGTACTTTATTTTTGCCAAAATTATAGCCATATTGTCATAAGTTTCTTTCATATGAACAGAGTAAGCGACTGGAATTGATGAAAATAAATTTCCGTTATGCAATAACACGGCTTTTAGACTAGTCTCGGAAGAGTCGATGAAAAGTCGCCATTCGTTGATTATGTGCTCATGACCGAGGTGCACCATTAGACCGTTTACATCTTTGCAATAGCAAATGTCATCATCCATCTCAAAGTATTGAACAAGTTCTCTGTGTCTATGACGAAATTTAGATATCGGAGTATTGGGCGCTAAAAGATTCCATTCTTTGAGTCGCGAACAGAGTAATTCCGCTTGTCCTTTGGTAAGAGCGAGATCACGTATTAGATCTGAAAGTTCTGAATGGTTAATTAAGTGAACACCATCATTCACCGGTATATAATCCGAGTCAGAATTAGTTTCTAAAGCAGGTAAACTATCACTTTCTGATGGTTCATTCACGTCCAACGGATATTGTTCTGGTGGAACTGGGATCGGACACGTGATTGGATCATAAGGCACTGGTTTCGAAACCGATTCAATATTTGGATAAACTACAGACTTTCTAGTTTTAAAAGTGAAACCATGGATATTTGTCAAGCAGAAGTAACAATCAGTAGCGTGATTTGTCGGTTCACGCCATATTACTGGCACCCCAAAAGGCATCGACTTATGCTTCGGCGATTTTCGTAACCAACCTGCCAATGTATTTGCACAAGTCGAACAAACTGCATTTGGCTTCCAAGATTTATTTGCATCATCAACTTTCGAATCGAAATAAAGTTCATATGCTTTCTTTAGTAATGGTGTAAAGTTTTTCTGGTGAACACGATCGGTAAAATATCCGCACACGTAACAGAACAGATCAGCTGAATTTCTACAACTTCTAGAAGCCATATTTCGCTCAGAATTATTTCAAAATACAGTAACTATTTGAAAAATAGCGTAACATATGTCATGCATCTTTTAGCCGTATAAAAAGTAGAATTATTTTGTATTTTATTAATTTTTAATAAGTTATATAGTAAAAATGAAACGGAGCAAATAACGGTTTCCCAAAAATATATTTATTCACAAATATCTTAAGAACCCGATGTGATAGAGATAAACGGATTTCAAATTTGAAATCAGCGCAAAAAACTGACCTAAGAACACTTATTCTTATATAAGAAAGAAAAATGTTGTTTGTCAGTGTTATTATTGTATTTGAAAATGTGTTGCCATATTGATTAAGAATGAATATTTGAAGGGTAGAGTTCCAGTCGTACAAGTGCCACTTCAACATGTTAAGTAAAATCATTAAATGGGGTTAGATAATCTTATAGCTTCATGTAAAAGCCCTACAGCTTTACTTGTACTTTGGGAGATAAAAGAATATATATATAAAGAGGGAAGCCAACATCAAACTTTGTGTTGTTTCACCGAGTTGCTAAGAAAGATATTGTCCTTTGTAGAAAAGCCAGACAGGCTTTCTGACATTGTGGGGAAAGAACTTAATAAAATCCTTACAGTTTTACTTAAAAGTTGGGATAAAAAGAAATTAATAAGGGAAAAGACTTTAATGAATAATGTTTGAGTTATAGCCAGAAAATCACTGGCCATCTTTATGTAATACAAATTAGGTTATTTGATACCTGACTGTACGTTGGCCACGAAATTATAAGGGACAGATTTTTAATTGTATTATGACTAGGAAGGTGTAAAAACATATGTTTGAGATACTTAATGATAAATAGAGCACTCTATCAGATGGGGACAATAATTATTTATGTATTATTTTCTGATTTTTGAACTGTTGATACATGTAAACCTGTTAAGAACGGAGATAGGTCAGAATATTATTTTGAGGGAAATTAATCCTCTACTTCCAGAGTTTCTGGGTGAGAAACTGAAGTGAGCCAGTCACGTTGTTGTTCAACCATAGTACCTGTTTGAGGCCATATGAATTGAGTGCCTTACCTTATCTCGAATCCTGAAAGCTGAGCAGTGCTGTGTGCATGAAGACTTATAACCAGGACATCGCAGAATTTTCTTCTCATATCGAAAGTTAAGCCCTGTGTTTTGGGGCCTTGTTAATTCACTGACTGATCCTCCTCCACCGATTATATCAACAAGATTTATAAAAAAGGATGACATTATTGATCCCCCAAATATGTGCTTAATTTTGGAAGAGAGTACTACACTAAGAACACTTCCTAGTTCAGGAAATAATAGACTTTAGTAGTTAAACTGGTATGTGTGTAAATATATCTTGACGTTTAATCTTTTATGAATCAACTCAATTATAATTAATACATTTGTAAAAAATTGTTCAGACCAAAATTCAATAGTGAGTTGTTTACTTACTTGTTTATTAACCTTAAAGTGTGGTTGTTATTTTTTTCTTCACATACATTGCATATACCCTAGACATCTAGCTACACAACACCCATACATCAGGACATATAAATTGGGGATAAAATACATAGCGGGTGGTAGTCATTGGTGGAAGCAAGACAGGTTCCCTGACATATATTTAGAAATTAAACTTCCTCAGGGGCTTGCATAGCTGACTTCACATCTGCTACACAAATATATACATAATTAATATCAACCCACCACATATAGTGGGGTTGGCTCGTTCCGGGATTTCTAAAGTTATAATAAGTAAATAAGTGGAGGAGTTGGTGAATTGGCATTGCTCATTGTTGTCCTGTTAATTAGAGATTAATTAGATATTTTGGTTTATTTAAATCACATTGGTTAGAATATTAAGATGACAGAATTGGCCAAGTACAGACCTTCTGCTGTGCAGACTGCGAAGGAAATGGGTATGGAGGGACAGATTTTAATTGATTATGTTACAGCAGAGGTTGATAAATTTATAGCCAGAGAAAGGGAAGATGCTAGGGAGGCTAAGAAATTAGAGGCTGATAGATTGGCGGAGGAGAAACGAATTATGTTAGAAGATGCTAGAGAACTTAAGAAAGGCTATAAGAGGCTGAGATAAGGGCTGCAGTTGGAGGAGAAGAAACTGAGGCTGAGGCAAAGAAGAGGCTGCAGTTGGGGGAAAAGAAACTGGAGGCGGAACGAGAGAAAGAAGGAAAGAGGTTGGAGGCGGAAAAAGAAGATAAAAGGTTACAGCGGGAGCATGAGTTACGACTAAGAGAGTTAGAGTTACAAGGCCATGCTCCTGAAAATGGAACTAGCCCATCCACTTCCGACTCAGCTGCAAGTCAGGTAGCCTCCTCATCAGCCATGGGGTTTCATCTGGATCCCTTTATTGAGAAAGATGATGATATTGAGTCCTTCCTAAGCCGCTTTGAAAGTTTAGCTACAACATATGGGTTGGAGAAGGAGAAGTGGAGCCTTAAGGTATTACAGGGACTTAGGGGAAATTCTTATGAAGTATTTTCCAAGCTCAGTAAAGATGACCAAGACAATTATGACATTCTTAAACAAGCACTACTGGTCAGATATGAGAAAAACAGTGAATTTTATAGGAAGAAATTTAGACATGCTAAATTACTCACTGGGGAGACCTACCACCAGTTCTCGGCCCGCCTAGAGACCTATCTGGAGAAATGGACTGCTCTGGGGAAAACCCAAGATTTAAAGGAAATGATTATGATGGAGCAGGTTAGGGAGTCCATGGCTCCAGACTTGAGAAAGTTTCTCACAGAACAGGGTGCAGAGAGACTGGTGGATATTTTAAATGTAGCTGAGAGATATCTAGCAGCCCAGTCAGAGTTGGCAGGAGCTAAGAAGAAACATATAGATCATAATAAGGGTCCCCAAAATCAACCTCAGAACAAATATGACAATAGAGATAAGTTTAACAAGAATAAACCATATTATGATAGGTCCAGGTACGAACAACGTGACAGAAACCCGCAATATAATGAAAGAAAACCTGTTAACCAGGGAAAGAAATATTGTAAATGGTGTAAGAGGGATGGCCATGACACCCAGAACTGTAAAAGAAAACCTTCCACTTTTGCTGCAATGAAAACTGGGAACAAGGGAGTAAAGGCAAAACCTACTAAGCCACAGGAGCCCTATCAACACCCAGTATGTGAGGATGTTGTATGTAATGGGGTCACCATAAGGTGCCTTTATGATACAGGTCTAGATTATGATTCAGTCGTGAGTTCGCACCTAGTGAACCCAGATCAGTATACCACAGAAACAGTGGAGATACAAGGGGCGACTAAGGATATAGCAACCATGACACTTCCCGTAGCAAGGATAGAGGTGAAAACTCGCTATGTGGAAGGGATCATCAAAGCAGCAGTTATAAACGAACCCATATACCCTCTAATATTGGGATGTCGTTATGTCTTCTTGGGGAATCCCAAGAGACCTGTGATTATGGCAACAGTGCAGACCAGGTCACAGTCAAGGAAGGAGGAAGATGAACCTATAAATACTCATCCAGAGGAGATGAGGAAGGCACAGGCTGAAGATAGGTCACTCAAGCTGTGTTATAAAAAATTACCTAAATGCCATACACCTCCAAACAAAGGAGAATATTATATGAAAAATAAATTGTTATATAGGAAGGCTGGAACTGGATCCAATGGTCACGGACAGCTGGTCCTTCCCAAGGCATATAGGGAGAAAGTGATGGAATTAGGACATGCTATTCCCTTCAGTGTGCATATGGGGATCAGCGCTACAGGTCAGCGCATAGCTTGTCATTATTTCTGGCCAGGAATAACTGAGGATATAAAAAGATATGTAAAATCCTGTCCAGAATGCCAACGGGTAGCTCCAAAGCATTGGACTGCTCCAGCAACTCTAGGGGAAATGCCCATAGTGGGAACACCTTTTGAGAGAGTTGCGGTGGACATTGTGGGACCTCTCACTCGGACAAAGAGGAGGAACAGTTACATTCTGAATCTGGTAGACACATGTTCCATGTGGGGAGAGGCGGTAGCCCTGTCATCAATTGATTCGAAGCATGTGGCAGAGGCATTACTCACAATATTCACGAGGTTAGGTTTCCCTCACCAAATCTTGACTGATAACGGCTCACAGTTCAAGGGGAGACTAACAGAAGAAGTATTTAGGATCTTCCAGGCCAAGCATTTTCATTGTAGTCCGTATCACCCCCAAGGGAACGGCCAGGTGGAGAGGTTCAATGGGACTCTCATTTCCATCCTGAGAAAGCTGGCCCATGAAAAACCTGATACGTGGGACCAATTTTTGCCCGCTGCGTTGTTTGCATATCGGGAAGTTCCACACAGTTCAACCGGGATGGCACCCGCAACCCTGTTATTTGGGAGGCCAATAAAAGGTCCATTGGAAGCCCTATTGAGGACGTGGACCGATGAGAAGGCAGAAGAGACTGTTACCTCATCATATGCGTATGTGAACGAACTGACCACTCGTCTAAAAACTGGCTGGAAACTTGCAAATGATAACCTCAGACAAGCCAGGAAGAAACATGCTGCCTACTTTAATAAGAAAGCGAAAGATAGAGAACTAAATGTGGGAGAGAAGGTGCTTCTTCTACTTCCCGCCAGTAGTAACAAGTTGCAAATTGGATGGCAAGGTCCATACTCCGTTCTAGAAAAGATATCTAGAACAAATTATAAAATAGACAAGAAAGGAAAGGAGAAAATATATCATGTAAACCTCCTAAAGAAGTATCTCGAGAGAGAAACCCAGGAAGGGACACATTTAATGGCCTTGTCCATTGCAACCCAAATGAAAAATGAACCACTCAGCTCGCATGAATACCCCTTAAAACCATGTGAAACACCTGTACAGGTGAAAGTCAGTAAGCACCTGACTAAGAACCAGAGGGAACAGGTTCAAAAGGTTCTAACGGAACATACAGATGTGTTAACGGATAAACCGGGGCACACCCATTTGTTGGAGTATGATATGCAGTTAATAGACCCAACACCTATCTGTATGAGAGCCTATACGATTCCATTCGCTAAGGAAAAAGCATTGAAGGAGGAGATAGATTATTTGTTAAAAGAAGGGATTGTCTCTCACAGTGAATCTCCTTACAGCTCCAGTGTGGTTTTGCTGAGGAAACCCTCTGGGGAACATCGTCTGTGTATAGATTACAGAAAACTGAATGCTGTCACAGAGAATCAGGTGGATCCATTACCTGACACAAATCAGCTGTTTGCCAGGCTGAACAAGGCAAAATATTTTTCTAAGGTGGATCTTAGCAAGGGCTATTATCAAATTCCAGTAAAGCCTGAGGTCCGACCTTATTTGGCATTTAGCACCTCGGATGGACATTATGAATTCAACATGTTGCCGTTTGGGTTGAAAAATGCTCCGAGTGTGTTCTCAAGAATGATGAGAAAATTGTTGGATCCACTGAAAAATCCATGTATAACGAATTTCATGGATGACATCCTCATTGCTACAGAAACATTTGAGGAACACATTAACTCTTTGACGATGCTATTTGATAGGCTCAGAGAGGCAAATTTGACTGCGAGACCAACCAAATGCTATATTGGTTGTAAAGAGTTGGAGTTCTTGGGACATACGATATATCAGGGTAACATGACCCCTGACCCCAAGAACCTGGAGAAATTACAGAGGGCACCTAGACCACAGACCAAGAAGGACGTGAGATCGTTTGTGTCGCTATGTGGATTTTATCAGAAGTACATAAAAAATTTTAACTCTATATGTGCTCCTCTGACGGATTTAACTCGCAAAGGAAATCCTGATAAAATTGTGTGGTCCGCTCAGTGTGAATCGGCGTATCAAGAGTTAAAGGAAAAACTCACTAGCAAGCCTATTTTGAAATTGCCTGATTTGACTCAGGAATTTGTGGTGAGAACGGACGCTAGCAACGTAGGATTAGGGGCTACATTGTTGCAACGGTCCAATTCACAAAAGGGGGAGCTGAACCCAGTCGCTTATGCTAGCCGCAAGCTGAATAAAGCGGAGAAAAACTATTCAACAAGCGAGAAAGAGTGTTTAGCTTTAATCTGGGCTATAAAAAGTTCCAGATCTATCTTTATGGTAGAACATTTGTGGTCCAAACAGATCATCAGCCCCTCGTATTTTTATCACAGGCTAAGCATGAAAACGCCCGATTATTAAGGTGGTCGTTACTCATCCAACCTTATTCATTCTCCATCGAGTACATACCGGGTTCGCTGAATGTGGGAGCGGATTTTCTGAGTAGGCATCCCATGGACGAAACTCAGAGTAGGCCACAGGTAAAATGAATTAATTTGATCTATGTGAATCTCGGATCTTGAACTCGCTGTACAAGCATGTTCTTAAGTGGGGAGATGTGTGATGATATCCGAAATTTAGTGGCGGCGATGATGATGATAGTGATGGTTTGGTGGCGGGGATGATGATGATAGTGGTGATGGTTTGGTGGCGGTGATGATGATGAAAGTGATGGTTTAGTGGCGACGATGATGATAGTGATGGTTTAGTGGTGGTGATGATGATAGTAGTGATTTTGTAGCGGTGGTGATGATCATAGTGGTGATTTAGTGGCGGTGATGATGATAGTGGTGGTGATAATGATGATATTGATGGTTTGGTGGCGGTGATGATGATGGTAGTGAGGATTTAGTGGCGATGATGATGATGATAGTGATGGCTTGGTAGCGGTGATTATGATGATAGTGGTGATTTGGTGGCGGTGATGATGATGATAGAGATGATTTGGTGGCAGTGATGATAGTGATGGTTTGGTGGCGGTGATTGTGATGATATCCGAAATTTCACCGATCAAAATATAGCATATAGTTGTTTGTAGGTATAAAATAACATAGGAATTACCGCGCCACCAAAATACTAGTTTTTTTTCTCGGTCTCTAAAGAGTTGACGCATAAAAACGATAGTAGAATTTATGCCAATGTGACGTCACAGACTTGCAAGCCTTTAACCAAAACGCACGTTTGAATGTTAGTATCGTTAGAAATTGTTTATTTCTTGGAAAAGGCAAGGGAGAGAGAGGGGGAAATGCATAGAGCCCGTTTGAATTTTAAAACTGAAACTAACTGGCCAAATCGAACGATAGGAAAAATAAAGACTAAAAATGACGATTAAAATGCTACTAATTAGTTATTAAATATATAATATTCTTTAGTCTAAATATATTATCTTAATGTAGAAAGAAAGATATATTATTGGCATAAATATAAAGGAAAGACGAAAATGGTAAAAATAATAGCCAGAAGTATGAAACCCTATGCATTAGATGACAGATGGTAGATTAAGTAAATATTATCGTTCTGTATTAAAATGACTTAGACAATACTAGCGATATGGTAGAATGAAGACATATATAGACGTGCATGGGGCTTCTTTACTGATGCTGGCCATATTAAGGGGTGTCTCCTGATTTGAAAATAGTAGGTTAACTTTTTGAAAAAAAAAGACGCGTAGGAACGGAAGTCCCCTGATTGGTTGCTTAGAATAACTAAGAAGTTGGAATAAATACTCAGAGAGACGAGCGTTCCTTGCCACTTTCAAATTATAAGTTCACATGTATAGTTAGTGACGTATACAGACAAGTTGTGCTCATATGCCTTCGCTGTTCTGATAGTCAGCAGGAGATTCTGTGTGACCATTTATGGCCTGTAATTAACTTACATAGTGGAAAAATTCGATATTTCGGTAAGACCAACATTTATATAATTATTATTGTATTTGAAAATGTGTTGCCATATTGATTAAGAATGAATATTTGAAGGGTAGAGTCCCAGTCGTACAAGTGCCACTTCAACATGTTAAGTAAAATCATTAAATGGGGTTAGATAATCTTATAGCTTCATTTAAAAGCCCTACAGCTTTACTTGTACTTTGGGAGATAAAAGAATATATATATATAAAGAGGGAAGCCAACATCAAACTTTGTGTTGTTTCACCGAGTTGCTAAGAAAGATATTGTCCTTTGTAGAAAAGCCAGACAGGCTTTCTGACATTGTGGGGAAAGAACTTAATAAAATCCTTACAGTTTTACTTAAAAGTTGGGATAAAAAGAAATTAATAAGGGAAAAGACTTTAATGAATAATGTTTGAGTTATAGCCAGAAAATCACTGGCCATCTTTATGTAATACAGGTTATTACCTGACTGTACGTACGAAATTATAATATTGTATTATGACTAGGAACACTTCCTAGTTCAGGAAATATTAGACTTTAGTAGTTAAACTGGTATGTGTGTAAATATATCTTGACGTTTAATCTTTTATGAATCAACTCAATTATAATTAATACATTTGTAAAAAATTGTTCAGACCAAAATTCAATAGTGAGTTGTTTACTTAGTTGTTTATTAACCTTAAAGTGTGGTTGTTGTTATTTTCTTCACATACATTGCATATACCCTAGACATCTAGCTACACAACACCCATACATCAGGACATATAAATTGGGGATAAAATACATAGCGGGTGATAGTCATCGGTGGAAGCAAGACAGGTTCCCTGACATATATTTAGAAATTAAACTTCCTCAGCGGCTTGCATAGCTGACTTCACATCTGCTGCACAAATATATACATAATTAATATCAACCCACCACAGTGATGATGATGATGATAGCGATGGTTTGGTGGCGGTGATGATGATGATGATGATAGTGGTGATTTTGTGGCGGTGATAATATTGGTAGTGGTGATTTGGTGACGGTGATGATGATAGTAGTGGTGAATTAGTGGCGGTGATGATGATTATAGTCGTGATGGTTTGATGACGGTGATTATGATGATGATGGGGGGATGGTTTTGGAGGGGAGGGGGGGGGGGTGTTATGATGATGATGAACATGGTTAGAAAACGTCCATTTTTCTATTCATGTTTGAGATGACATTAAACTGGTTTGGACCATGGAGATGAGAACACAGAATATCATAAACCAAAGGACATTTTACGGATATATTCTTCTTCTTCTCCTTCTTCTACTTCTTCAAGGACCATGCCTGATGGCGTAGGAGATTCATGTCTCTCCACAACCCTTTGTCCCCCTGAATCAATTCAATTGTTGACTCCACGTTGTCAAACTGTCTACTATCGACACTCTTTGACGTTCTCTATATGTTTCCTTCAGTCTTTCTTGTTTTCACAGTATATCCCAGATTTCTTCTACTCATTAACATGCCCTAAGTAAGTAGGCTGCTTCCTTTTGATGGTTCCATTACCTTCTTTTAGGACACCCGTAGTACTTGTTTGAACCGTCACGTGTGTAGGCAACATAGTATTTGTTGGAACCGTCACGTGTGTACGCACCATAGTATTTGTTTGAACCGTCACGTGTGTACGCAACATAGTATTTGTTGGAACCGTCACGTGTGTACGCAACATAGTATTTGTTGGAACCGTCACGTGTGTACGCAACATAGTATTTGTTGGAACCGTCACGTGTGTACGCAACATAGTATTTGTTGGAACCGTCACGTGTGTACGCAACATAGTATTTGTTGGAACCGTCACGTGTGTACGCAACATAGTATTTGTTTGAACCGGCACGTGTGTACGCAACATAGTATTTGTTTGAACCGTCACGTGTGTACGCAACATAATATTTGTTTGAACCGTCACGTGTGTACGCAACATAGTATTTGTTTGAACCGTCACGTGTGTACGCAACATAGTATTTGTTTGAACCGTCACGTGTGTACGCAACATTCTTGTGTAAAGACGTAACTCTGTTTTGGAGGGGGTTTACTTATTTATTATTTTTTTTTTTGTGTTTTTGTTTCTGTTTGTTTTTGTTGTTGTTGTTGTTGTTGTTGTTAGTTTTTTTGTTTGTTTGTTATTGTTATGCATAAGATGCGAATATTTTCATTGAGAACAAACAATAAAAAAGGGACGACTATTTTCATTCGTAGTTTTCAATATTATATTTCGACAAGAAAAATTATGCAGCTGAGACAGGGGGCAGTTTTGCTCGCAAGATTACTATAAAGACATACTGGCATCAAGAAAGTTGGCACATTGAACTACCTCTATCAATAAATACCCTTTAGCGCCCCAGGGAGCATAGGACTTCAAGAAACACATGCTAAGTCCTCCTGGTCACGTGCCATCAGCTCAAGTTCTCTTCACGTCTTCCTCAACATTTTCACTTCCGTCTCCAGTTCTCAGTGTGTGTGCGTGTGTGTGCGTGCGTGTGTATGTGGGTGTGTGTGTGGGTGTGTGGGTTGTTGTTTTGTGTCTACCTCTGCCTCTCTTGCCCTGGGGATTCCAGAACAAGGACTGCCATTGTAATGCTATCAATAGGCTTCCTCAGTGTGTGTCTTATCGATCTCCAGTGTCTTCTTCTCATCCCTTGCTCCACTGGCACCTGTCTGGTTCTTGTAATCAATTCTACATTGGTGACCAATACCATCTCAGTGCTTCTAGTCTACGCAAGCATGTATGTATGAAAGACTGTAGCTCTTTGGTTAGTGACCTGACATTTCTTCTTCTTCTTCTTCCTCGTTCGTCCTGAAAAGGACGTTGGTTGAGTTGTGTCTGTTTACACCGGAGCTGCGATATCTGCGCTTTTCGGTCGACACATCCGACTTCAGCACGGCATTTTTGGGGACCGGGTTTGCCTTCCCTCTTCAATCCCTACTCTCTCAGCCAGACTGCAGTGATGCAGCCTGTTTCCAGGACCACCACGTGGAGGTGGAGTAGGGTCTTGGTCAGCTCTGGTTCGCTGACCCTGACGCAAGCAGTCAAGTTATCGGTCGCTGACTGCATTCTCTATTGCTGCATCGTTGGGTCCCACCTGACATATGAGTTGAAGATGTTTTATTTATTTATTTATGTTGTTTTTTTTTTTACTTGATCTTCATTGGTACATTTAATTTAAGACAGAATTTCCAACAGGCCATAACTGCTGGACGCACGCAGAAGAGATCAGGAGACTGAAAAGAATACTTAGCCGCGAGAGGCAGATGCGGTAATAACCTACTTCAGTTTTTTTTTAAATTATACCAGGCAACAAGGTCTTTTTATATTTGAACATGCGCCCTAATACAACCAACAGACCATGTGTCTAGGTTGAATGGCGAGGGCCTCGCATAAACGAGGCAAAATTCCTAATTTAAAAAAAAAAATTTTTTAATGGAATGCATGTCTGGATGTCATCTACAGTGATAAATCCATACAGTGCCCCTCTTGTTTTTTTTTTTCTCTTCTACACAATTCTATAACACTTATCAGTCTATACAACATCCACTTCACTCTCGTCTGTCCAAATGAAATCCCTTAATTGACCTCTTTAGACACCCATAAATTTTCACATTCGAACATTGGTGCTTTTCTTTGCTCCACTTTCTGACCCTGGTAACTCAACCACGTCTATCGATGAGTGGGATTGTAGGCTGGGTATTGTCACAATCTCTTTTTTCATCGAATTTTATTTTAACTTTCATTATTTTTCAATCACATTTTTGGGAAAAAAAGAGGGCTTTATACAATCTGCTTAGTACCTCATGGAAACCCCTGATAACAGTGCTAGGTCTTTTGGAAAATCCTGCACTGTATTTTATCTGGTTCATCGAAATATTCTATGAAAACAAAGTTAGCACGATCTGGGTGTGTTGACAGCCATGGAAAGAATATTACTGTCTACAATACTGTGGTGGAAATTGAGTTAAATGAAGGTTAAATGGAAAAATGCATCTCATCTAGTTACGAGGATATTTTTCAAAGTAGATTTTATGGCGCAACACTCTTAAGCAGTAAACACATAAAGTATTAGATAGATAGATAGATAGATAGATAGATAGATAGATAGATAGATAGATAGATAGATAGATAGATAGATAGATAGATAGATAGATACGGAGCGTGCTAATAGATAGTATATAATGATAGATAACTATAGATAGATATATATATAGATAGATATAGATAAGATTAGATAGATAGATAGATAGATGGATGATGGATGGATTTGCTGATGATGTTGCCCTGATTGCTAAATCAGAGATCTCCAATCCAACCTGCATGGATAGGATGGATCCATGGATGAGATGGATCAGGTTGGGATGAACTTTAAAAAAAAAAATCTCGGATGGATGGATGGCATGGATGGACTGAGCGGCTGGGAGATAGGCCATAGTGGATAGAAGATAGATAAACGAAGATGGCTGTATACCGACCTAGTCCCAGTCTTGACAGATGCGAGTCGTGGGCAGACTACAAACCCAGGATCAGACCTCAGAAAATGAAAGTGGGTTGAAGTAACAAGAAGATAGACATGAACCAGACGATCCCGTCAAGGCCTATATCCGCTGCAGACCCAAATAGAACAGTAACTAAGATGGTTTGGCCATGTCTGCATGGGGAGAAGATCGGCTACCACGATGGGAGACAGGATCCAGATCCAGGATAGAGGACAGACAATAAGGACAGAGGACTAGATAGATACATCCTGATAGATTAGCGCTCTCTCTTCATAGATAGATAGATAGATAGATAGATAGATAGATAGATAGATAGATAGATAGATAGATAGATAGATAGATAGATAGATAGATAGATAGATAGATAGATACGGAGATATATATATAAAGGCTGGGATCTTTAACAATTAATTAATCGATTAATATGTTTAAAATTATATAAACGATTAATTGATAGAATAAATTTAGCAATTTTAGCAATGTTTATGTTTTTTTGCTTAAATGCGAGAGAATTTGCTATGTTAGAGGTTTGTAATATGGAATTTGGCAAGTATTTTCAATAAAAATAAATTGTATCGTTGCAACTTTTCGGTATGACCATTATGTGTTCAGGACGATTATGACGAAATGTCTGTCCCTGTCCTTTTGTGTGATCTTTCATACCTTCAGCCCTCCGACCGTAAACTTCTTCTCTTCATATTTCTTCATTATTCGCTTGTTATTTGGCATTTCATTTTGCCCTTTCATTCATTTTACTCTTTATGCTGGACATAGCATGGTGAAGTCTCTAACACGCAACTCCCCTATGGCAGTATTTGCTACGGGAATACTTCGTATCTTATTGTTTCACACTTCACTCCCAGACTGTTGTTACGTTCCGCCAGGTTTGGTGACCGGGCCGGCGATAATATTTTATCGCTTAATCTGTCTGACCATCTTTTCAAGCGACAGTGCGTGGTTATTCAAGCTTGTGTTGGGCATGAGTGCTGAATAGAACCAGATTTGTTTGTCTGGCGAAACACAGGTGGCCAGCGACCATCCCTGAGTCATTACGCCAGAAACACACGGTCACAATATTGTTATAGACAGAGGTGCGGCCAGAAATCTTATGCAACGATATGACATCACTGTTGTAAGAGGCCACGCGTGTATATTAAATTTAATAATTTTCAAATACGCGTGGGATGAGTAATGATAAACAAACCGACCCCTCTAGTGCTAGAGAGCGATTGGTTCGCCCGAATCTACAATGAATTTGATTGGAACATTCAGCGGAAACCCAGCTGGATTTGAACTGGAAACTGTACAATATAATGTAGTGAAATTCCAGACACAGAACACACAGAGAGATTGCATTGTACAGCGAACAACTCCCAAGAAGCCAGTGAGATTTTGGACTTAGTATTCAATACTTATAAGTGACAGTTCAGCGTATTTGGGCAACTCTGAAAACTTAAGAGTAAACCCGCACATTTAAATGCAAGACTGGAAACTTAAGGGGCCAGTACTTTAATATAACAAAACTGGAAACCTAGAAATCAGATTCACCAGTCATAAGAGGACTTTGACTCACGTTTTCCCAGGTAGTGATTTCGCAGAGACACTCGTCGTCACGGGAATTAACTATAATTTCCCAGACCCAGTCGTAATAGGAATTTAACTCAAGTTTTCCCAGCAAGTGATTTCGCAGAGACACCCGCCGTCAGAGGAATTAACTCTAATTTCTCAGACCAAAGTGTTTCGAACAGCATCTAACCTAAAGTGATGTGTGTCCATTCTAATCTGTGCAGGAGATTGTGTATACCCATTATTTGTGGTAAGTGTAAACATTTCTATTACAAACGTGAATTTAACATGTTTTCTTGCTAGTGGTTATATATGAGGCTGGCAACCTCAACATAGGAAAATAGTATATTCATGAACCACTACAGCAAGAGCTGGTGATTGTTTCTGACTAGTCGTGCGGGAAAGCCGACAGCAGAGCGACCCCAGACTCCGACTGGAGCAGTGATGAGTGATGATGACATCACATGTGCCTAAGGTGTAACATATTATCGTGTGAGAATTGTGTACCTTTTTTAATTGTAATTCATGCAAATCATTATTCATCGTTCCTCTGACGTCCAGGCCGGGTCTTGCTGCATGGGCAACAGCTTGATCTACAATTGCCTAACCTCGTGCCACCGAAAGTTATTTCGGGAGGTACGCTCCTATGGTCAGTAATGACTGAAAGGGAAGATAGACATTATTCATGCACTCCAGACACAATTTCCAAGTTATCACCCAGAAGGATATGGGTGAATTTTCATCATATTCCCTGAGTTACACTGTGTGCTCGGGAATTTAATTCTTCTGAGAGGTTAAGACTGGTGGGTGGAGCGCATGACAATGGCCTGTTAGTTTGCAGCGAACAAATATACTCAGCAGGCATTTGTTTCTTCTATTTATCTAAAGTTCGTGGTTACAAGCCATCAGACGATTTGTGGAACTAACGCAACTAGTGTGAGAGAAAAGCATCCACCTAACCGCCGACAGTGGAAGAGAGTGTGGAGAAGGCTTTCGTCATCACAGACTTGATTAACCACAGCTGCAGGACTCATTCATACAAGCTAAGTGCTAATTAAAAGGCACCAGCAAAAAAAAGGGACAATTCCAGTTAAACTTTAAGTATAAAGTTAAAATTTCCACCTACGTCGCAATGATGAGAACGTTATAACTATCAAAATTCCACTAATCTTTCCATATTTATTTTAACCTGTTAAAGACTATTTCACTATTAAATTTGTTACCTGTTGTTTTAAAACAACATAGGTTTTAAAATATAAAAACAATAATGGTTGATTCAGTTATAGGTATGAATGCAAACGTATGAGCCAGAATAGTTAATCTATATATAAATACCTAGACATATATTTACACTAAACAGAGCTATACCTTATAAGAGGATTTCGTTGGATTACACCAACTGGGGGCTTGAACGGGCTAAACCATTGCTTAAATCCTTCACAAAAGGCGACGGACAAGATATAATGCGTTAACAATTGTTCAGCACAATGTGACATTGTTCGTGACTTCTGGGAATATCTTGTGAATGCTCCCTTCAGGTAGAAGTATTATTAACCTTCTATCTACATCTCTGCCAAGAGTAATCTTGCGCGCAAGTAGATACCTTGGACGCCAATATTAAATACTCTTGAGTTTTGGTCACTGTTGGACCACTACTGCAAAGCAGGGGAGGCAATCCGTGACAACAATGTTGCCTTATAATAAGTTTAATAAATAAAGAACTGAGTGATTTCAACAACAAAAAATGTTTTTTATGATTTTTATAATTATTCGAATTGTTCGAAATTGATCGATTAATCTTCGGTTAAAGAAATTCGATTAATCGATTCAGATATTTTTAATCAATCCCAGCCCTAATATATATCCCAGGTCGAAGGGTGGCCTTGGCATACCAAACCCCTTCATATTATACCACTCTCGACATATTTCATTCCTTATCAGTATGCTCAATTGTGATGATAATCTTGTAAAAACTGCAGCAATAAACTCGTTAGATAGACATATGAAAAAACGTAAAATAGACCAAGTAGGTGAAGATAGGAATAACTTTGCAAGCTACGAGTTAAACGAAACAAACCATCTAGCTAAAAGATCGAAGGTGAATTGGCCAAGATCATTTTGGGTAGAACTGAATGAAGAATGCGCGCGTGAAGGAGTGAGTGTGAAAGTGGATGACAGTGGCCATTACAGTGTACAATTAGACGTAGATGAAGATGTAAGTCTAACATACAAGTCAGCAAATGCTTTTTATTCTGGATTTAAATCACATAAACTTAACCTAATTCTAAGTGAACTAAAAAGTAAATCGTCACAAGGGAGAATAGTGCGCGAAATGAAATGTGTAAACCACTCATTGTCATCTAGTTTTCTATCTAATGTTAAATTAAGTGATAAAATACTTTCATTTGCTGTGAGATCGAGGTTACAGTTGCTGGAATGCGAAAGTCTTTTACATCTATACTACCCACAGACATACACGAAAATGTGCAAAATATGTAACCACCCATACGAAACAGTGTCACGATTATTGAATGGATGTACCAAATTTCAAACATTATACCAACAAAGGCACAATAGAGCTGTAGACATTATTTATGAGAAACTGAAATCTGCATACAATAATAAAAGTGACATAACAATAAACAAAGAGATAATAGTTAAACCATCACTTTTCGGCAGCAGCAACGCCTCATTTAAGACTCATGCCGTAAAACCTGATTTAACAATAATCAATCGACAGAACAAAACAGCTTTTATAGTGGAGGCAGCAATACCATATGATGCCCATTTAGATAAATGTTACCAACATAAATTTGATAAGTACTAATAACACTGACTAACAAAAAAAAAACTTTTTTTTTCTTTCTCTAACATTTCTATGTTTTTTCTGGTCAATTTTAATGCGCTGTTTTTAAATCTGCAAACCGTTTTTCTCTATCAGGTCGGGATCTCTAGAAATACGCAATTGAAGTTTTTTAACAACGCATACAGTATTACAACATCATTCGTACAAGAAGTATAACAGTTATGTAGGCTTGAATTTCTTTGCAGTCGACTTTCGTCGGTGAATGGCATGTGGTACATCGCGATGAAGCATCCAACAATAATCGGCAAGCATGGTCACACTCCACCGTCCTTGATAACGTGACTCCATTACGGCGATATCTTGATGGAATCATTCTCCATGTTCATTGCTGACTTCGCCAAGGTTGTCAGGGAAAAAGTTAAGATGCGAATCGAGCAAATGGATTTTGAGGGACATGTTACAGCCCATAATTATGTATGCATCTATGCACTGCTTAACAATATGCAACATAGTCGACAGATTTGTGATTTTCCAGAAAGTTATCGACGATCGATTTGAATGCCATCCATGCGCGAAGTTCACTACCATGTAACAAGTTCTCGAATTGTTTGTCTGCAATAACTTTCCTAATCTGAGGTCCTACAAAGATACCTTCCTTTATCTTTGCATCGCTAACTTGCGGAAACTTTTCTCGAAGATAAGTGAAAGCTTTGCTCGTTTTTATCTAACGCTTTTACAAAATTCTTCATGAGCCCCAACTTTATATGTAACAGTGGTAAAATGAAGGTGTCTTTGTTAACTAATGGCTCGCGTATTACATTTTTATGCCCGAGCTGCATACGATCCCGGATAGGCCACACCTTTCTTGCATAATGTTCCTGTCTGTTGCGGCTGTCCCATTCACATCGGAAGCAACAAAATTTAGTATACCCAGTCTGCATGCCCGTGAGAATTGCAATGACCTTTAGGTCTCCACAAATCCGCCATTGGTAGTCATTGTACTTTATTTTTTCCAAACGTATAGCCATATTGTCATAAGTTTCTTTCATATGAACAGAGTAAGCGACTGGAATTGATGAAAAAAAATTTCTGTTATGCAATAACACGGCTTTTAGACTAGTCTTGGAAGAATCGATGAAAAATCGCCATTCGTTGACTATGTGCTCATGACCGTTTACATCTTTGCAATAGCAAATGTCATCATCCATCTCAAAGTATTGAACAAGTTCTCTGTGTCTATGACGAAATTTAGATATCGGAGTATTGGGCGCTAAAAGATTCCATTCTTTGAGTCGCGAACCGAGTAATTCCGCTTGTCCTTTGGTAAGAGCGAGATCACGTATTAGATCTGAAAGTTCTGAATGGTTAATTAAGTAAACACCATCATTCACCGGTATGTAATCTGAGTCAGAATTAGTTTCTAAAGCAGGTAAACTATCACTTTCTGATGGTTCATTTACGTCCAACGGATATTGTTCTGGTGGTACTTGGATCGGACACGTGATTGGATCATGAGGCACTGGTTTCGAAACCGATTCAATATTTGGATAAACCACAGACTTTCTAGTTTTAAAAGTGAAACCATGGATATTTGTCAAGCAGAAGTAACAATCAGTAGTGTGATTTGTATGTTCACGCCATATTACTGGCATGCCAAAAGGCATCGACTTATGCTTCGGCGATTTTAGTAACCAACCTGCCAATGTATCGAACAAACCGCATTTGGCTTCCAAGATTTATTTGCATCATCAACTTTCGAATCGAAATAAAGTTCATATGCTATCTTTAGTAATGGTGTAAAGTTTTTCTGGTCAACACGATCGGTAAAATATCCGCACACGTAACAGAACAGATCAGCCGAATTTCTACAACTTCTAGAAGCCATATTTTGCTCAGAATTATTTCAAAATACAGTAACTATTTGAAAAATCGCGTAACATATGTCATGCATCTTTTAGCAGTATAAAAAGTAGAATTATGTTGCTTTTTATTAATTTTTAATAAGTTATATAGTAAAAATGAAACGGAGCAAATATCGGTTTCCCAAAAATATATTTATTCACAAATATCTTAAGAACCCGACGTGATAGAGATAAACGGATTTCAGATTTGAAATCAGCGCAAGAAATTGACCTAAGAACACTTATTCTTATATAAGAAAGAAAAATGTTGTTTGTCAGTGTAATTGGTAGTTTGGGTCATGTGCATGCAAAGTGTGTGAGTGGGTTAATGTCGCTAGGGTTGCGGAAATTTGAAGCAAAGGTTTTATGTAAATATGTTAGTATTAGTGCAATTATAGGTTCTTACAGAATATGGAAACTTCGATGTAAAAAACACCCATTTTGAATTGCTGGGATGTTTTCCACACAGTCTACACTCAATTTTGCTCCTCTGTATACTATACCATACGACTATTGTATTTGATGCTATATTTAATATCTCACGCCACTAGCTGTCAAAGTTTTTTTATGGCAAACAAAATTCTGATAAAACCTCCATGTAAAAACAACTATATTGCTCTACTTGAATGGTATTCCTCACACATTTTGTAAATTTCAATAATTCTCATTTTTGGCAGGGTATACCATATCATTATATGCCAATGTCTTTTAGAAAGCTTAAAAATTTTTATGTATGTGTAACACAAAGGTTCGATGTAAAAACACCCACATATAACTACTTGAGACGTCTTCAACACTTTATGTAAATTCTAATGATTCTCCTATTTGCCATGTTGTATCTATTATATCATGTCTGTACATATTAATGTATTTTATGGAGAATAAAGATTCTGATATATATATATATATATATATATATATATATATATATATATATATATATATATATATATATATATATATATATATATATATATATATATATATATATATATATATATATATATATATATATATATATATATATATATATATATATATATATATATATATATATACAAGGGGATTGACATAAGTCTTGGGCCTGACCATGAAGGACTTGTCACAGAGAGCTGAAATTTTGTATAGTGTTTATTCCTTTTCAGTATAGCCACCGTCTGAATTGACACACTTCTGCCATCTCTGCTTGACCTTGAAAAAACCTTGGGAGTAGAACACCCTATTTTTCAAACTAAACCAGTCATCACATGCCAGTATAACCTCTTCATCGCTGTCAAAATGATTTCCTTTTAGCAGTTTTTTTTAAGATTTAGGAATAGAAAAAATTCTGATGGAGCCAAATATGGAGAATATGGTGGGTGTGGAAGAATTTCAATATTCAAATCGTTGGCTGCTAGCTGCACAAGCCGTGCTTTGTGAGAGGGCGCGTTGTCTTGAAGCAAAGGAAGATTTTGAGTGTGCGTTATCCCTCGTTTCCTGGTTACAACCTTTCTTAGTTTGGTGAGAAGATCTGCATAGTACTGTCCATTAACTGTGTTGCCACGAGGCAGATAATCTTTCAAAAGGACACCTTTGCCGTCCCAAAAAAACAGTCATCATCACTTTTCCTGCAGATTTCTGCGCTCTCGGCTTGACAGGTGTTGGGGAGCCCTGGGTTTTCCATTGCATGCTGGCAATTTTGGATTCGGGGTCATAATGGTGTACCCAAGTCTCATCTACTGTCACCATGGTCTCCAAAAAATTTTTTAACTGACACTTTTTGAGCAACTGTTGACAGCAATTTACCCTCGTTTGCTTCTGTTCACGTGTCAACAGTCGCGGAACCCATCGAGCACACACTTTTCTCATGTTCAGTCTGTTGTGTAAAATTCTATAAACTGTTCTTTCATTTAGTTTTACTCTACTAGCTATCTCCACAATTGTCATTTTTCGATCCTGGTCAATGATTTTCTTCACTCTTGTTGCATTTTCATCGTTGCACTCTGAGGCTGGTCTACCAGATCTTGGCAGATCAGCAACATTTGAGCGGCCGCACTTAAACTGTTGACATCAGTTTTTTTACCGAAGTATATGAAGGACAAGAATCACGAAACACTGGGTCCATCTTCCTGTGTATTTCTGTAGGTGTTTTTCCCTGAAACATCAGACATTTTATCACAGCTCTGGGCTCCTTCTTTTCCATTGTTTTGTCAAATCTTTGGAGCAGCAGATCCGGTCAATAGGGTACATTGCGCCGTGCACCGTAGCGAAAAAAGCCATTGAAGAAACAAACGCGTACTTCACACATTCAGTGCTAATATGTTAAACTTTAAATGTGCCAAGTTTCATCTTCCTCCTGTGACTCCTTCATGGTCAGGCCCAAGACTTATGTCAATCCCCTTGTATATATAATGAAGCACATTAAAAACGCACCACTATTATATATACTGATGCCGAGAATCTGGAAAAAAAAGGTGGGAATGGATTTTCCCCGTGTTTGTCATGAGGTAGAGAGCGAATGGCTGCTGGAATGGAAAGTGCATGATTCAACCCACGGGTTTGTGTACTGACTACATGAAAACAATGAAAGTTACACGTGCAACACGATTCCCAACAGCTATGACCCTGAAAATGTGTACGCGTTGTGGCAGTATACTCGGTATAAAAAGGCCGTTGAGACAAAACATCCAGTACATGTGCTTGAAATGCCACAACTATCTGAAAACGACCGCCAACGAGCCATTGGTATGTTGGAGACCGGAATGAGCTCGCGGGCCATTGCCAGAAGGATGAATTGCCACCACAGCACTATTGTACGTCTCAATGAACGTTACGAAACCAATGGCATTGCCCGGGATAGACTTCAGAGTGGCCAACCACGAGTTACTACCCCTGCGCAAGATCGTCATATTGTGCTGAGTGACCTAAGGAATCGTTCTCTCCCGGCAAGTCAAACAGCAAGAGCAATAGTGGGTAGACGTGGGCAAGTCTCTCGAATGACAGTCATACGACGACTCAGAGATACAGGCCTTACTGCAAGACGACCTTATGTTGGGCCAAACTTGACTCACAGACATCGTCAGCAGCGCCTGCAATGGGCAGAGCAACATGTCAGATGGACTATACTGCAGTGGAATGCTGTCCTATTCACAGACGAGAGCAGATTCAACATATCCTTTGCTGATGGACGTATGCGGATTTGGCGACGGTGTGGAGAGTGCTTTACAGATTGCTGTGTTCGTCAGCCCAACCGATTTGGAGGTAGCAGTATTCACATTTGGGGAAGATTCAGTTGTCACCATCGCTTGCCTCTTCACGTCTTCCGTGGAAATGTTAATGCTGTGACATATCGAGATGAGGTTCTGGATGCATTGGTTGCTCCTGCGTTCACAAATTATCCAGACTTGCAGCTTCTCCAGCAGGATAACGCACGTGCGCACACCGCATGCATTACGCAGCAATATCTACAGCAGCAGAACATTGTGACGATTGATTGGCCTGCCCTATCACCAGACATGTCCCCTATAGAACATCTGTAGGACGAGCTTGGACGCAGAGTCTACAGGCAAGGTTCTCCAACTGATCTGCAACAGCTCGAAGCTGCTCTTACACGTGAATGGGACTTGATTCCCCCGGAATTTCCTTCAGAGACTTGTGCGTTTCATGCGGAGCCGCTGCCAAGCTTGTTTGCAAGCACACGGTGGACATACCAGATACTGAAGATAGTGTGAATGAATTTTTTTATTGGTTGCATTTTTGGTTTTCTCCCTTGCCTGCACAGAATGCAATGAATTTCATAACAATCAAATGTACAAATTAATGACCAGCATGGATTCATAGGAAAATGAATAAAGATTCCAAATATGTAAACTTGTAAACACTTATATTTATATTTCACACTCTGTTCCTGGATTATACAGGTGGTGCGTTTTTAATGTGCTTCAGTATATATATATATTACTGTATACGAGAGTTGAATATTGTGGTCGATAACACTGGTATACACACATTTTGGTGCCTTAAATTTTATAGCTGTTCTTGGGTAATTTTGGGTTGCTGATTCCAAAAATGTAATAAGATTTTTTCTATCAGCTCTAGTTTTTGAGATAACTAAGAATGACCATATTAGTAGGGCAATTGTGATGTACAATCCTAGAGTTAGGTGCTATCAGTGGCATTTTGACTTTAGTCTGCATTCATATTATATGTAATTACTGTGCATATATTACCAAAAATGTAATAAAACTTTATCACTAGCACTTGTTTAGTCAACACGCAAAAAGGATCTTTTCGAGGACTTCCTGGAATGTGATATGCCCGGACAGTCACGCTTAAGGGTCCAACAGTAATCTGCCATCATGTGGACATCCCAAAGTCCCTGGTATCTCTCTTCCATTGTTTTTATATCTTGGTGAAATCTTTCACCTTGCTCCTCACTAAAGTCGCCAAGATTCTCCGGAAATAAATGTAAATGGTTATGGAGGTAGTGCAATTTTATGCTCATGTTGCATCCAAGTTCACAAAAACTCGACAGCATGTTTCCAACTAATTCAGAATAATTGTCTGCTTTAAAGTTACCCAGAAAGTTTTGCACAACTAAAACAAATGATGACCAGGCTGTGGACTCTGTTTTTTTCATGGAATCAATAAAATTTGGATCGTTTATTAACTTTCTAATTTGAGGTCCATCAAAAATTCCAGCTTTAAGTTTGTCTATGCTCAATTCTGGAAACTTTCTGCATAAGTAATTAAAACAGGTACCATCTTTGTTCAGTGCCTTAACAAATTGCTTCATCAAGCCAAGCTTTATATGTAATGGTGGCAGTAGAACTCTTTTTCGATCAATGAGAGGCTTATTGACAATATTTTTTTCTCCAACTTTAAATTTATCCCTCAACGGCCACTGTTTCTTTCTCCAGTGCATATCTTTTGCCCTGCTATCCCACAAACATATAAAGCATGGATATTTGGTGAATCCCATTTGCTGGCCAAGCAAGAAGTTCATCATTTTAAGATCTACACAAACCATCCAGTTATGTTCTAAATACTTCAATTTTTCCAGAACTGGGCTTATTGTAGCATACTCCTCCTTTATTTAGTAGAATGAGCAATTGGAATTGAGCCATATTTGTTACCATTGTGTAAGAGAACACCCTTCAAACTTCGTTTAGAGCTGTCAATGAAAAGTCGCCACTCATCTGGTGTAGAGGGAGCCGCGCTAGCGTAGTGGTTACAACACCGCTCTGGCGACCGGGTGATACAGGATCAAACCCGGGCGACGGCATTTGAGGATTTTTCGTCGACCGGGATTTGGACTGGATTAACTCGAGACCTGGCGAGAACATTTGAAGGAGTGTCGTCGACCAGGGACTGGCGGCTCCTGAGCCGACCCAGCTGCAATGGGTACCTCCGAAATCGGCGAGTATTTGCCTGAATGGCAAGGGACACCTGTCTCTGTACAAGAAATAAAGGGATACTCACGTAAAATCAATGTCAGGTTAGACATAAAATAATAACCTGAGATTTCGCCTCGAGTATTAGCGGGCGTACGAAAAAAAAAAAAAAAAAAAAATCTGGTGTAGAACTACACCCATTTTGTTAACAAGACCTCCTACATTAGTACAAAACACAAGGTTGTTTTCTTTACAAAAGAATGGAATAAAACCTTGCTCTCTGCTGCGATAAAATGTAACCTTTGTTTCAGCAGTCAGTAATTTTTTTTCTTTCAATCTTGAAGACAAAAGTTCTGAAGATTCCTTGGAGAGATACAGATCTCGGATTAGATCATTTAGTACAAGCTGGTCGAAGCGTTGAGCATCTGAAAAATCATCTTCGAAATCACTATCACTGTCACTTGTCGTTCCACATGCCACTGCTGTCTCATCTTCTAGCAGGGAATCCGAAATCTGACTGAAAGTTGGAATTGGTATGTCATCTCCGTGTGGAACAGGTCGCCTAGAAGAATCTAAATCTGGATATTCCCACTTTTTGTGATTTTTTCCATTAATTCCCTTAATATTCACAACACAGAAATAACAGTCATCATAGTGGTTCTTGGGCTCTCTCCAAACCATTGGAATTCCAAATTTTAAACATTTTCTTTTCCCACAAGTCCACTGTCGCAGGTGTTCAACACATGTTTTGCAAACAATATGAGGAGCCCAAGACTTGTCCTGGTCACCTAGTTTTACTTTAAAGTAAGCAAAGTATGCCTTTTTCACAAAAACAGTAATATGCTTCCTATGTTCTTCTTTGAAAGTGTACTCTCCACAAATATAACAAAATAAATGCGGTGAAAGAAAACATGCTCTTCTTGAAGATGATGCCATTCTCTGTTAGAAGTGTAATAAAATAAGTAGCATACTAACATGCATGCAGTGGCTTAAAATCTAAAAAAAGCAATTCTGGGAAGATTCTTGGAAAACTGAAACTGAGAGTAAACAAGCAGTTTTCTTTTGTAAAAGACTAGATAGCAATAGTTTTTTTACATAGCCTTATATAGAAAATATTGTAAACAAAAAGTGCGCGCGCGGACCCGTTTTTGTTTTGTTTTTTGGGTCACCCTGTATTAATGAAATACAAAAATGTCTGTATCTCAAAAACTAGAGCTGCTACAGACAAGTAAATGTGATATTTGGATTGAGCAGGCCTCATTTATGTACAATCAAGAGTAAAATGTTTGGCACCAAAAAAAAAAATTTTTTTTTTTGTAGGGCTGTGTCACATGCTAAACTGGATGTGTAAGTTTTTTAAAAATTAATTTTACAAAAATGTAGCACAGTAATACAATGGAATGCTTGCTCTGATTTTAACATCTAAAAAATGAACACAGCAGCATAAATAGTAAGAAAGGTACTTCATATTTTTCTCGAACATAATGTCATCTTCTAACTTTCTTAGTATTTACGTGAAGTATAGTCCATAATTTAATAACAATACCAAATCATTATGTCAGTATTTGAAGTATGGTAAAATAGAACAACAAAAGGTATAGGGGCTGTCTTCTTATTCGTACACTCTCAGACGTCTGCTCTCAGACTTTTCAAAGACAGTAGTAGTCAGTGTACGGATTGGAACGCCGATATTAGACGGCCCGTGGTTGTTGCAGATCGTCATAACAGGTTAAAGCCATTTTTCAACCGTTCTGTTCTACATATTTTTTTATGTTTTATTATTAGCGTTTTCCTAAGCGATTTGTCATTTTGTCTATACATGACGGTGAAGTGAAATATGTTTAGCTTGGAGAACAAGTTAGAGATCATATCAAGACGTGAAGTAGATGATAGGTATGGCGTCCGCCTCGAGTTCTAGAGGAACCGGGTTCGATTCCCAGTTGAAGGAATATAATTTATGGAAAAATTGTTTTTCAGAACCAGTGGTCCAAATGATGTCATGCTTCCCCCTGGTCTCCTTGGTGGCGAAATCGGATACCTAGCCTTCTCGGATAAGGGCGAAACAATAGGGTGTCCCGTGTGCAAGTTGTGCACGTTAAAAATCCCATGGCAGTTGGAAATCGTAAAGAGTAGGCCCATCAGGTCGCTGCACTGGCAAAATTTAAAAAATAAAAACCTACCCACAACAAAAAATATTTATAGACTGTGTGATTCCTATACACACACATTGGGATTCTCGCCGGTGCTACGGAGTTCGTGCACTGTGCTGAGATCCTCTTTGTGTGATCTAAGGGAGGAAATCGGAGCACTGTTGGAGTTGTCCGTGTGCAATGCAGATAGTCCTTAAACCAAACCGAAGTAGATGATGGTGCGTTGACCGTGGGATGCACATCTGGAATTAACGAATCCACAGTGCGAACCATTCGCGCAAAAAACGAGGCCACATCTGGGGGTTGATTTTATGCGTGCGCGCGCGCGTGTGTGTGTGTATGTCGGCATTGTCATCTGTCGTGTGGTGATTATGGGGGCAACTACGACAGTAGTTTTAGCCATGAATAGCATATGAGATATTAGGTACAAGGTGTGATAAAGTCTCTGTATTACCCCTCCCGCTCAATTCCTCCATTTTCAAAATCTAGTAACATAATAGTACCACTTTTAAACCCACTATTATATTTGAAAAGTGTTAAGGACCAAGGTCAAACTTTCAGCTAAGAATTGGACACAATATTTGAATATTTTTCTATTATAGTGAAAAAGGGTACCCATCCCCAAAACTGCAGTCACCCCCCCCCCCCTATTAGTTGTGAAGGCTGTAACCTAAAACTACTAACGCATTCTTATGGTCTATTAATAGAAAGAGCCTTAGCGACCGTTGTTAGGGCACAATATTTTTTCTCCTATCGCCAAGAATTAAAATTACTACATTGAAAAGTTTACCATTGCCTATCGAAACAGTCCACTGTTAGCGCGGGATTTGAATGTATAAACACTCAGATAGGAGTCTTTTTCACCAACACACACACACAGCTCGCGTTTCCTGTCTCTAGTTTTTTCTGACGAAACCCGAAAAGCGTGCAGAAAAACCAACTTGTTACCCGTGTTGTATAAGAGAGAAGGGACAAGGTGGAGTAAAAGAAAAAAATCACGCCTAACTTGTAAACTGAAACTAACTGCAATTTGTGCAGAGCTGAGAAGGAGAGAAAAACTTAGATAATTATTTCTTCACAAATAAAGACAGGGTACAGAAACAAAAGGATGGTTGAAAGGTTATTGATGCGTGATGCCATATGATGATGGATGGTATCCGCATGTCTGGTTTTGTGTAGTGTGCAGATGTGTTCAGTCAAAACAATGTTCATACAAAAATAACAGGGCAATCCACATAGGACGTCAGTAAACTCACGACGTATAAAGTCAATGATTCTTGAAACAGCCGTTGACGTTTTTCTTCATTATTTATTGTGGACGCCACAGTGACAAAATGGTTACGCGAATATGTAGACACATCAAACAGTCATTATCACAGCAACATTCAATACAGCAATAGACGGTAGACAGCATTACAATGATGAGTCAGATGCATGTTATATTTCATAGTGCTGTAAATGTAGTCAGGTGAAAAACTCCATCCTTTTCTATAACAGCCAGGAGATAACCAGATATATGAGATCAGTTCACTCTCCTTAGTCTGACTTCAGCAAGACAGACACGTCTGCCGAAGTATAAATAATGTCCTCAAAAATATCCTCTAGATAATAAAGGTTTTCCAAACCTAGTTCATTTAACAAAGTAGCAAGTAATGGTCCTTGGTACATGCATCAACCGATGCAGTACAATACAGCGACATGTGAGCTAGGAAAACATCTCGTGACGACGACTTTCGAAGACAGGCTATGAACCAGAAATCGTTCACGACCAAAAAATCGATAGAGTTAATGAAAATGTTAATTTACCTTGCCTTCCGGAAATACACAGAAATATTATGCCTCCCGGCATGTGCAAATACACTAGAGGTATTATCTCGAATAAACGAAATATCCATAAGAGGACTACACATCCCTGACAGAACAAAAAAAAAGCGGAGATCCCCTCTTCAACGAGGCATCTCTTTCGCCATTCCAAATCGCTCACTCCACTAGTGGTGGGCGGAAACCGATCGACCAAGAAGCAAGACAAGTCATGCGCAGTCCAGCGCAAAATGACCACAGCTCAAACTTAACTGCATTCGATACCAACGCGAGAAGACAAATGCTTACCGAGAAAAGTGACTATAAATTTCAAGCAGTTGTTGCCCTTGCGTTATAAAATAGATATTGAAATAAAACGATGTTGCGAGAATTTATCACGCAACATATCACCACCCACCTCCTCCCGATAAAAAAAAAAAAAATGTGGAACATATTTTTTTTTTCAATATCAAAGAGCATGCGATAAGCGGCTCAAAACGCACGAATTATGCGCTGATAATTAACTAAATTGCCAAACAATAGGCTAATTATAGAGTGTCTGGTGAGGATATACCTCAACAGAAAAATAAATATGTCTCAAAAAATATTCACATCGGGGAGGTGTCACCAACACACATCACGTTAGCATGTAAACACAATATACGTATGCAAGTTACTATAATCATCATTAAACAGCATACTCTAATATTGTCTTTAAAAATGGATGTACAAATCTGATAGGAAAATTTAAATAGTACATTATTTGACATGTAATGACATAAGTACATAGTAAAGTTAAACTACATGACGATCCAGGACATATGCTCTGGTATTCCGAGGGTAAGTACACAATCTAGAACTCGTCATGCTTGATACTAGTAAGGTAAGTCCTCAGCTCAACAATGACATTCTGAGAAAGTACAAGCAATATAATGCTAATTAATAACTAATATGCTTCATAAGGTACAATACATTATTAATAATTGTGGCTGTTTAGTAAACTAACGGCCCCTATATTAACTACTCAGTCCTCCTCTATCATCTTAAAAAACGAACAGAAGAAGATGACAACAAAGCACGATGGTGTGTACATATAAAGTGAGTACAGATGTGCTAATCTATTGTAGAAATATAGGTGTGTTATGACTCTGTAATATATGGAAATATAGGACAGAAGTATTAGTTGGAGTCATGTGGGCATCTAGACAAAATGTCAGCCATCACATTATCCGCACCACGGATAGCTCGTACCGTGAAGTGAAAAGGTTGAAGAGCTATAGCATATCGAGTGGATCTCGAACTCTTCAAATTCTTAGTCTGAATAGCTGTAAGAGCTTTCTGATCAGTCTCTAGAATGAAATGTGCGCCCAGGAGGAATCTTTGTAGTTTTAGAATTGACCAAACCATCGCTAACAACTCACGGTCTAAAACCGAGTAGTTCCTCTCTGCCGCATTTAGTTTTCTAGAAATGTACATAACAGGATGCAGAGTATTTGCATATTCTTGCATCAGTGCTGCTCCAATCCCAGTGGATGAAGCATCACTCCGAAGAACAAAAGTCCTATCAAGAGTAGGTAATCTTAAGATGGGAGGAGAAGAAAATATATTCTTGATTTGGTCTAGTGAAGATTGGCATTCTTCAGACCAACGGACCAGATTAGGCGAACCTTTCTTCAACAATGTTGATAGAGGTGCCATGATCGAAGATAAATTTGGAATAAATCTCCCATAAAATTGAATTAAACCTAAGAGACTCCTAACTTGTTTCTTCGTTTTAGGAACAGAGATGTTCAGTATTTTGGAAGTATTGTGGTCTTCTGTCTTCAAGAGACCATGACCAACACGATGACCCAGGAAAGAGATTTCACCAAAACCAACAAAAGCTTTAGAAGGTTTTGCTGTCAAATTATTCTCACGTAGAGTGGACAGTAAGTCATATAACCCTAAATAGTGATCTTCCCAGGTATCACTGAAGAGACAGATGTCATCTAAGTATGCGATGACATCCGAACGATGTGACAGAATTCGACGCATCATGCGAACGAAAGTGGCAGGGGCGTTCATGAGACCAAAAGGCATAACATTCCATTGAAATAGACCCCTAGGTGTAGAAAAAGCAGTAAGAGGTTTGGCATGCTCTGCTAAAGGCACTTGCCAATAACCTTTAGACAAGTCAAGTTTAGTGAAGAATCTAGAATTAGAAAGTCTAATCAGTAGATCTTCTAACAAAGGCATCGGTTCAGCGTCGAACTTTGTGACCTGATTCAATTTGCGATAATCAACGCAAATTCATATGTTCTTATCCTTCTTCCGGACAATAACCATGGAAGAAGAATATGGTGAAGTCGATGGTTCAATTATATTTAATTGAATCATTTCATCCAATTCCTTTTCCACTTGCGACTGAAAGTGTATAGGGATAGGATACGGCCTAACCCTAATTGGATTATTGTCGGTAAGAATTATGTCATGTTCTATGACATCTGTGTGTCCAGGAATGTCAGTGAGAACATCCTGAAATGTTTGTAACATCGACGAGACTTGTCGATGTTCGTCACCAGAAAGATTAGGAGAAACAGAAACGTTTTTCCAAGATTCCGTGGAATGTAATGGAACCACTGGAAGGGGAAGGTTGACATCAGAGAAGGTAGCTTCCTCATCCTGTATGACAGACAGGGATGAATAATGACCGTGAGGTGCAGGAGCATCATCCGTTGCCTGGAAAATAGGCAGCAAATAGTCCGGACGTTCGTGAAATTCCGAAAGCATGTTTATGTGGAAAGTTTTATGCTTTCCATCAATATCGACCACATAGTCAACATCGGAAATCCGAGAGACTATTGCATACGGACCTTTCCATGCAATAAGAAGTCTATTTTCCCTACTGGGGAGTAGGACGAATGCTTTGTCACCTGGACAAAGTTGTCGTAGACATCTATTCTTGTTAGCAAACTGCCTTGCCTTCTCTTTAGCAATTTCTGATGAAGCAGTTGCTAGCTTACATGCCTCAATGATCTTTTGTCTAAGAGCAATGACATACTCATATGAGGATTGAGTTTCATCGCTAATATCATCGGCAGTGATGAGATCGTGTAATAAAGACATAGGGCCGCGTGGACGCGCGCCAAAGACAAGTTCGAAGGGAGAAAATCCTGTATGTTCATTAGGGACTTCTCTATAGGCAAAGAGAGCCGCGGGTAAAACCCTGTCCCAATCTTGAGGATGATCTTCAGTTATCTTACCAAGCAAAGTCTTGAGCGTTCTATTCAGACGCTCAACTAACCCATTAGACATAGGATGGTAGATACTACTGAGAGATCGTTCAATATGTAAGGTAGACATTACCTGTGACATAGTGTCAGATATGAGTTGAGTGCCATGGTCTGACAATATTTCTCTGGGGAACCCCAAGCGAGAAAATATCAACCAAAGAGCATCTGCGATATCTGTAGTAGATATGCTCTTAAGAGGAATAGCCTCTGGCCAACGTGTGCACATATCGACACATGTAAGGATAAACTGATGTCCTCTGGCCGACTTGACCTTAAAAGGGCCAATAATATCTATGGCCATTTTCTGAAACGGCCGAATAGGAATGTCAGCAGCCTGGATAGGCGCAGCATGTCGTGGTCCTCTAGATTTGACCTCCTGACATACCTTGCATGATCGGCAGTAAATACGAATGTCCTTATTGACAAAAGGCCAAAAGAAAGCCGCAAGGACTCTCGACTTCGTACGGGCAAAACCCATATGTCCAGCACATTGCGAGTCATGAGCATGTTGTAATATTTGGACTCTCATGCTCTTGGGAACAAGAATTTGCGAATGTGCCGACGTAGTCGAATCTTGTACCATACGTACAAGTACGCCGTTTCTCATTGCAATCCAAGATTTTCTATTTGTATCCTGATTCGGATCACCTTTCTTCGCAAGAACGAAGAATTTTTTTAAAGAAGGATCTTCTTCTTGCAATTTTATGAAAGAGTCACGAGTAATCACTAAGTGACTATCTTGGCTATCAACTTCATTATCACTATTCAGTGAAGTTTCGGGTGTTTGTAGAGCTTGTGCTCTTGTAACTACTGCATTTGTAGCTTGCATGTTATTATCTTCCCAAGCAGCAATCTGCTGTGGGGTACACTCCCTAACTCCGTGAATACGACCAATAATAAGGTCCGCAATAGGATTAGGTAAGAGACAAGCATGCACATCTCCAGTAAAGAAAAAGGAGTGGCAATGCGAATTACAGCAGTAGGATATTTTTCTAGAGTGCCGCCAAATGTGACACATTTAATAACCCTTCCTGTAGCACAAGATGGATCTACAAGCGATTGTCTAACACCAATAGTGGTGCATCCGGAATCGAAAAGTAGTGAGACCGGAGTATCATTAACAAGACCCTTATGTAGGATTAAAGAACCCCTCCCGTCATGCGCAACAGCAGCAGGAAGAGCGGGAAGTGGGTGACCACAACTCAAAGTAGTTATGGTACCCGGTTCGAATAAAGTACTGCATTGGGGGCATTTGTTTGCTCTCTCAAAGTCAAAAGCAGAACCAGTGACAGCGTCAAAGTTTTTACTATCAACAACATGATTACAGGCTCCCTCAGTTTCCTGTTGTACAGCATTAGCCTGCTGATATCTCTTTTTTTTGTGTTGAGATCTACCCCGACTATTATTACCTCTGAAGTTATCAAAGTTATTATTATCTCTGCAGTTATTATTGTCTCTATTGTAATTGTTATCCTGGTTCGAATTCCAGTTCCACGATTACTATCATGTTCACATTGATGCGAACATCTATTTGTTTGGTTCTGAGGTCTTCGGCAGGAATAACCTCTATTACCATATCCTCTTTTGAAATGCTTATAATTATTAGGGTGATAGTAACGAGTACTATCAGGTTGTCTCCAATTCTTCGAAGATGAATCACCATGAAATTGGTTTCCATGATTTTGACAGAAATTACCGCTACTCTTTCTATCAAAATTTTGTTGGAATCTACGAGCAAAGTTTTGGCCATACGGAGCTGCCGAAGCAACTGGTAAACCTTCTTTCACCTTAGAGTTACCCATGGTTATGTGGGGGTGCGCAGTTACGTATTGGCAACAGAAATCTTCCATTTCTTTTATTGTTTTAGGTTTACGTTCATGAAGGAAAGCAAGGAAAGACTCATTGACAGACGACATGACTTTGTCTCTAAGTATTAAGTCCATAAGTCCTTCATAAGTTTTTTCCGTCTTAGATAGTTCAACCCATCGTGAGAAAGTAATGCGTATTCTTGCAATAAACTCGGAGAATTCAACTCCATTTTCAGGTAACATGTTTTTAAATTGTAGACGATAGCCGTCTTCGTTAAGCTGATATTTCTTTAACAAAGCGGCCCTGACAACCTCATAATTGTTCTTGTCAGGTTCATCCACCATATTTAATATACTTAGAGCTTTACCTGTCAGTATCCCTGATAACTGATAAACATATTTTGCTTTGTCTATGTTATGAGCTGTACATGCTTGTTCAAATCTGTCCAGATAGAACATTATGTCATCACTGGAAGGACTAAATGTTGGTAACTTAATCTTAAAAGTATCATTATTAGCCTTACCAGAAGATGAACCCTTGTTTGAATCATTACCATTACTCATGCTCGTCAATTTCAATTTTTCCAACTCTAAAGCTAAGACCTTTTCTTCATGTTCCATTTTTGCTTTCTCTTTCCTCTCATCAGACTCTCTCTGTAATCTTCTTTCCTCAGCCTGAGCCTCTTTTTGAAGTCTTTCATTTTCAGCTTCTTTTTCAAGTCTTTTATTTTCAGCCTCTTTTTCAAGTCTTTTATTTTCAGCTTCTTTTTCAAGTCTTTTATTCTCAGCCTCTTTTTGAAGTCTTTCAGCTTCTAGCTGTAGCTGGAGTTTTCTTTCCTCAGCTTCTGATTCCCTTTTTTGTTTTTCCATTTCCATTTGGAATCTTTTTTCATCCACCTGCATCTGCAGTTTCTTTTGTTCAGCTTCCATATGCAGTTTCTTTTGTTCAGCTTCCATTGCTTTATCATATCGAGCAGTTGCAAATTCTTCTAACTTATCACCAGTCTTCCCAAGCAATTTACCCTGCTCAATAAAGTGCTCAAATGTAGACATGATGAGTAATATATAAGTCCAAAACCTGAAATAATTAACTAATTTATTTCAAACCTAAGTGTAACAAGTCTTAATTAAGCACTTGTATATTCACATCACCTTATATTATCCCAGTCTCTGTGGGAAACAAGTCTCCAATCAAAGAACTTGTATATGAAATATCAACAATCAATTCTTGATCATAAGTGCACTTCTCATTCAATAGTGCACGACACTATTCATCATTCATTTATCATCAGTGTAGTAGTAACAGTGCATTAGCATAGCCCATTAACTAATTACTATAACTGTAAACAATGACTATGTAAACACATGCAGAATGTAAACATTGAAAATGTAAACAATACAAACAATGTAAACAATAACAATGTAAACAATAACAAAGATCAGCAACAATACAAAAACGTTCGCAGAAATCAACTAAAAATAAAGCAGAAATTAATGAAATATCACAAAAAATGTGACGATATCTGCGCTATAATTAAACAAAATACATGACACCACAGTGTATAAACAAAAATGTTGTATGAAACTAAATTATAGACAAGAGTAGGCTAACAAATACAAACAAATCAAAACAAAACTAAAGAATGCGAAATAATAACGAAAACAATATTAAAAACATGTCATCACAGCTAACATAAATAGCAACAGAAGTCGCTTAGCAAATTCCAGTATTGGAAATTTGCAAACCTTACAGAAAACGCTCACAATAGACGACCTCTATGACGTGGCATAATCTAACGGAGACACCACCCAACCGAGAACCCGCTGAAATATAAACATATAAATATACGAATAACATATAAACATATAACATATAGAATGAGATGATACACAGAAGACTCAGCAGAAGTATAAGGGCACAGTTTACATACAAACAGGCCACTTAACTTATAGGCTTCCAATCGTAGAACAGCAGAAAAAAACGGATGTCAATCAACGTCCTAAAGAGCGAAGCTCCAACGATGATGGCACATCTGAACTGCTTCCACTGCTAACACGATGGTACAAGAGCTTCTGAAATACTGTGTGTTGAGTTGTTTCGGCACTTGACCTTCTAATCCAAAAGTAAGTTGATGGAAATCGGTACTTGGCCTTCTTCAGAAAACAACCCGTTTCAACCGGCACTTGACCTTCACAAAAACGACAGCACTAGAACCTTGACAGCAGCAACTTGCTTGACTTGCGTAAAAGATAACAGCAGTCCGAGTTATCCGGCAACATGTAACAACGCCGGGTACTGCCAAATTCTTGTTTCCGTCAAAAAGTTGAAATTTTGACTTTTACCGGGCAACGCCGAGTACTTTGAAAATTTTGAAGATGTTGACTGTATTGAAGAATGTTAATTTCTTGAAGGATGCTGATGAATTCTTGTTGAAAATGAAGTGGGTAAGGGACCCCGTGTTTGCTGGTACCAGAATCAAACCAGCTTATGGCCACCAAATGATGCGTGATGCCATATGATGATGGATGGTATCCGCATGTCTGGTTTTGTGTAGTGTGCAGATGTGTTCAGTCAAAACAATGTTCATACAAAAATAACAGGGCAATCCACATAGGACGTCAGTAAACTCACGACGTATAAAGTCAATGATTCTTGAAACAGCCGTTGACGTTTTTCTTCATTATTTATTGTGGACGCCACAGTGACAAAATGGTTACGCGAATATGTAGACACATCAAACAGTCATTATCACAGCAACATTCAATACAGCAATAGACGGTAGACAGCATTACAATGATGAGTCAGATGCATGTTATATTTCATAGTGCTGTAAATGTAGTCAGGTGAAAAACTCCATCCTTTTCTATAACAGCCAGGAGATAACCAGATATATGAGATCAGTTCACTCTCCTTAGTCTGACTTCAGCAAGACAGACACGTCTGCCGAAGTATAAATAATGTCCTCAAAAATATCCTCTAGATAATAAAGGTTTTCCAAACCTAGTTCATTTAACAAAGTAGCAAGTAATGGTCCTTGGTACATGCATCAACCGATGCAGTACAATACAGCGACATGTGAGCTAGGAAAACATCTCGTGACGACGACTTTCGAAGACAGGCTATGAACCAGAAATCGTTCACGACCAAAAAATCGATAGAGTTAATGAAAATGTTAATTTACCTTGCCTTCCGGAAATACACAGAAATATTATGCCTCCCGGCATGTGCAAATACACTAGAGGTATTATCTCGAATAAACGAAATATCCATAAGAGGACTACACATCCCTGACAGAACAAAAAAAAAGCGGAGATCCCCTCTTCAACGAGGCATCTCTTTCGCCATTCCAAATCGCTCACTCCACTAGTGGTGGGCGGAAACCGATCGACCAAGAAGCAAGACAAGTCATGCGCAGTCCAGCGCAAAATGACCACAGCTCAAACTTAACTGCATTCGATACCAACGCGAGAAGACAAATGCTTACCGAGAAAAGTGACTATAAATTTCAAGCAGTTGTTGCCCTTGCGTTATAAAATAGATATTGAAATAAAACGATGTTGCGAGAATTTATCACGCAACAGTTATATTGTTTATTAAAACCCCATATTCGTTCTTTATAATAAATTATCTTACCTTAGATAATTATGGTATGTAGTATGGAAAAATTTTACAAAGTTAGAATAACTAATAGTTAGATAAAACAGTTTACAAAGACTTTTAAAATCGCACAAGTAATACCCAAGAAATTGTAAAATAAGAAATTCAGAAAACGAAGAACACAATATTAAGTATATGAAACCATAATAGTTAGATAAAGGACAGTGGTCCGGTTACTAATCACTTTTCACCTTTAAAATCGCACAAGTAATACCCAAGATATTGTAGGAATAAGAAATTCAGACGGACAGGCAGACACACTCAGCGACAGCTCATTTTTTAAAACTGCGGTAGTTACTTTTGCTAACGCGTCGTGGAAAAATCAAATTGGCTTAACACAATTTCATTGGTTAACGCTAGTATTAGGAAAAGAGAGAGGGATACTGCAAATTTGCCAGCCTAAAGCGAAACTTATTTCTACACCGTAAAATTAAAATCAGATTGTCAAACGTATTAGTAAACACACAGAGTGTTTGGGGTTTTCGGTAGAATCAAAATTTTGGACGCGTTGTCTCATTGGCCAGTGTGATTAATATTAGGGAAAGAAGACAAGGGTAGTTGTCATTTGAACAGAAATTTTCATACCAAGTAATGGTGAGAGCAGAAGTAAAGCTTTTAAACGAAAGCCTTTCAGTCTGGACGACCGGCAAAGCTAAAGTTATGCCATTATTTGCCAGTCATCGTTTACTTGTGTAATATATTTCATTGATGCGGTAAGATAAATGATTTATTGATGTTATTAGTGTGTAGAGGCTCAACCCTAGATAAGGGCGCCTACCAAATTTGTGTTGTATGACATTGCTATTATGGAAGCTTATGACATCCTAGGAAGCACATACATGCCTGAAGCAGATATATGAAGAAAGTAAATAGAATTGTATTTGAGTATTGACTATTATCATAAATCCATATATTAACTTTAAGACCAGGAAATACTGGCAAGCCTCAGGGTTTAATGAACACTTGTAAACATGCCTAGGATGCTGATACAAAAGAAAAGAAAAGAATATCATAAGAAGGAGAAGTATATACTTGTTACGGTGTTATTTTAAATGACGGCGTCTGCTGGGGTTTAGCCGTGCGCAACGTTTAGGGGTCATTAACATTTATAGAATATGTCGATATTTTACGGTATACTGAACGCGAAATATATGCGGAGATTATGACGCATTCGCGTTGGGAAGGTCACGCTGGGTGACTTGGTTACATGGCCCTTGTTACGCTATCCGTCAAGCAAGAAAGTCGTGTCTTGTATTTCTTCCAAGGAAAAAGGCTTAGTATATAGCCTATATTATATATATGAATCAATGTAGAACTCAGGGTCAGTTCGGATATTAATCTAAGTATGAGATTAAATAAATTAAATTAAATTATGGAAGGAGAATCGCATTATGATTCAAATTGTAGCTGTCAAGAACTCATGCGCTCATTTCTGGCTGTTGACTACAACAGCGCACGTATATAGCCACGATGTTCATCTGACATATTGTTTTGACACGGACGGATACTTACTGATATTATTTGGAATTCATTGTTATGCTGAACTGTACATGAAGTTTTGTGAATGTCGGATATCGTCTTTTGTATGAACCTCAATACATGTGGACTCAGAACAGAAGGCTTGATCTTTTACTTACGTTTCGGGTTTGGTTCACAGCTGTTAATGTTTACGTTTTCCAGCACGATAGCTCTCCCAAAAGGGAAATCAACTAATATATAATATGCAAATCAGAACGTCGAAGGGATGTTCTGATGGTCAGAGCTAACCACCAATACCAAACATTAACTACATCTAGAGAGTGACTTTACTCTTCAATCAATAATAGAAGAACGAAGGAACAGCAGCAAACACACCAAACCAACGCCGTCACAACTGGTGGCCATTAGTGGTCTTGAAATTTTCAAAAGAGCGAACCTCAAAAAAATAAGACATTTTTCCTTTCGAGCCGAAATGGACATTAATATGCAAAAACACCGGTGACGTCATGCCCTTGACAACAGTACGAACGGTTGCAAAAGTCAGCAACATTCAATGTCCTTCAAAAAAATTTATTTGGAGCTCTCAAACAGCAAATGAAACGTATTACTAATGTCTTCAATGTTTCAAACAAGCTCGCGAGTCTGTTGGCGAAGCAGATAATGTACTGTATTACTGCCAAAAAAAGATAAGTAACTGATTTTAAACGTTACCATATTTCGTCCTGTTTGTCCGATAACGCCATGTTCTTTTTTTTTTGTAGCCATGTTAAATATTGTTTCTGTCCTTTTACATGTAGCGGGTATGGATGGGCGGCGAATTATAATCAGTTCTATGGCTCCTTGGATGCTACTAATTGATTGTAATTGTTCTTAAGGCCGTGAATTAATAGCATTTCGCGAAGAACGCGTCGAATACATTGTCGGTGATCGTGTCGTTCGGACTTGCATTAATTCACCTTGCATGTTAGGTGTATAGTCGTGTTATAACTGTGGTATTCTAGTGTATTTGGTTCTAATTTTTATTCAGTTCTTTAACAATGTTTGTAATCTATCGTGTTTTTTCTGACCTTACTATCTTTCAGTTTATATTTTTGTTGTACAACCGTTAATGAGTCCATGTATACGTCACTAATTGTTGTGTACGCAGGTTAATTATCTATTCAGTTCATTCTTTAATTCTCACTTCCGGTCTAGTCAACTTAGTTGTAAATGCATTTTTATTGTGAAAATGTCTTTGTTGTATGTTAATAATGTTCTGTAATCCTTGGTTAACTCATTGTATTGTTTGTCTTCATTTCATCCCTTTATAATTTAATATTAATGCTATAATTTATTCATTAATAAGAGTATAGATTAATATGATTAAATTTGTATGAGTTTTTAGGAGAAATTATGGACTTTGCACCAATTTGCAGTGATGGTCCAAGAAATGGGCAATGCACTTTATTGCTCATGATTATGACATAATATACTATGATTAATTATTATAACTTTATAACATATTAAGACATATTAAATATTAATTAGTACAGTTTCTCAGTACTACAGTGACGGTGTACTCTCCATAGAAAAAAAAGCGAGTTGCGTGATACTGTGGTTTCCGGTGCGCCTTCTGGCCCAGTATCTATGACTTTAGCACCTGTTCAACGGGAGAGTGGGCTCATCCCTAATCTGTTTATGTTCCCAGTAGTAGACTATTCGCAAGCAGCCTAGGGGTGTCACTGCTCTGCGCGGACCTTGTTTACCGAGGCGGCGTCCGAGCTCGTATGGTGAAAATATGGTTGCATTATCTTCAAAATAGCCCTGTCTTTCCTGCCATCCTGCAACTTTGAGTTAGGGAGTTCTGAGCTCCAGTCTCTTTCCCAGGCATTTTATCCTGGCCTGGCACGCATACAGAGGACCCCACTTCTGGTTCTAAGTTAGCAGTTGGGGACAGGTGGGGTAGCACACTGTGCATTCCCCGTCATCCAGGGGGCTCTCCAACTATGCAGAGCTTGCACAATGCTGTGCTCTGGTTCTGGGCTCACCCAAGGAATCCTCACGTCCTGCACAGAGCCACTTCCAGATACCCACCACCTGCCAACCCCCCATTGTAGAAATCTCCTGCATGCGGCCATCCAGTCAAGAGCCAGTATTAAGTCTGGTGCCCAAGTGATTCCCCCCAAGCTCAGTGTGCAATTCTGGGTTCTCATCATGCTGCAACACAGGGGGGATTGTGATGCTCAGCCATCTCTCTCAACTCTGCACCGATAAATGACATCGGGGACTTAACTGTGTCTCAATACTGGGAGGCCCCGTTTCCGGGTACACCACACACAGCCAGTTGAGGCAACGGTCGCCGTGGGCGTCAGTACTACAGTGGGAACTTGGTGACAATTAAGATTAAATAACCTAATTATTTAGGAATAATACCCATAATTATTGAATATTAATATTAAGTGCATGATATAATTTCAGCACCTTATATAACTAACTATCATAACTATTTATGATAGATATTAGCAGGTATATATATATATAATATTTTTACAAAATATTATAGATTTGTGGAACTTATAAATAACAGTACGGGAATACTACAATTTCTTATATTAATTATTCATTCGTTGAGTAATTATAATTATCGACATAGATTCTAGTGGTGATTACAAGACATAAGTAATTGAATACTTAAATAAATTAACTTCAAGATGCTTAACTTAGACTATTTTATTAAAAATGGTAAGGATTTTGGAAAAAAAGGAGAACTTCTCGAGGCTTATGCATTGGCTGAATTTACAAAATATAAGGCAGAAATGGAAGAACTTGAAAGAAAAGAGGCTGAAAAGAAAGCAGAATTAAGACAAGAAGAAGAAAGAAAGATGGCAAGAGATGAAATCCTACGGATTGAAGAAGAAAACAAATTGAAACGACAGGAAATCATACTGCAGCAAGAAATGGAATTGCAACGGCTTAAATTGGAAACAGCAAAACTTAATTTACAGGGTGCTGCAGCAAGCCAAAATGATAATGCTCAATCGGGATCTTCATCCAACCGACTTAAGGGCAATTATTTCTTTAAGCTACCACCTTTCAAATTACACGTGGACGACCTATCATCACTGGCTGGCACGCTTTGAGGATATATGTAAAGTCAATAACCTTGACAAAACTGCATGGGCACTTAAACTTAAGGAATTTCTGGATGGCGAACCTGCAAGTGCAGCACAAAATATTGATCCTACATTAGCCACAGACTATGAGGCCATTAAGACTTTGTTATTACGTCGTTTCCACTTGAACGAAGAGGCATGTAGATTACGTTTCAAAAGTTTGTTGCCAGATAATAATAAAGATTTTACAGGATTTATTGCTAACATACGCAATACTTTTAACAGATGGGTTGAACTGGCAGGTGTCAACAAATCTTACGACAAGTTAGTCGATTTGTTATTGAGGGATAAAGTATTATCTTCTGTCAGCCCACCATTCTTTGCTTATCTGCAAGAAAGAAAACCAGAAACTATTGATGAGTTAGAAAAAATTTCTTTAAATTACTGCACAGCTCATCCGAATGCTAATATTTCTGGCTCGTTGATAAGAGAACCTCTTCCTGTAGCCTCCAATATGGCATATCATAGTAATAACAAACCAAGAACACACAGTGTAGACAGAGGTAGGTTCTAAGGAAACTATGACATTAATTTTCATAAGGGACAGAATAACTTTAACAATAACTTTAATAGAGGAAGACAACAAAACAGAAATTATTCACCTCAGTCAAGATACAACAGTAATCCACGTAACTCAAGTTATAATCGGTCATATCAATATAATAATGGTAACAATTGGAAGAATAGCGATAATTATAACTCGAGACATCGAGATAACAATTACAATAGACGACAACGGGATAATTCAACTAATTATTCTCGTAATCGTTCTCATTCTCGTGGATCTTCACATTATAACCATAATACCGGGCAGCAGTTACAAATGATATCACCCCTAAGGTTCAGGTTCCACCTAACGATAATACAATGCATTCTTCTGCTGCATGCTTTGCTATAAATTATAACGTGGCAAATAGTTGCCCACAATGCAATCTTATTTTTCAGAAGGCAAAGGAGACAGTGCTAAACTGCGGACACATTCCACCAGAAGTAGGTCTTGCAGCCAATGATGGAACAGGCTCTCTGATTTTTAACAGAGGGATAGTTAACGGTTCTATAGTTTCTGTATTGAGAGATTCGGGGTCCACAACCATTGGAGTGCGACAGTCGCTGGTACATCCTAGCTGTGCAACGGGGGAATATGTCCGTTGCATGACTTTTGGGGGAACTATTGAGTTTTACCCCACAGCTATTATCCATGTGAAAAAACACCTTTTTTCACAGGGAACGTGAAGGTATGCATGCTGAAAAAGCCGATTGCAGACCTTATGGTGGGTCGCATACACGGCAGCAAGGATTGTTCACCAGAAGATATTATTGAATGGGAGAGACACAATCTATGCACTGGAAACGCCGTGACGACTAGAGCTCAGACTATGCTCATGGAGAGTGTCAATGATAATAAGATGGATGCAGAGAAACAGGAGGATATTGAGGTCAATTCACCTATTGACAGGGAATCATTTGCAAACAAACAAAAAAATGACAAATCTTTAAATAAATTTTTTAACCTAGTTAATAAGGTTGATAATTTAACATCAGGTAATAATAACAAACATTGGTTTATTATTAAAAATAATATACTGATTAGATGTTTTAGTGATAAATCACAGGTAAAAACAACAAGTGATGGTACCGGCTGCTTTTAGACGGTACATTCTTCAACACGCGCATGATTCGCAGTGTGCAGGACATATGGGATATACTCGAACACGATCTCGAGTATTGTCTTCATTCTTTTGGCCAGGAGTATCACGGGATATTTCGCAGTATGTACGTTCTTGTACTACGTGCCAGGAAGTGAAAGCACGTGGAGCTTTTCACACGGCGCCTATTCAGGCTTGCGATATCTCAGTACGACCTTTTGACAAGATGGCCATAGATATAATTGGTCCACTTCTACCATCTGCGAGAGGACATAGATTTGTTCTCACGTGCATTGATTTATGCACACGATGGCCAGAAGCCATTCCATTGAAGACCACCACTACCACAGATGTAGCTGATGCATTACATCTAATTTTTTCTAGAATAGGGTTTCCTAGAAAATTATTATCTGACCATGGGTCGCAGTTTATATCCGATACCATGAAGGAAGTAATGAAAACCTGGAACATTGATAGAAATTTGAGTAGCATTTATCATCCCATGAGTAACGGTGCAGTTGAAAGACTTAACCGTACGCTTAAGCAACTTTTACATAAGGTTACTGTTAAACACCCTCAGGACTGGGACAGAGCACTCCCAGCTGTCCTGTTTGCTTACCGAGAGATGCCACATGAACAAACTGGCTTCTCTCCCTTTGAGTTAGTTTTTGGTGCCCCTCCGAGAGGTCCTATGGGACTGATAAAAGATTTATTAATTGATGCAGAGATGACTCAGGACACTCAGTCATCTTATGAGTATGTGATTAATCTTCGGAATAATATTATTGAGTCTTGCCAATTGGCAACAGCTTCTTCTGAGGCTGCAAAAGCTAACGCTCGATCTATACAAAATCGATCTAGACGATTACGCCAATTATTCCCAGACGATGAGGCTTATGTATTACTCCCTCACAATAACAATAAGTTATTGATCTCATGGACTGGTCCTTATAAAGTTACTGATAAAATTTCAGACGTTGATTACGTCTTAGATATCAAGGGACACAGAAAGATATTCCATATTAATATGCTCAAGCAATTTCATACACGTCCTATACACTTACAGTCAATTTTTCATGAACTAGATGACAATACTGTATCTACTTGTCATTATTCTAATCTATCTGTTATACAGGAGGAAGAATCTTCTTTTCCTGAAGTGCAGATGCCTTTACCTGTACTTATTGTCCAATCTACTGAATCTTGGCGTGATGTGACCATTTCTTCTACAGTTACACCGCAACAGCATCAACGCATTGCTGATCTTCTCCAATCTTTCCCAGATGTGTTAACGGATGTACCGGGTTGCACATCTGTAATTAGTCACGATATTATTCTTAACGATGATACACCAATTCGTGTTCATCCTTATTCTGTACCTCTACATTTTCTGAGTAAGACATCTCAGGAACTCGAACAGATGATATCATTAGGTATTATTGAGACTAGTACATCTCCATTTTCTTCTCCTTTAGTCATTGTCCGGAAAAAGGACAACAACATACGTTTATGTATTGACTATAGGAAACTTAATGCGCAGACAGTACCTGATAGCGAACCACATCCTATCCTTGACGATTTACTTTCTCGTCTATCCAATGCTACACTTTTCACTAAAATTGACTTAACCAAAGGTTATTGGCAGATTCCACTAACCGAAAGAGCCAAATACTACACAGCATTCTCAACTCCACAAGGTCTTTACCAGTGGAACGTGATGCCTTTTGGGCTAATGAATGCTCCAGCTACCTTTATTCGCATGATGCGAAAAATTTTAGCAGGTAGATCAGATATAATTACCTACATTGACGACATATGTTTGTTTAGTTCATCATTTGAGGAACATTTTTTGGGTCTTAAATCAGTTTTGGAAATATTGCGGGATAACCATTTATCCGCTAAACCAACTAAAATTCAAATAGCGTGTAATGAGATAACATTCCTGGGACACATTATTGGATCAGGACGTATCCAAACAATTCCCAGTACGGTTTCTAAAATATTAAATTTATCTGTTCCTCAAACGAAGAAACAGGTTAGGAGTCTGTTAGGGTTAATCCAATACTATAGCAGATTTGTACCTCACTTACATCACGGCTGTCCTGTCATCGTTATTAAAGAAGAACATGCCATTAAGGATAAATTGGACAGACGAATGTGACAAAACTTTTCGCACTATCATGAACATATTTTCATGCCCACCTGTTTTAAGATTATCAGATGCCTCTAAAAAGTTTGTTCTACGTACAGATGCGAGTAATTACGGACTCGGGGCTTGTCTACTCCAATATCATGATGATGTCCTTCACCCTGTACTTTATATCTCACGCAAGCTGAAACCTCCGGAGACTAAATATTCGACTGTAGACAGAGAATTGCTCGCCGTAATCTGGGCAATTACCAAACTAGAAAAATTTTTGCTGGGATCTCCATTTCTGATCCAGACTGATCAGAAATCTGTGGCAGCATTACGTCGTTCAAACCATAAAAGTCCAAAGCTTGCACGATTTGCTATTGCGTTGCAACCATATGAGTTCGAAATACAGTCGATACCTGGAACTGAGAACGTCATAGCCGATACGTTGTCCAGACATCCTACGGATTCTGAATGAATATTACTATTTCAAGTAAATTTTCTGACTAATCAAGCATTACATTTACAATGAACGTTATTAATGTCACGTCAGAATATACAACACTTCAGTTGGACTTCCTACTTAAATAAGGACATTTCGAAATAAACTATTGTGATCAAAATATCAAGTTTTACGGATCGTTTGAAAATTTGGACTTCACTACCACTTTGCGTATCACTCATTTCGATTGAAAACTGTTAAAAAGGAACAATCTCTGATGTAGAAGGAACAGATACGGTGATGACTTATTCAATTTACGTTCAAAGTTTAATAAAGGAACTAACGATGATTGGATAATCATATCATAATTCGATAATATGAACCTTGGGTTTTAATGAACTTTCATACAAGTCAATAGGAGGTAACAACGATTGGATCTTCATGTCCGATATTGTTAAATTTTCTAGTTATTAAATTAATATATAATAAAATAAATTTAAAGTGTGATGAAATAAAAAAATAAAATATACTAAGAAAAGATGAAACAAAATAATATCACACCAATTAATATTTTAATTAGTGTAATTATTAAGGTAATAGATATTAGATTATGACATTTCATATTTATATTTAAAATGTATGAATTTTTTCTGTTCTTTTCTTCTGATTGCGTTAATTTAATTAGGTATCTATCCTTACACTTCATTTTCACACGCATTCTAATTTAATGTATACTTTAATATTTAGTCCGTACTTCTCAATTTCTATTTCTTTTACTCTCTTATACTATTTCTCATTTTCTTCAATTAGATATTAATTAGTTAGTACCATACGTACATATTATAATTAATTATTTTAATTTTAATTAGTTAGAATAATTTTAATAACACCTCACATTATTAGTTAGTCGATACATACAACAAATTAATTAGTTAATTAGTTAGTGACAGTGACATTTCCTTGTTTAATATAAGTTATATGTATGATATGACGTTGATTTTATTATAAGATATTACTGACATGACCACGACACTGTTCTAGATAGAACATCGTAGGTCATACGTCGGGTTTTGTTAAATTTTTGATAATTTGATTAATATTGTTCAAAAAAAAAATCTATCTAATAGATTTTTTTTCCCCCGTCTGACAGGAAATCTGTTACGGTGTTATTTTAAATGACGGCGTCTGCTGGGGTTTAGCCGTGCGCAACGTTTAGGGGTCATTAACATTTATAGAATATGTCGATATTTTACGGTATACTGAACGCGAAATATATGCGGAGATTATGACGCATTCGCGTTGGGGAGGTCACGCTGGGTGACTTGGTTACATGGCCCTTGTTACGCTATCCGTCAAGCAAGAAAGTCGTGTCTTGTATTTCTTCCAAGGAAAAAGGCTTAGTATATAGCCTATATTATATATATATGAATCAATGTAGAACTCAGGGTCAGTTCGGATATTAATCTAAGTATGAGATTAAATAAATTAAATTAAATTATGGAAGGAGAATCGCATTATGATTCAAATTGTAGCTGTCAAGAACTCATGCGCTCATTTCTGGCTGTTGACTACAACAGCGCACGTATATAGCCACGATGTTCATCTGACATATTGTTTTGACACGGACGGATACTTACTGATATTATTTGGAATTCATTGTTATGCTGAACTGTACATGAAGTTTTGTGAATGTCGGATATCGTCTTTTGTATGAACCTCAATACATGTGGACTCAGAACAGAAGGCTTGATCTTTTACTTACGTTTCGGGTTTGGTTCACAGCTGTTAATGTTTACGTTTTCCAGCACGATAGCTCTCCCACAAGGGAAATCAACTAATATATAATATGCAAATCAGAACGTCGAAGGGATGTTCTGATGGTCAGAGCTAACCACCAATACCAAACATTAACTACATCTAGAGAGTGACTTTACTCTTCAATCAATAATAGAAGAACGAAGGAACAGCAGCAAACACACCAAACAACCCGTCACAATACTCCATCTGGTTGTGTGGAAGCATATTATTGTTAAAAACGACAGAGGCGTAGCAGCCATATGGAAGCAGGGTGTAATCACAGTACAAATTGAAGTCAACTAAAATTAGGGGCTGGTGCACTTGTTTTGCACACGAGGCTGACCCCACATTTTATAACCATGTAAATAGTTGTGTACAATCTAAGCCAGCATATCAAAGGGCGAGGATGCCTTTATTTTGCAAGGTTTTATTGCCTGTTGCCGACTGGTGGCAGGAAACCTGTTGAGACATATTCGAAGAAACGTAACGACCTCAGCAGAACTGTATACTGTAGCTGTTGGCAGGAGGAAGTCTCTTGAGCTGACGCTGTTTGCAGTGCAGTACTTTACATCTGACATATCAATATCTATAAGGTGAACGTCACGTAGCTGGGTCACCTGACAATTCCTCTTTGAAAGAAAGTTTTTTCCCCAACTTGAATTATAATTACAGCGGGGCGTGATGAATAAAACAGCTTCTCAGATTCTTGACTTTCACTAATGACACAGTTAGATATCAGTCTGTGAATACACCCACAGTAACAGTGTAGATTACTAGTGAGGGACAAAGAGTCCTTATTATTTATTTCTTGCATGTAAAATAATTTTCTTCAGTTTTCAAGATTCCTGTCCAAAAGAGATTTGAGGGACAGGAAAATAAATTGTAAAAAAATAATTTCATAACTTTAACAACAGCCTTACTTAAGTTAATGTCATTGAGTTCCAGTTGTTTGTGTGTGTCTTTTGTTTGGCAACATATCATTATATTCATATAACCCTAGACACGTAGCCATATAACAAACATAACATTAAATAAGCAAAATATAGCACAGTGTGAGATCTAGAGAGGTAGCGATAGGTTCCCTGAGAACTCAACATCATCATCAACTATTAGACTCAGGGTCTTACATAGCTTGACCTCACACTGTGGACACACACATCTATCTTTTCAATATAACACATTTAACCTCTCCAGTGTAATTCACTACAGAAGGTCTCCAGAAATTGGCTCGTTAAGAAAAGATAGAGACCTATCCGAGATAAGGACAAGAAGAAGAGAATGCGAATGCTTTCCACTGGACAGTGTTTTCTAGTGAATTATGGAAAGAGTTATGTTTTCCCACGACCTTAGCTTCTGCCCTTAGATCCCGTAACAGAAAAAGCCCCCAACCTCATCTGAGTGTAATTTACCTATATGTAAATATTTAACACCGACAGCACGAGTGATACATTAACGAACTAGGTAATGATCAAACGATTATTGGGTTTCTTAATTAAATATCCACACATATAAAGTTAGTAGTGATTAGAACGTCACGATGGTAAAAGATGATTCACATGAATACACATAGATGAGATATTAGTTGTGTAGTTAATTAAGTAGAAGAATGAACTTGTGTAACTCGAAATGATGATAATGTGATATGATACGTGTTACCAAAATGGTGAGTAATCTAAACAATCCATGTGTCTCTAAACGCTTCTTTCGGGTAGGATGATTCACATGTATGCATAGAATGTCTCAAGTTGTTATAAGTTATGTCGAGTGGGGTATCTCTGTCGAGGACGTTCTGGTGAAAACTTTTGTTGTACTGAGAACGGTGACGGTATACAGTCCTTCACTGTTTAACAATGTCTCTGGGCGTTGATTAACAGTTAACAGTTGTTGTATGAAAAATGTCTGTTGTCTAATCTCCGAATGATACTGGCCCAACTGGATATCTTCACGATATGTTCTTGATATGTAGGCTCTTTAACGTGAGTAGGTAATCGTGATTCATGAAATATACTTTGGAGTAAGCTGCATTTGGTATAAGTATGAAAATCAACTTTTGAGCTCTCTAGCTTGACTTCAGATGGTAAGCTTCTCATGGAGCTGAACTTGATATGAGTAATCATCTGTGAGCTTTAGCTTGACTCATGTAGTAAGCTTTCGAGTGATTTGAACTTGAAATAACTATGTACTGAACTGGTGCGCACGTGATATAAGGTGACGAAAAATGCTGCGTCCACCGTCTTAATCGTGGGCGAGAAATATTCCTTTTTAATTGAGGAATGAAGGATGTCCTATGGCGAATTCTCCTAGACAAATGTCCATTTTGATAACTTATTTATGGTTAGACATCAGACACGTAGCGTGTAGACTCAGATTTCTGATGGACTGAAGACACACAAAAGTCTTCGTAAGTTTCCACACTTAATATCACAGGTTGACTTTCATTTATACTGCACACTATTGATTTCTATGAGTTCAATTCTAATGATGTTAAATATATTGTGCATGAGAGTGTGTGCGCATGGAAGACTGTGATGATGATTTAGCAAGCTAAATGAAGGTGAAGTATGAACTACTAATTACTTCCTATCAGCTTATCATCTTGGAGGAAAATCTTCTGATTTTATTTAGTCGTGTACTAGAAGAATTAATTGAAAAACTAGCTTTCGCACATTTAGCTAGACGGCTAAGATAAATAACTAATGAATAAGAAAAAGTATTAAAAATCGGTATAAGATCTATTTCCCTTCGCAAAATCCTTTAAGAACACAATACACCACATATGTCAATTATTTTATCCACACTGAATAAACACGTGTTTTAAGTTATGAGTTAGGTATTTCTCTACACCACACTGTTGAAAAAACTGGACTGCCTCTAACGAGCTGTGCAGTACAATATATCGCTGGTTTAGCCCATGTGTCCGAGATAATCTAACTCCTCCCCTCAACCAATTACCAATCTTGCAACCAAGACTTTGGTTCTCGCTTGTCTCCTGTCAGTCTAAAAGTGGGTTGGGCAATTCGCCACCAACTTTCGTTTGCGTTACCTGTCAGTCTTGGCCAGACCGCGCGGTGTTTGCTGATACGTCGGCTAGAAAAACCCACCCGTCTTCTAACTGTCACAAATCTTGCTGTCCCTTGTCTCTTGCATGCCAGCTAACAAGTCCCTTTTGTCGTGCGCAATGACCGTCGTCTTCCATCTGGAAACAAAGGTTGTTGTTCCGCGCCGAGGGCCTTTGATATCCCACTCCCGGAGATCATTGTTTGCGTTTTTGTTTAAACAACGGCTTAGACTAAATTTTTGTGTCAGCCGCGCCATACTCAAAGTTAACAATAGTCCAATGTGGTATGTCTCGTGAGGTTTCCCAGGGGAATTAGAAATCAATGGAAGTGTACCATGCCCAGGTGTTTGATTCTGATAAAACCAGATGTGTTTAACCAGATTTATCACGAGGCAATGTGGACTTCCAAAGATAATGCAAGGTGGAGGTCTAAATGAAATCACGAGTAATAAAGATTACAGTTTAAAGTCCAGTTGTGATTAAAGATTACTAGAACAAAGATGATAGAGCAAATGTGGGATGAAAGAGCACAAGGGGGGAGAAAATAAAATAAGACAGGTGTAGGAAACGTGTGGTAAACTTCTAAATACAATATCTAAATTAGGATATAACAGTATAGTCCATAAAGTCAAAGATAAGAAAGTACTAAAAATTTTCGGCGAGAATCGTAAGTTGTCGCCTACGCCTTCAGCGTATTAATTGATAGCGCAATGGCCGAACCAAAAGGGTACCCTACTTTTCAAATTCGTCATTGAGACAAACGTTCCACTTCCCTAGGTCAACTAAGTATTTGCCTAAATACATTGTAGAGAGGAGGGGAAACGGATAAAACCCAACGCAAATCACGTCTCACATTGTTCTAAAAATAACACTACTTGCTAGTATTGCCTTAGGCGTGTTTTTCAAATTACGATGAAAAAGTTAGAAAAAGTTAGAAAAGGTCAGGGAAACACGCTTAGCTCTTGTTGCGAATGACGTAATTCTCGTGTATTACGAGAGACTCTCGTAAGTACATGGGAAAAGAATTGAACAGGATGTAGTTTAAAAATAAACAACTAACTCAGAAAAATATGGAATATTGAACCAAGCCACGTAGCCCCATAAAAATCATATATTCGTGTACCTGAAGATTTGCTGACTAAGAATATGTTATCAATTACATAAATAGTCCATTAGATAATCAAATATTGGGGATAATACATAGAGAATCGGAGATACTGTCAGGTCAAGTCATGTCTGCTTAGATTGGATAACATATTTTTTCGGGAAAAAATTAGGTGAAAGATAGGCTAAGAAAGTACGATGAAGAGGATTGGGTGGAATTTGAAGTGAGGCGAAATATTATTGGCCGACCTCGTACTAAACATATATTACCCGAGTAACGTAGTAGAAAGTTGAATTGTATTTTTGAAAGACTTTGTTTACAAGTGAAATAAGGATAATCATTGGCCAGAGTAGTTGATATTGGGGGAAAAGTATTAGGTGAGGACGCCATTTTATAACAAGATTTTGCCAAGGAGCGATGAGAGCAGGCTTGTGCTGTCTAAACAATATTTCTCAAAAGCCTGGACAGAACGGCAGATCGAAAGTGTGCCAGTCATCGTTCACTTGTGTCTTTCATTGAATAAATGTGGTAAGATTGACTTTATTAACATGTATCTAAAATAAAAATTGAATGTGAGATAATAATGTACGACTATAAGTAAGTGGGTCTGTAGCAAACTTAGGCAGAGCCTAGAGATTGATCCACCATGTGGTAGACTATCAGAGAGGTGTTAGACTACAAGAAAATATGTATGATTGTCATCAATGAGCATAACACCTATCCTATTGTATGGAAAAGATTACAGCTGGAATTGCAGTGGCGTTGTAACTACTAGGGGAGAGGAATACTGGTGTACATTGTCACATCAAAAGATAATGGTGGCATTGGTTGGTATAAAGCTATGACCCTTTTCGTTTGTTTGTAATGTACCTGTCCTTTAATGTGGAATAATATTGTATACTAGGTATAAAGAAGGATGCATAACCTTCACATTTCAGGGTCCTGAGTACTGACGTTAATGTAGTACCAAACGCTTGAGAACTGCTCGATTCAGGACTCTGTCTGTATACTTCGAGCCCATGCTAGTGGCCATTGCCTATCAAACAGGTGGAACAGATTGTCAAGCGAGCAGAGGAAACGATCTACCTGTATTCTCCTGCCAAGTTAAGTTCTTGTAAGGCACCTGGCAGCTCAACTTAACAGAACTAGAAAGTGATAGTGAAGAAAACTGTGAATAGTTATTAATATTTCCACAAGTGACAAACGAAAACAGACCTAACTTAAAGGGAGTGATTATAACCAACAACCTATTGTTTGATACCAGTATTACCTCAAAGTAGAAGAATACAACTACACACTTATATTAGAATAATATTGTATGTATGGACAGAAGATCTACTGTGTTATTGGACTGTTATAAATGATTCTTTTGATTTCACTTTTAATTGTCAGTCCTGGTTCAAAATAAATTAGAATCAGGATAATAAATTGTAAAAAATTCTATTTACACAAATTTCAACCACTGTCTTAAATAAGATAGCCTTTTAAAGTGTCGTTTTCACGTAAAATCAATGTCAGGTTAGACATAAAATAATAACCTGAGATTTCGCCTCGAGTATTAGCGGGCGTACGAAAAAAAAAAAAAAAAAAAAAAAAGTGTCGTTTGTATGTTATTGTTGTAATACTGTTGGTTGTTGTGGATAATAAACTATTTGTTTGTATGTTAGTTGGTTATTGCACACTACACTCTACATTCATAACCCTAGACACTACACGAAGTCATTATAATAATAATATAGATTAATTTTGAATGAGATCAAAAGGGTGGAAGCGGAAAGGTACTCTGAAAAGTTTACAATACTATTTGTTAAATTTAGAGACCTGCATAGCTGATCTCATTGAATACAATAATAAAACATAACAACAATTCATAACATCAAAACCCACCACAAAACGATAGAGCGATAAGGCGTTGGCGCTTGTGTATCACATCACCTAACAACCATCTACTTTCACAAACACACAACAGTATGCTTCAGTTTCTGAGTTTACTTCTTGGTTTGCTTCTGGTGTTATCCTGTTCGCATGCTCGTTGTGATCGTAGTACACATCCTTATCGCACTCCTGTGATTATCTCAAATACATCAGTGTGTCCATCAGTTGGTCATACTACACTGTAGTAGGAATGGTAGAATCCTCTCACGTTATCTTATAGTTGTCCCTGTATTTCGTAGTCTGCTGAAAACTAGCTAAAGATTATCCCTATCTGCTGCTTGGAAGGTCTTTTCCTGATCTATAAATACTATATCAGTTGTCTGTCATATTCGATTGGCTTTTCACTTAATTGTTGTTATTGTTATTGTTGATCAGGATCGACATCGTTGGACTCCGGGCAAACTCATAGATGCTCAGTCTTCCTCAGCAAACGTCGAAGGGTATGAATGCTGATTGCTGTTGCAAGCTGGTTTTATACATGTCGGATGCATCCTCTCATACGTCCATCCCTGCCAGTCTGACTTTTCATGCCAAATCCCAGCAATTTAAGCCTTGATGGTTCATCGATTACAGTGTCATTCTCTAACAGACGATCTTTAATTGCCCTCAGTATGTCTCCCTTATCTATATCCAGTGTACCTTCTGTGAGTGCTCTTGAAGATAGATGGTCAGCTTTTTCATTGCCGCATACATCTGAATGACCAGGACAGTAGGTCCACACCAGTTCCTGAAAATTCGAGGCTTCTATGGAGGTTTTCCATTCATGCTATAGCCATCGATTTTGGACCTTCCGAAGCATGGACTGAGAGTCCGACTCAGTAACTGTCCTTGTTAATGTTCACCTTAATTGGCTTAAGGTGCACGAAACAAATGTACATCTCAGTCCTTTCCAGAATCCAAATTTAGCTTTATCCAACTGTGGTTCGTCGGCGGGTCTTATCCTTTCTTCATGAATTTGTCCATATATTTTACTGTGTGACTTAGTAGTGAGGTACTTCTGTATGTGTCACACTCTCTTTTATTCCCCTTTACTTTCAAATCTAATACGTGATCTCGCTGTTACCAAAGGACAAGCGGAATTACTCTGTTCGCGACTCAAAGAATGGAATCTTTTAGCGCCCAATACTCCGATATCTAAATTTCGTCATAGACACAGAGAATTTGTTCAATACTTTGAGATGGATGATGACATTTGCTATTGCAAAGATGTAAACGGTCTAATGGTGCACCTCGGTCATGAGCACATAGTCAACGAATGGCGACTTTTCATCGACTCTTCCGAGACTAGTCTAAAAGCCGTGTTATTGCATAACGGAAATTTATTTTCATCAATTCCAGTCGCTTACTCTGTTCATATGAAAGAAACTTATGACAATATGGCTATAATTTTGGCAAAAATAAAGTACAATGACTACCAATGGCGGATTTGTGGAGACCTAAAGGTCATTGCAATTCTCACGGGCATGCAGACTGGGTATACTAAATTTTGTTGCTTCCTATGTGAATGGGACAGCCGCAACAGACAGGAACATTATGCAAGAAAGGTGTGGCCTATCACGAGCAGCTCGGGCATAAAAATGTAATACACCACTAACAAAGACAGCATCATTTTACCACCGTTACATATGAAGTTGGGGCTCATGAAGAATTTCGTAAAAGCTTTAGATAAAACGAGCAAAGCTTTCACTTATCTTCGAGAAAAGTTTCCGCAAGTTAGCGATGCAAAGATAAAGGAAGGTATCTTTGTAAGACCTCAGATTAGGAAAGTTATTGCAGACAAACAATTCGAGAACTTGTTACATGGTAGTGAACTTCGCGCATAGATGGCATTCAAATCGATCGTCGATAACTTTCTGGGAAATCACAAATCTGTCGACTATGTGCATATTGTTAAGCAGTGCATAGATGCATACAGAATTATGGGCTGTAACATGTCCCTCAAAATCCATTGCTCGATTCGCATCTTGACTTTTTCCCTGACAACCTTGGCGAAGTCAGCGATGAACATGGAGAACGATTCCATCAAGATATCGCCGTAATGGAGTCACGTTATCAAGGACGGTGCAGTGTGACCATGCTTGCCGATTATTGTTGGATGCTTCATCGCGATGTACCACATGCCATTCACCGACGAAAGTCGACTGCAAAGAAATTCAAGCCTACATAACTGTTATACTTCTTGTACGAATGATGTTGTAATACTGTATGCGTTGTTAAAAAACTTCAATTGCGTATTTCTAGAGATCCCGACCTGATAGAGAAAAACGGTTTGCAGATTTAAAAACAGCGCATGAAAATTGACCAGAAAAACATAGAAATGTTAGAGAAAGAAAAAAAAATGTTTTTTTTGTTAGCCAGTGTTATTTTTTATTATTACCTTGTGTTTCCCCCTTCCCTCGTCGAGGCTTAGACCTCAGTTGATACCGAGTTTCTCAAACATCATTTTAATTGCAATGTGTCTCATCAATTACGCCAGCCTTACGCAGTTCTGTACAGATCTGCAATATTTTGTTACACTAGGGACCTATAAAAATTATTAACTTTCCAAAATAGACAGGTTACAAATTATAATATAGCAACAACAAAACAGTAAATTAAAAAACAAATGAGTTCAAAGTGGAGTGAACTTTCTTTACCAAATAAGATTTATCAATGCTTAAAAACACGTAATTGCGTAAATTACCTGACTTACTCAACGCAGATAACTCACTCAACTACTCAACGCAGATATTACTGACAGCAGAGGAAAAAAAACATTAATATTATTTTAAACCAATCTTTCACTGTCAGAGTCAAACCTTGATTGTTTATAAAGGATAATTATACAAAATTTCAACAAGTGAAAGGAGATACATAAAGTGGTAGGGGCTGGGGTGGAGAAGTTGTAGTGATGAATGGTGTTGTGGCTATCTCGCATCCCACGCCCATTCAATAAGCAAACTTAATTTAGGATTTTCTGACGGGCGTTGTAATTATTGATGTCTTACAACTCTATCAGCTGCAGTATCAGTTAATCAGGCTAAATAATGTTTACGTGGAACATAATTTATTACCATAGAACACCCAGACACTGTTCGTGGATTTTCTGAAAATAATATATAAAAACAATGTCTAAATTAAAGTGTAATAAAAATTAATCGCACAAGTAACACTAAAAATCATATACTCTCACTACTACGTACAATCACCAGTCATACTTTCATGCCATGATCAATCAACCACGGATAACCGGTCACACCACGTGTTCTCAAGATTACACCATCTTGTGAAAACAGAAAATAGCCATGCTAACAACCATGTAAAGCCACGTGCTTTAAAATGCTGCAGTAACCTCCGCGTTTAAAATTGAATAATAGAGACCATGGCTTATCAAAGTTAATTAAAACAAAACACTTGGCCAATAGCAATTTTATCCTATATAACGTGCTATCACACTAAGTTGATTAACACCATATTAACAGTCTAACAGTTAACAGTTCTTGGTTGGTGATGGTGTTCAACCAGAAAATTCGAATAATTTTCCTTAGTGTCGAAGAATGAAAACACATACACTGGAATCGCCTAGTAGTGTTTTTTTTTTTGTAATTCCAATTTAAAAATTCAAAATTGAACAACTGGAATTACATTATTGTTTAAGCATAGTGTAGTCTGAATGAGGGGTTACCATAGGCTCTTGATCTGCTACATCACATCTCTATTTGGACAAGAGTACGTTACAGCATGACTATAACCTGTGACATCCATACACCAGCGCTCTTTTCTGAGACTGGGGTATTTCTTTCAGTCCAGAATTCTTGTCTGGCACTATCACCTGGTATCATCTAGATACACCTATATTTACCATCTCGTCACACTTATGCAGGTTGCGTGGAAAGATAACAATTAGGACATGTCCTTTTCTGTTACTCTCCAGCATTCTGTACCGAACAGAAATTATGCAGCTCTAACATATTTTAAAATAATGTTTGTACTGTACTGGGATTCTTATTATTACTCAGAAGAAAATAGAACAATATGAAAGTTTAGCAATCTCGTTAGAAAGGAATGATGTACGGTGTAATAGCTCCACATCAGATAATGAATCTCGCTTTTCAGAGGAGAGTGCGGGGCTTCAGCTGTGGCCAAGAAGATAATAAAGGACATGACGTTCTTAGAAGTATTTATCAAGTAGATTATCTTCACTTTTCTCTATATTGTTATCTACAATATCTCACGTGCCACAACAGGCATCCCTTACAAAGGGGACTAAAACCTATTTCTATTTTCGTTAAGTTCTTGAGTGTGGTGACAGGGATAATAATGAGTCTCTAGCTATTTCAATCATCTACACCTAGTTAGCGGTTAAAAAAAGGTGTCCCATAGCAGATACTGCCGTAGGGGAGTGAATTGTTAGAGACTTCTTCATGCTAGGTCCAGCATCGAGAGGTGGGGTGACCAGTTCCCTTCCTCGCTGCCTTTTCCTTCCCTAACTCAAAGAGAAGAGTCAGGTACCCATTTACAGCTGGGTAGACTGGAGCGTGTCGGTACCGTGATTCGAACCCGGCACCTTTGCCGCGAGAGACCAGCGCTCTAACCACTCTGCCCATTGGAGATATAGCGATACAATCATGAAGAGCTAAATGGGACAGCTATCGTCACGGTTATCGATATAAAAAATGCATTCATTCATTCATTACCCTTTGAATCAAGATTATCTGGTAATTTGATCAACAGACTTCCTCAATGTGCATCCTGTCCACCTCTAGTGTCTTCTTCTCATCTTCTTTGTTACACTGGCGCTAGGCTGGTTCTTGACATCAGTTTCACATCGGCGACCTTGTCGTACCATTGCCTTGCTTCTATTCTACGCACGAACGCTTTTATGAAAGTGTGATGAAGTTTGAATCCTACCTCGGCCATCATTCAAAACATTACACCGTACAGAAATTCCGAGAAGTCAAACAACCAATCAAAACCGCAGCTCGGTACATGCAATGCTAATATTTTGTAAGGCCTTTTAGTAGGAAGACGAGAAAGTGTAGATGTTGACACTTTTTCGAAAGGCAATGTGCAGATATGAACGAAATATATCAATGATGATGAACATAATTCGATAATAGGGATCATTAGCTATTGGCAGATATCTATAATTTCACTGGAAGTGGCGTAGAACCGGAGAAAATATGTATTTAAGGCATCGAACTAAGCATGAACCATGTTGTGCTTTGTCATGTTTAGGCTGCTCCAGTGAAAAGTCGGATTAATCTAGACATAAGAGAGATACTGCAATAGAAAGAGCTTAGCCCTAAGAATAATATAAGCTTTGGATGAAGGAAATCCGTTCAGAGATAAAGAAACTAGAACGATTTCAGGTTTTTCATAATAGCACAGAACGCCTAAGATTTTCACTTTTTCTAGTTTGCACAATACTTTGGCCTTTATGCTTTCTCGTACTGGAAACCTTGACCTGTAAAAGGCGGAAGGTACCAATAGTAAAACACTTGCCAGACAATTCAAACTTCAGACACGAGCGAAATCGTCTACTACCAGACTCCATTGCCATCTGCAGGGTAACACAGTCTGTAGAGCCATTAAAAGCCGATCTGCATGTATTTGAGAGTAAGAAAGAATGTAATTACATATGTATATATAATTATATTATTAATATATGCCTTATAGAAGTGGATAAGTGTGTGTGAAATCACTGTGCAATTCTTGGAGGGAATTCAAACATGTGTTAGCTCAATTTAATTGTGAAATGAAAGCAGATGGACGTGTAGATTGTGATGTTAGATTTAGGAAAGTATTTTGAAGATGTTAAGCTTGCTGGAATGGACCACCTTATTGGAAAGATGGAAAGAATGAAAGAAATTATTTTACTGTACAAATTGAGTTATAACATAATTCTTTCCGCAAGGCCATCTGATTGTAAGGAAGCAAATCATGGACAAACTGTAACCAGAGAGTTACTGGAATAGTGTGCTATTAATTAAATGAATTATGTTATTTTTGACTTGCTATGATTCTCATGAGTAACCACATCTTGTCTGATCTGTCTCATCTTACCTCCTGACTGGATAGAGAGTCAGTGAGCGATACTACGTGGGTTATATATATATTATATTTCAGTTTATATCCTGCCTTGAAGGGTTTACTAAATTATATGTGCCTAAGTCAGCTGGAGGAAGCTCTTGTTGTTCTGAGCCCTTGTGAAATGTCAGAGGGTCTTCAACAGTGCCACCTTTAAGATTGGAAGAACGGCAGTTGTGGGATTCTTTCCAGTTCCAGTGCTGGGCCAGGCCTAGAAGAACATTTCGAAGATAAGTAACCTTGTTTGGGGCTACTTGACTTTACAAAAACCCGTACCACCCCCCCCCCCCCCCCACATTATCCATTAAATTTTCAACCCTTCCACACCTTAATCCAAAATCAAACTACAAACCCCCATCCTATCCACTGTCAATACTCCCCACAATCATCTTCACCTTGAATACAATATTCCATAACAACCTTCCAATTATCCCTCTATCCACTCTTATATAAATACCTCACTTACATCATCCCCCCTTTTTTAATCGCAATCACCTCACCAAAACACCAACTGCCTCAACCTATCCACTCCCAACCATTACTAATCCATCTTTCTTTCCTATCATTCTACCCACCCCTCTCCAATCTTCCCTTACTATATTTAAACCTCACCCACACCCCACTCTCCAATCCCAAACAACTCTCTCACCAAAACATTCCTCTTACCTTCTTCACCCCCTTTCTCAAAATACACTACTACCCCTACAACAACCAAATTCCACCCCCCCAATCCACCCCCCCCA
>JAMPIV010007908.1:27500-166483 GCA_024509875.1 Oreohelix idahoensis | reverse complement strand
GAGGAGGGTGGTGGGTGTTGGGGTTGTATTTATTTTAGTTGTTTTTTTGTTGTTATAGGTTTTATGGTGTGTTGTTGGGGGGGGTGGGTTTGGGTGGGGGGTTTATGGTGAGGATGTGTAAGTCCTGATCATTAGTTTGAGTAATGGACAAAAGTAATGTATTGATAGATTTTAAGTATTTTATCAATTTTTTGGTTAATTGACAAAAGTAATGTAAAATTTAGTAAAATTTCTTAATATTTTTAGACGTTATTTTCAAAGTCCTACAACTTTTTTTTGTATTAAAGTTATCAAAAATCCATCACTGGAAAAGTTTTAACATATAATGATAAACATTGTGTTCATATTTGGTATTCATAGCTTAATAAACAAAAAAAGCTTTAGCAAATTGAAATAGAACAAAGAATCCAATATTGCTCAGCTCTAAAACGGCAGAAAACTGCGCTAAGACAAGGAAGGAAATTAGGCACAAATTTCAACAGAAAGCCAGATAGGAAGCTGCAGAGGAAGCTGGCTATGCTACCAGTATGTTCTAAATGACAAGTAAGCAATTTTTCAGGGGCAATATTACAGACTTATTTAATTGTAGTCTATTTATGGAGAAAAATGCGATTTTCTCAAAATCTAATATTTTCATCCTAATTTCCTTAAAACTTCCACACTTATGTGTTAATTGACATAAAAATTGGCACATATGTTGCCCATAATCTTCTAAAACTTTCATACTGCTGGATTTTGAGTATCTGATCAAACTTTTGATTTATTGCAAAAAGTAATGTAAAATTTATCAAAATTTGTTACTTTTTTTAGACACTATATTCAAAGTCCTACAACTTTTTTTGTATTAAAGTTATCAAAAATCCACCAATCGAAAAGTTTTAAAATATAATGATAAACGTTGTGTTCATATTTGGTATTCATAGCTTAATAAATAAAAAAAGCCTTAGCAAATTGAAATAGAACAATAGAATCCAATATGGCCGCCGTTTCTATGGCAACCAGTAGTGCAGTGCCATAAAACTCTTCATTTTTCGTATCTAGTATTGATATAGGTTAAGTCTGTGCATTTTCATTGAAATCCAGCAATTAATAACGAAAATAGCATTTCAGGGTAGCTCCTCCCCTTAACAAGGAACTCTGCTGTCATTCCAACGCACAGAGATTCACTGGGGAAAACTGCCAGTGCAGTCACTTCGAAGATTCTTTCCCGAAAAACACAATGGACTCTCGTCCCTTCAGAAACCAGGACACTTCTCGGCTTGCCGGAAGTCTAACTCAACTCCCGCTTAAAAAAACCTGCCCATGGGCATACGCCCGAACTGTCTACCTTTGACCCTAAAGGTCAAACATAATGAATGAATAAACAAGGGAAGACAACCCCTAATCAACCTGACATCGCAGGTAAAGACACAATTATTCTTATGATAAAAACATAAGCAAATAACTTGACAGATGGCTCCGTCAAAAATGACAGCAACATATTACTACCACCCCCCTGTAAAAAAAAAATGAAATTTTTTTTTTTTATATGTCCATGAGCAAGATTGCACAAGTATCACTTATGTGCTCATGAAAAAATGAACCTAATATCAGGTACAATAGACGCATAAACAAAGCGTCTGAAGAGGATACAAATCATCTCCCAACATAGGAGAAAATATCTCCTTTAAGCCAAACAAACAAAGGGGGTACCATTAAAGAAACCTAAGTTGCTGGCAATACCAATCATATATCAATCATTACTAAATACTATAATTATAGCAATATACAAATGTCATGAATTACAATGCTATATTAGCAACATATCACTGATGGATGGACAAAATGAAATTTGTTAAATTATCTAAACATCATCCAAATACATTTGTATTACAACATATTAGGATATTAAGGACAGACCTAAGTCCGAAAGTGTATCAGGAAAAACTAGGACACAAGATTTAACTGGAATCATGTGGGCATCTGGACAATATGTCCGCCATCATATTATCCGAACCACGGATAGCTCGCACCGTGAAATGGAAAGGCTAAAGAGCAATAGCATAACGAGTAGATCTCGAGCTCTTCAAATCCTTACTTTGCATAGCCGTAAGAGCTTTTTGGTCGGTTTCCATAAAGAAATGCGCGCCCAGAAGGAACCTTTGTAGCTTAAGAATGGACCAAACCATAGCCAACAGTTCACGGTCTAAAACCGAGTAATTCCTTTCTGCCGCATTTAGCTTCCTAGAAATATACATTACAGGATGCAGAGTTCCTGAATATTCCTGCATTAGTGCCGCTCCAATCCCAGTGAAGAGGCATCACTACGAAGAACAAAAGTCTTATCAATCGTTGGTAGTCTTAAGATAGGATGAGATGAGAACAAATTCTTAACCTGATCCAATGAAGATTGGCATTCCTGGGACCAACGCACCATATTAGGAGAACCTTTTTTCAATAACGATGAAAGTGGTGCCATAATGGAGGACAGATTCTCAATGAATCTTCCATAGAATTGTATCAATCCCAAGAGACTACGCACTTGCTTTTTTGTCTTCGGAACCGAGATATTTAATATCTTCGAAATGTTTTGGTCCTCTGTCTTCAACAGACCATGACCAACTCGATGACCTAGGAAGGAAATTTCACTAAACCCAACAAAAGCTTTAGAGGGTTTTGCAGTCAAACTATGCTCACGTAGAGTAGATAGCAATTCCTTTAGACCCAAATAGTGTTCTTCCCAAGTATCGCTGAAAAGACAGATGTCGTCTAAATATGCGATGACATCTGCACGATCTGATAGAATTCGTCGCATCATGCGCACGAAAGTCGCTGGGGCGTTCATAAGCCCGAAAGGCATAAAATTCCATTGAAACAGACCCCTAGGTGTCGAAAAAGCAGTGAGAGGTTTGGCGTGTTCCGTCAGTGGGACTTGCCAATAACCTTTCGACAAGTCTAGTTTAGTAAAGAATTTAGCTTTAGAAAGTCTAATAAGTAGATCATCTAATAACGGCATAGGTTCAGCATCGAACTTCGTAACTTGATTTAATTTGCGATAGTCAACGCAAAGACGTATGTTATTGTCTTTCTTTCGAACAATAACTATCGACGAAGAATAAGCTGAAGTGGATGGTTCAATTATTTGCAGTTGAATCATTTCATCCAATTCTTTCTCGACTTGTGCTTGAAAATGAATAGGTATTGGGTATGGTCTTACTCTGATCGGATTACGATCAGTAAGTATGATGTCATGTTCTATGACATCTGTGTGTCCAGAAATGTCGGTAAGGACATCCTGATATGATTGTAGTGTAGAGGATACTTGACGTTGCTCCTCAAAAGACAAGTTTGAAGAGATTGTAACGTCCCTCCACGATTCCGTTGAATTCAGTGGAATCGCAGGAAGAGGTAAGTTAACGTCAGAAAAAATAGTTTCCTCATCCTGTATAACGGACAGGATGAGATGTGACCATGTTGGACTGGAGAGTCGTCCGTCGCCTGGAAAATAGGCTGCAAATAGTCTGGACGTTCAATAAACTCTGTTAGCATATTTATATGGAAGGTTTTATGCCTTCCATCCACATCGACGATATAGTCGACATCGGAAATTTTGGAGACTATAGTGTATGGACCTTTCCATGAAATGAGAAGTCTATTCTCTCTTGAGGGAAGTAAGACATATGCTTTGTCTCCAGGACAAAGTTGACGTAGGCGTCTTTTCTTGTTAGCAAATCGCCTAGCTTTTTCTTTCGCAAATTCGGAAGATGAAGTTGCTAACCTGCACGATTCGATAATCTTTTCTCTAAGAGCTATAACATATTCATATGACGATTGTGTATCATCGTCAATATTATCGGAAGTTATCAAATCGTGTAACAAGGACATTGGCCCGCGCGGTTGCGCGCCAAAGACAAGTTCGAAAGGAGAAAACCCTGTATGCTCGTTGGGAACCTCTCTATAGGCAAAGAGGACTGCAGGTAAAACCCTGTCCCAATCTTCAGGATGATCCTCCGTTATCTTGCCAAGTAAGTTCTTTAGTGTCCTGTTAAGACGTTCTACAATCCATTGGACATTGGATGATAAATACTTGTCCGAGTGTTGTACCATTCGTACCAATATACCATTCTTCATAGTAATATACGATTTGTGATTCGTATTTTGATTGGGATCCCCTTTCTTTGCAAGAAGGAAGTATTTCTTCAAAGAAGGATCCTCTTCTTGACGTTTAACAAACGAGTCATGGGAAATCACCAAGTGCTCGTCTTGGCTATCAACTTCATTACTATTATCAGATGAAGTTGGGGGATTAAGAGCTTGAGCTCTTGTCACCACTGCATTGACCGTTTGAATGTTTTTTTCTTCCCAACTAGAAATTTGTTGCGGGGTGCATTCCTTAACCCCATGAATACGACCGATTATAAGATCCGCAATAGGATTAGGAAGAAGACATGCATGGACATCTCCTGTGAAGAAAGGAGTGTCAATCCTAATAATAGCAGTAGGATAACTTTCCATAGTACCACCAAATGTAACACATTTGATTGTTTTTCCAGTGGCACAGCAAGGATATATCAGAGACTCCCTAACCCCGACGGTAGTACATCCCGAATCGAAAAGTACTGAGACTAGCCTATCATTTATTAGACCTTTATGTAAGATGAGAGATCCTCTCCCATCATGCGCAACTGTAGCAGGTAGAGCAGGAAGAGGGTGACCACAACTTAGAGTAGATACAGTCGATGAGTCGAACAATGTTAAGCATTGGGGGCATTCAGTTGCTCTCCCAAAATCGAAAGCACAACCAGTGATAGCCCTAGAGTTACCACTATCATTTACTGTATTACAGGCTCCATCAAACTCTTGTTGTGCAGAGTTTGCCTGTTGGAAAGGTCTTTTTTTTTGTTAAATCTAGGTCTGCCTCGATTATCATTTCCCCTGTAATTATTTCGACTATCATTTCCCCTGTAATTGTTATCATATTGCCTAATGTAATCCTCATTCCGGTTTGAATCCCGGTTTCTAAATTCACCATCGTCATAATCTTGACGTCGAGAATGGTTATCTCGAAAGCTCGAATGGTTATTATTACGATAACCCTTGCGAAAGTGTCTAAGATTATTACCATTAAAATTACGAGAACTACCATCTTGTCTCCAATTCATAGACGAAGAACCATCATGTGTTGGATTACTCCGCTTCTGAGTGTAATTCTGATTACTTCCCCTATTCCAGTTTTGTTGAGCACCCTGAAATTTTTTTTTTGAAATTAGGGCCATATGGTGTTGCTGAAGCAGCTGGCAACCCTTCTTTCACTTTAGAATTGCTAACTGTAGCATGGGGATGCGCGGTGGCATACTGACAACAGTATTCCTCCATATCTTTTAAGTTTTTAGGCTTACGCTCATGAAGGAATGCAAGAAAAGAATCATTAACAGATGACAAAACCTTATCTCGCAATAATAAGTCCATTAGACCTTCATATGTTTTCTCAGTCTGAGACAACTCAACCCATCGTGTAAATGTACGACGTATTTTTGTAACAAAATCAGAGAAATCTACTCCATTTTCTGGCAACATTGTCCTAAAACGAAGACGATAGTCTTCTTCTTTTAGTTGGTATTTTTTTAGCAATGCTGCTCTGACAACATCATAATTAGTCCTGTCATGTTCGTCTATTGTCATAAGAGTAGTCACTGTGTCACCTGTAAAAAATTCCATCAGTTGTTCAACATATTTTTCCTTTTTTATGTTATGCGTATCGCATAAAAATTGGAATCTATCTAGATAATCTGCTACGTCATCCTTTAAAGGATTGAAATGAGGCAATTTTATCCTATTAACAAACTCCTTTGTCGTACTCGAAGTTGTTTGCTGAGCACCCGTACTCGCCAATTTCAATTTCTCTAACTCCAAAGTTGCGAGTCTTTCATCAAGTTCCATCTTCTGTTTTCTTTCCTCATGTTCCATTTTTCTAATTTCAGCCTCAGCTTGAAGTTTTCTCTCCTCTGCAGCAGCTTGAAGTTTTCTCTCCTCTGCAGCAGCTTGAGCTTGAGCTTGAATTTTTCTCTCCTCTGCAGCAGCTTGAAGTTTTTTGTCTTCCATTTCCATCTGGAATTTTCTTTCATCAGCAGCAGCTTGAGCTTTCCTCTCCTCAGCAGCAGCTTGAGCTTTTCTCTCCTCAGCAGCAGCTTGAGCTTTTCTCTCCTCAGCAGCAGCTTCTCTTTGATACCTTTTCTCTTCAAGTTCTAATCTTCTATTCTCAGCATCTAGCTTCTTTAGTTCAGCATCTGCTCTCCTTTGTTCAGCTTCTGCTTTCAATTTAATTTCCTCTTTTTGTTTCTTTTCATCTGACTTTAATGCAATGGCGAATTGAGCAGATGAATATTCTTCTAATTCTTTACCAGACTTACCAAGGGTCAACCCTTGCTGGATGAAGAAATCCAATGTAGACATTCTGTCTAATGAGATCAGAAACCTGAAAAAATTAACTAATTACCTTATACCACTTCAATGGGAGACAAGTCTGAAATGCTAGACTTGTATACTCACTTCACTTTATTTCACTCTCTTAGTCTTAGACAAAGACCTTGTATGGTCCTCTTGTTTATAATGTAACAAAAAATCACTTGAGTACCTGTGGAAAATAATTCCTTTATATCCCACTCACTATGGGCACAAGTCTTTTTTTTTTTTTTTAAAGAACTTGAATATGTATTTCACCTTGTCTCAATCTTTGAAGATAACAAGTCTTTTATCAAAGAACTTGTATAAATATCTTAGATAATAATATTTTATTAACAATCTCTATATGAAGAGTGTACCTTATCAATAATAATAATAATACATGACCAAGTGTATGTATGTAGACTGTGTATGACAATAATGTAGTACAATCATAAATACAAAGACAAAGATACAGAAAATGACCGAAAACGTTCGCGGAAGTCAAATAAACAATACAGCAAAAGTAAAAAAAAAATGTTACACAAATGTGTAATGATGACCGCGAAAAATAAACAAGACAAATGGCAACACTGTTATAAACGAAAAGGTGTAAAGAAATAAATGGAAGGAATGAGAGAAGAACAGATACAAACAAAATTAATCGAAAATCAAAGAACGGAAAAATAACGAAAACAACACTAACTGATGTCGTCACAGCTAAAAAAAAAAAATAGCAACAAAAGTCGCTAGCAAATTTCAATTAAGAAAATTGCAATCCCTACAGAACGCTTACAGTAACCCTCGATTAAGTGGCATATTTACTGTAAGACCCACCAACCGAAAACCCGCAAAAGAACACAAGAAAAATACACAACAATAGTACAATTAACATAAATAGCAATCAATTCAATGTGTTGCAAAATAAAGCTTAGTCACACATGATATTAAAGTAACTAACTTGCTCCTTGCGAACACAGAAACAAAATGTCAAGCGCGCACTGAATGTCAAATCCACTGTAGCATAAAGTGGTATTCACGAACAAAAGTTACTATGACCTTCTCGACTTAGGACTTGCACATTGAATGTTTACAATTTCCACGTACTGTTTACAAACACTTGACCTCGAACAATGTAGCTTGAATGCTCGGGCGTAGAAAAGTCTGTTGTTGACTGAAACGTGTAAACGACCAGCGGTACCGTTTACAAAAAGGGGACTCGACTTGCAGTTGTGGTCCACGTAGCAAATGCCTAGATGTTAACTTCAGTACTTGTCCTGTTGTGGTTTATGTAGCATTATAACATAAATGCTAGCACTGTTTATCTGGGTCAACAGTTGATGACCTATTTCTGTCCTGTTGTAGCCAAAACTTGAAAGCATAGAGTATGTGTGTTATTCTCAGTTGTCCACTTTGTTCCTCATGACATGTAGCAAAGGTAGAAATGTAAATTTCTGGACAACACTGGAGGCATAATAAATGTAGCATAAGTCCACGGAAATGTTAATTTCTCGCTCTGTCCAGCTTAAACCCACAAATGTAAGGTGTACTTGTCCTTCTCACGAAAATAGCCCCATCATCCAGAAGTGTAAGTAGCCTGGTGGGGTGTCTGTTTAAGGCTGGCGTACCAGAAATGTATCAGAAGAGCCCACGTAACTGGTCCACCAAAAATGTAACTGTACTTTTTCTCTTGTTGAGGTGATCACTGGCCCAAGACAGTATACATGTTGTTAGGTGTGTAGTGCGAGCGGATGATGAACTGAGTGTGGGTGCGAATGAAGGCGCGAATGTGTTTAGGCTCGTATATATGTAGACCCTGCAACCCATACACTCACATGCAGTAGTCAAGGATGCTTGGACACTGCAGGCACGTTTCAAAACATTTATTGACGAGAACACACATGGTATCAACAGGAACAGTCATTGTAAACAAGGTCATGCTGACCGGAAATCGATAGGTATACATTAGGCATTCAGCAAGCTGGTAAACATTTGAATATTCGTGCATGGTCAATACAATGTTCTTCAATAAGGACAGTTCGTGGCGTCGCCCTGGGATTACTGACTAAACGCGTCAGATACCTTAATCACTTTGACACATAGGTGCAACTTGGCATTCCCCGCCAATTGCACATTATCAGGCTGTAGTATAATAGCCGAAAAACACAGGCCTCGTTCTGACGTCGGCTGTGTACTTCTGATAAGCAGGTTACCATCAACCCTGCAGTAATGCTTATTGTAGACATAAATATGCCGCCAATCTGCGGTTCCCACAATATATCTTCGTCACTGGATTTCTGGACAATATAAAGACTAATAGTCTTGGATGGCTACCTCGAGCACAAAATATAAGTTCTGAAATGGAGGACCGGTGAGCTGCAGTTCACAGACTAGGCAATCTTCTAACATGTTCTGCTACCGAAAGCATAGTAATGGAAAAAGTCGGTATTACCTGTAACCGAGTCCACAGAACTTAACAAGGAACTCTGCTGTCATTCCAACGCACAGAGATTCACTGGGGAAAACTGCCAGTGCAGTCACTTCGAAGATTCTTCCCGAAAAACACAATGGACTCTCGTCCCTTCAGAAACCAGGACACTTCCCGGCTTGCCGGAAGTCTAACTCAACTCCCGCTTTAAAAAAACCTGCCCATGGGCATACGCCCGAACTGTCTACCTTTGACCCTAAAGGTCAAACACAATGAATGAATAAACAAGGGAAGACAACCCCTAATCAACCTGACATCGCAGGTAAAGACACAATTATTCTTATGATAAAAACATAAGCAAATAACTTGACAGATGACTCCGTCAAAAATGACAGCAACAAGCAGTTCGTTTTTGCAGATCATTATACTCACATATGGGATGGAAATTAATATAGAAAAAAAGCAAGATATTGGTGAATAGCCATAAGAAACATGTTCCGACCAACATTACGTTAAATGGGCAAACGTTAGAAGAAGTTAACACCTTTAAATATCTCGGGTCCACTATATGTAGTGATGGAAGTATCAATAAAGAAATCAAGACAAGACTTGAGATGGCCTCAGCTGCCATGACAAGGTTGAATGTGATCTGGAAAAGTAACATCAGTTTTTCTGTGAAGATCAAATTATACAAATCACTTGTATTATCTATTCTCTTGTATGGGTGTGAGGGCTGGACACTCACTGCAGATACGGAGCGAAGGATTCAGGCTTTCGAGCATAAATGTTACAGAAGAATTTTGCGCATTTGCTATAAAGAGCACAAAACAAATGTCTATGTTAGAGAGAAGATAAACACCTATGCAGGCCACCAAGAACCACTTTTGTCAATAGTGAAACGTCGAAAGCTTGCCTGGGTTGGGCATGTAACTCGTCATGACTCCCTTTCGAAAACGATCCTCCAGGGAACAGTCGAAGGTAAACGGAGAAGAGGAAGGCAAAGAAAATCCTGGGCTGATAACATCAAAGAATGGGCAGGACACGGTTTCTCCACACTTGTACGCATTGCTGAGAATAGAGAGCAGTGGAGGACCCTGTCTGCTGATGCTTCCACCATGGCACCCCTACGACCCATGACGGGTTATGGGTTGAGATGATGATGATACTCACATCCACTTGTGAGACCACTGACTGATGTATTAATTTGGAGGGCACTGCTGGCCTGCTCCCATGGTACAGGGTATAGGGTGGGCTTCAGTGGTGTTGTCTTCATGGATAGGTCCTCTTGATGCTGTCTTATAAGTCTTTTCCCCCGATGCACAAAGCTGCTACGCTTTAGACGTCCCAATGCCAGATCATCTAGTCTTGCCTTCATTGGGTGCATTGGCATACTGTTGTACTTTTCCATCTGGATCAGGGTTTTTGTGTCTCTTCTATGGGACAATGTCTGTAATCCAGCAACCTTCTGCATCTCTGTTATTGGTGTAGTTTTCATGGCTCCTGTAATGAGCCTGAGAGCTTGATTTTGCACCTTGTCCAAAGACTGCAGATGTGAGTTAGCAGCTGATGACCATGCTGCTGAGCTAAACTCTAAGTGTGGTCTTATTACTCCATCTGAGCTAACCTCGAAGTGTGGTCTTATTACCCCATTATAAATCTTCTTTAGATTTCGTTCATTTGCTCCCCAGTTGGTACCTGCTAATTTTCTGAGTATGCCTAGTCGTCTTCGGGCCTTTCCTTCTGCATTTTCAATATGCTTATTCCATGTAAGCCTTTGGTCAAATGTCACCACAAGATAGGTGGGGTAGCTTTCTTCCTTGATCACGGTTGTCCCTAGGTGTATGTTAGCTGATTTGTCCTTGGGGGCGAGGGAGAGCAGTGTTGTGGAGGTTTTGTCTGTGTTTATTGTGATAAGCCATTTCTCTGCCCATGACACTAGCATGTCTGCTGCCCGCTGCATTCTATAATTTGCTGTGGTGACATTTTCATCAGCGCACCAGAGTACTAGGTCATCTGCATGGAGATCTTTCACCAGGTCATTGATGTAAACAAGGAAGAGTGTTGGGGAAATTACTCCTCCTTGAGGTACCCCCTGATGGAGCAACACTTTTCTGCTCTGCAGACCGTCAAGAGTGACTCTAGTTCTCCTGTTATGCAAGTATGACTGGATCCATTTCATCATGTTGCCTTGGATTCCACTTCTCCTAAGTTTTGCAATGAGGCCATCTTTCCACACCTTGTCAAAGGCCGCTTGAAGTCGACCCAGATCGTTAGGACCTTTTTCTTCTCCTGGAAGGCATCTTCTATTGCTTGAGACAAGTAAGAAACTTGGTCTTCTATACTGTAGCATTCTCTAAATCCAGCTTGTTCCGGCACCAGGATCTGCTCAGACTCTAAATACCATTTCAATCTGTGGTTGACTATTCGCTCCATAGTCTTCCCAACACAGCTTGTGAGACTGATTGGCCGGTAACTTGCAGCCTCGGTCTTACATTTCCCTTTCTTTAGTATGGGTATTGTGATGGCTTCTCTCCATACTTGGGGTACCGTTCCTTTCAACCAGCTGTGGTTGAATATCTCAAGCAGTTTTGTCTTGCTGCTGAGCTCAGATTTACTAGCATTTCGTTGCTGATTTTGTCTGGGCCGGGTGACTTTTGAAACTTAAGCTTGGAAATAGCCTTCTGTAGTTCTCCTAGTGTGATGGGTTCCCTCATTGGGGCAGGAGTATCTGTCTGTCCCATGGTTGCCAGTATTTCTTTTCTTATCTCTCTCTGATGATCTATGTTAATGGGTAAGTTGCTTTCTGAACTGTATCTTCTAGCAAACAAGTCTGCAGCTTGTTTTCCTCTGAAAAGTTTGCCACCTTCATCCAATGTGATAGTCTGCCTAGGTGAGGAACGCTCTTCATTTAGAGACTTGACTAATCTCCAAAGTTTCCTGCCGTCTTTCTCAAGGTTCAGCGATGCCGTTTTAGTTCTCCAGCTTTTCCGTTTTTCTTCTAGCTTTGTTCTCTGAAACTCTGCTACAGCCTTTTTCCATTTGTTGTGAGTTTCAAGTGAAGGCTGAGACTCTGCGTCCTTTCTAGCCCTGTCCATAGCTTCCTGACGTTCTTGGAGTGTGCTGGACCAGTATGGTATGTAGTTACGCCGGCATCCTTTGGGAATGGTTTCTTTTGCAGCTTGTAGTATGCATCTGTTGAAGTCTTTTAATACTTCATTAATGTCTCTGTTCTGTACCTTGAGGGTAGACAGCAGCGTGTTCACCTGATGCCTGAATAAACCCCAGTTGGCTTTTTTGTAGTTCCATCTTGTAATGGCTGGGCCTGTACTGAGAGTTGCACTCTGGACAGTAAGAAAGATTGGGCGATGGTCGCTTCCCCCCTAGTTGGTCTCCTACTTCTCTACTAATAGATCCAGCTATATCTGGTGTGGAGAAGGCAAGATCTGGTGTTGAAGTTGTGTGCCATCCTCTGGAGTAGAAGGTAGGAGTATCTGTGGCATTATTGACTAGGATTAGGGAGTGATCATCTTGCCAAGTTTCAACCTCTTCACCTCTGTGATCCAGATGGTTATAGCCCCAGCTCTGGGAGTGGCTATTAAAGTCTCCAACTGCTATAAAGTTGGTGGCTGGTACCTGTATAGAGCTGAGACTCAGGGGTTTGTTGTTCGGACAGTAATAGTTCAGGAGTTCTATTTCCATCTTGTCTACCTTTATCTGCAACAGCTGATATTCTGCTCCATCCATGAAGGTTTTCCTTTCGTGTGCAGGAATAACATTCCTTACAAGAGTAAGTACTCCTCCTTTTCGTCTATCTTTTCTGTCGGATCTGAAGCATTGATATCCCCTTATTTTAAAGGTTTGATCTGCTTTCAAGTGAGTCTCTTGGATACAGCAAACACTGACTTGCTTCTCATACAAGATGTTTTCCAGCTCTGTCTTTTTGCTGTATCCAGCCTGCTTGCTGTTCACTCCCTCTGCATTCCAGTGCATCATGACAAGTTGTCACAGAGTGCTCGAAGATTTTGTCTAGATTATGTTAAAATTCCTTACTTTTCTTTTCCTTCACATTTGTCTGTGTTCTCTACGGAAATATTTGCACCTGTGTTCGTTTCTTTAGCTGATTTTTCAAGTCTTCATTAAAGGTCCTGTCATACGATCCCAAATTCTATCAAGGCTCTTAAAAGCATTTCTTTAAAGATGTCTATACGATTTATTAGCTTGGTCGAAACCAGTGGTTCCCAGAGTATTATATTTCCGTGTTCAGTGGTCAACTGGAGACTCACGATAAATCATGGTACGTGTCTAAACATGAGCCGGGAAATAATTAACTCTTGGCGTGGGAATCAGGAAATATTTTAACTTCATGCGAACGAATGCTGAATTTTAAGATCACTTGCTGAGAACCGTTGGGAAGACAACGCACGCTTATAAGTTATAGAATAGAAACCTCAACTTACCTCATATCTACAAGTATATTGTGATTGAGTGTAAAACGCTACTAAAGTTCTATTTCTTAAGCTGTGATAAAGTCCTGAGCGGTAAGCAAACTCTCAGTATTCGCTTAATTAGCTAACTCTAATATCAAGGGATTAGTTAATGGATGTAAAGTGTGAAATACTAAATATTGTGGTTTTATTTCTTTACATTAGATTGATAGCTATTTTGCATTTTATGTATTATGAATGTTATTGATGCATTATAATGATGTAAGTACTGGCTGATATGAGAAAGTACTACAAGCTAATTGTATTAGGAATGTGATGAAGCAAACTGTTGTGAACGAGAGAAGAACCATGTTGTTCAAGGAACGAGTGAATGAAATAGCATTCCTCCAATGCAGTCACGCATGGACGCACACGGCCAGGCGTCTGCTTATAACAAAGGTTGACCTGACTGACCCGACCTTATTGTGAGACTACTGCTAGACAGGAATTTGTAAACAAACGGACAGCCGCCTTTAAGGAAGACTGACTGTTATGGTTTCAGGTAAATATATTATTAGGCACCATCCTGAGACGAAATGTCCAGAATGGCTGTAGTTAATATATCTGTATAAAACAGAAGATTGATTACCTGCATTATCTTCCACAGCCCAGTTGCAGAATCCTAGCCAGTTTCTGGATTTTGATTTCTGTCAATTGTTGCGAGTAAACCACCTAGTTGCTCTATGCTACAGAGAGAACTAGTGCTTACGTCTCAAACCCTCGAGCGGTGATCACAAGTCAGCAACCCTGTGCAGTCTATAGCAACCCTGAGCAGTCTACCGATTTAAGCAGTCAACACATCGTCAGCACCTGAACTTCATAACGCAACTTCACAACCAGGTTAACGGAAAGCCTAGTCATCTCTTGGACTGAGGCAGATAAGTCTACTTAAAACCCAGACCAAAATCAGAGTTCATTTTTTCCAAGAAATAGCCATAGGAATAAACGTTCGTCCGTGAGGAAAATAGCCTCTTACTTCTTATCTGAACCACAGACACTGACAGTTCTAAATTTCCTAGTATTTCTTTTTTTCAAAGTACATGTCAACATTGATTTTATATTTCTACTGTAATTAAAGTAATTATGTACATTCTGTAACTCACCATCATTCTGAGTTTGACTTAGTAGATTGTATGTTCTGTTCAGAAAAACATTCTCAACCCTCTTTGTATTACTTGTTACTACTAGTTCATCTTCAAAAAGATTTGAGTAAGAAAGAGTTAGTCGTCGCCAGAAAAATACAAGAGTTGGTAGTCTAAAAGGTGAGAGAATCACTGACACCAACCTGTGCCCTTCTGTTAACTCTTTCCCTCAACACTAGCTCACCTCTGTGAAAACTAGTGTCTAAAGGTCTATGTGCTTTCTACACATCTTCCTTACTATACAAAACTCTTTATGCGACAATTGGATTCTCATTCAATGTCAATTGGAGTGCACCATCAAATATATCTGCGACAAACTGGGAGTCTCAGTCCGGAATCTTACCTTTGGTGACCTATCTGCAGAAGAATTGTTGAATCTTTAACTAGTAGTCTATCAATACCTTGGAGTAGAATCTATTGTATATCCCTAGACAACGAAACTTCTTATATTTTCTGAACAGAATTGTGGGATTACACAGTAGAATAAGGAAAGTGAAATCTGAATGGTCCTGGAATTAATTAATTAATTATTTAATTAATTAAGTTACTTAGATTAATTAAGCTCATTAAGTTAATTAGTGGCTTAAGATAACTAAGTGTACAAGTTGATGATTGTGTGTGAAAGACTGGCTGCAATTGTAATACCTTACTTCAGAAGAAATAAGAGTATACACAGGGTTAAAAATAAATAAATTATACTTGAGTCTGGCTCAAGTTAATAATATCTTAATTCAGTAGAAATAAGTATATTATTAAACTATCAATTATACTAGTCTCCTGAAAAGGGATACATTACGTCAGTAGACTTAATAGTATTACCTCGAGCTTCAGTAAATTGATTAGTGGTTATTATTACAATACTTCATAGAATTATTAGTAATAATCGGAAGCAAGTGTAGCGTCTGTCTAAAGTTAATAATACCTTAATTCAGCAGAAATAAGTATTATTAATATTAAACTATCAATTATACTAGCATTTGTAAAGGGATACATTACGTCAGTAGACTTAATAGTATTACCTCGAGCTTCTGTAAATTGATCAGTGGTTTATTATTACAATACTTCATAGAATTATTAGTAATAACTGGAAACTAGTGCAGCGTATACTGAGAGATTGAACTACCTACCCAGCGATCTAAAATGAACGCAGTAGCGGAACTTAGAGCTCATTTTTTCTAATCCTTGCTAGATCACCAAGTGAACGATTTCATAAACATTATAAGATGTCTAGATACATGGATAAGTGACTCTTATTTGGAAGGCGAGGAAAGAGGTTACTCGAGAAAGTTAATTGCGAAACATGTCTTAGAACAGGCAGAACTTTTCACGAGAACAGAGATGGAAATGATAGAGAGTGATGAAAAATGGACTCGCGACTGGAACGAGAAGGAAGCCAAGTGGAAAGAAGAGGCCATAAGCAGTGAAGCAGCATATGAGAAGGAACAGCCGGAAGTTCAACCCTACCTTAAGTTGAAGACGCCGCCACTGGAAACTCAAAACTCGCCAGGAGATTTGAAACCCATGATTAGTCATGAGGCCACGGAATCCCAGAGCCCCACTCCCAGGTCAGATGAACCATTATTTCAAGAGGAAGCACCCTCTGCTCCACAGGAAGCGCAACTTAGTACTCAGAGCCCAAGTTTAGGCAAAGCAGAGAGGCGGACATCGAACTCGATAAGTCATGACCCCTTTTTGAAGGTACCTACGCACATAAATGCTGGTAGTATGAGGAAAAGTACCCTCTCGTCAGGAACACGTCAGAAGAGGAATTCCCAAGACACCCCGAACATCTATAATAATCAACAACATGCCTTCGCTCAATCTCAGAAAGCACACAAAGACCGATTTCATAACCACAACAAAAGCGCTCAGGACTACAAAAACACAAAAACCGAAGGAATGGAGACTGTAAAGAAGCATCTAAGCAGAAAGATAACTTCAGTAACGGCCCCCTCCCGCAATTAATGTCATCTGGGCAACAAAAGGACAGAGAGCTTAATAGTAGCCCAGAGGAACCTCTCATTGTTAACACTAATGGAGTGAACGACAAGGGAAGTTACATAGTTCTAGGAGAACTAAAACAGCCTTTAATGGTACACGCGGAACCACGCAAAGGTCTGATAAAACATGTGACTCAGAGACACAATGGACTGGTCGTAAACCAGGTTCAGGAGGAAACTTTTTTACCTGTGACTTTATCCACTGGAATGTTGGAAAAGTATAAACCGGCAGAACATTGCCATATCACTGGATTTAACCCAGCACCAAAAACCCCACCCCTTCTCTGTGAGAGAGAAACGAATATGACACCCAGCGAACGTAGTTCACAGGCGCCAGGTTTACAAAGTCCCTTCTGTGAAAACATCAAGCAAACGGAAATTTTAGCACCCCTACCAAACAATGGACCACGGGAACATAAAAACACGGATGAAAATGAGAGAGTTCATACTTCTGCTGAGAAGCCATTCTATAACAGTTTCCCTAATCTCAAGGAGACGATTAGTTTTACAGAAGGAGATGAGTATTTTCAAATGAGTGGAGATACGTCAGGGTCATTGAAAGATCCAAACAACATTTTGCTTGACAATATCACAACAGTGATAGGAAAAGCCCAGGCTGAAAACCATTCAGCCGAGACTGAGATACAAGATACGCCTATGGGTGAGAAAAGAATGGATAATGGGAATGACCACCGGATGGACAGAAAATTGAATGACACCCGCATTAAACCACCTGTGCTCACAGCTATAAATTTGACTTTCACCCACGAAAAACTGCCTCGTTCATACCTGAACGCCAGTTACCCTCAATCTTGGTGTGATTTGTCAAGGAACAAGTTATCTGAAACTTTGGGATGTTGAGGAAACTGAACTTTTATGAGATTTAACCCACGTAGTGCATGGACATCTTTCAATCCAGAAAGAGAGACAGGGAACATTAACTGTCTGAGCAGGTCAAACATAGCAGCGGAGTTAAGGAGATACATGAGAAGTTCCTATTTTTTATGGAAGACACACCGGCAACGTTTTCATTGTTACCGTGACAAAGGATGGTTTGCACGCCCATTCAAGCGGGCCACAGAACAATGGCAGACTAAGCGCAGCGAACTGACAACAGATAGTGGAAGGTCAGAATTAGTTCATTCTAACCGTAATTTGTGTGAAAAGGTGAATGAGTACAGCATTTTGGCAAGACGAACGGGGCCCGAAGGAATTACGAAAGTTAGCTCTTCGATAACTCGGAACTTCAGGGATTCTCAAAATGTAGAGCCATGGCCAAGTGGAGCGTTAGCAAGCGGACAGAGGTCGAGAGAATTGAAAAGTTGGGTGACAGAAGGAATTTATAATTTAGACAAAGACCTTCTCTCGTTGAATAGTTTGCAACTATTTTAAATTGGGGAGTTTCTGTCACAGAGTGCTCGAAGATTTTTTCTAGATTATGTTAAAATTCCTTACTTTTCTTTTCCTTCACATTTGTCTGTGTTCTCTACGGAAATATTTGCACCTGTGTTCGTTTCTTTAGCTGATTTTTCAAGTCTTCATTAAAGGTCCTGTCATACGATCCCAAATTCTATCAAGGCTCTTAAAAGCATTTCTTTAAAGATGTCTATACGATTTATTAGCTTGGTCGAAACCAGTGGTTCCCAGAGTATTATATTTCCGTGTTCAGTGGTCAACTGGAGACTCACGATAAATCATGGTACGTGTCTAAACATGAGCCGGGAAATAATTAACTCTTGGCGTGGGAATCAGGAAATATTTTAACTTCATGCGAACGAATGCTGAATTTTAAGATCACTTGCTGAGAACCGTTGGGAAGACAACGCACGCTTATAAGTTATAGAATAGAAACCTCAACTTACCTCATATCTACAAGTATATTGTGATTGAGTGTAAAACGCTACTAAAGTTCTATTTCTTAAGCTGTGATAAAGTCCTGAGCGGTAAGCAAACTCTCAATATTCGCTTAATTAGCTAACTCTAATATCAAGGGATTAGTTAATGGATGTAAAGTGTGAAATACTAAATATTGTGGTTTTATTTCTTTACATTAGATTGATAGCTATACTGAAGCACATTAAAAACGCACCACCTGTATAATCCAGGAACAGAGTGTGAAATGTAAATATAAGTGTGTACAAGTTTACATATTTGGAATCTTTATTCATTTTCCTATGAATCCATGCTGGTCATTAATTTGTACATTTGATTGTTATGAAATTCATTGCATTCTGTGCAGGCAATGGAGAAAACCAAAAATACAAAAAAATGCACGTGCGTTATCCTGCTGGAGAAGCTGCAAGTCTGGATAAATTGTGAACGCAGGAGCAACCAGTGCATCCAGAACCTCATCTCGATATGTCACAGCATTAACATTTCCACGGAAGACGTGAAGAGGCAAGCGATGGTGAAAACTGAATCCTCCCCAAATGTGAATACTGCCACCTCGAAATCGGTTGACACAGCAATCTGCAAAGCGCTCTTCACACCGTCGCTAAATCCGCATACGTCCATCTGAAAAGGATATGTTGAGTCGGTTCTCGTCTGTGAATAGGACAGCATTCAACTGCAGTCTAGTCCATCTGATATGTTGCTCTGCCCATTGCAGGAGCTGCTAACGATGTCTGTGAGTCAAGTTTGGCCCAACATAAGGTCGTCTTGCAGTAAGGCCTGTATCTCTGAGTCGTCGTATGACTGTCATTCGAGAGACTTGCCCATGTCTACCCACTATTGCTCTTGCTGTTTGACTTGCCGGGAGAGTCAATTCCTTAGGTGACTCAGCACAATATGACGATCTTGCGCAGGGGTAGTAACTCGTGGTTGGCCACTCCGAAGTCTATCCCGGGCACTGCCAGTGGTTCCGTAACGTTCATCGAGACGTACAATATTGCTGTGGTGGCAATTCATCCTTCTGGCAATGGCCCGCGAGCTCATTCCGGTCTCCAACATACCAATGGCTCGTTAGCGGTCGTTTTCAGATAGTCGTGGCATTTCAAGCACATGTACTGGGTGTTTTGTCTCAACGGCCTTTTTATACCGAGTATACTGCCACAACGCGTACACATTTTCAGGGTCATAGCTGTTGAGAATCGTGTTGCACGTGTAACGTTCATCGTTTTCATGTAGTCTGTACACACACCCATGGGTTGAATCTTGCACTTTCCATTCCAGCAGCCATTCGCTCTCTACCGCATGGCAAACACGGGGAAAATCCATTCCCACACTTTTTTTTGCCAGCTTCTCGGCATCAGTATATATAATAGTGGTGCGTTTTTAATGTGCTTCAGTATATTTTGCATTTTATGTATTATGAATGTTATTGATGCATTATAATGATGTAAGTACTGGCTGATATGAGAAAGTACTACAAGCTAATTGTATTAGGAATGTGATGAAGCAAACTGTTGTGAACGAGAGAAGAACCATGTTGTTCAAGGAACGAGTGAATGAAATAGCATTCCTCCAATGCAGTCACGCATGGACGCACACGGCCAGGCGTCTGCTTATAACAAAGGTTGACCTGACTGACCCGACCTTATTGTGAGACTACTGCTAGACAGGAATTTGTAAACAAACGGACAGCCGCCTTTAAGGAAGACTGACTGTTATGGTTTCAGGTAAATATATTATTAGGCACCATCCTGAGACGAAATGTCCAGAATGGCTGTAGTTAATATATCTGTATAAAACAGAAGATTGATTACCTGCATTATCTTCCACAGCCCAGTTGCAGAATCCTAGCCAGTTTCTGGATTTTGATTTCTGTCAATTGTTGCGAGTAAACCGCCTAGTTGCTCTATGCTACAGAGAGAACTAGTGCTTACGTCTCAAACCTAGCGGTGATATCACTAGTCAGCAACCCTGAGCAGTCTACCGATTTAAGCAGTCAACACATCGTCAGCACCTGAACTTCATAACGCAACTTCACAACCAGGTTAACGGAAAGCCTAGTCATCTCTTGGACTGAAGCAGATAAGTCTACTTAAAACCCAGACCAAAATCAGAATTCACTTTTCCACGAAATAGCCATAGGAATAAACTTTCGTCCGTGAGGAAAATAGCCTCTTACTTCTTATCTGAACCAAAGACACTGACAGTTCTAAATTTCCTAGTATTTCTTTTTTTCAAAGTACATGTCAACATTGATTTTATATTTCTACTGTAATTAAAGTAATTATGTACATTCTGTAACTCACCATCATTCTGAGTTTGACTTAGTAGATTGTATGTTCTGTTCAGAAAAACATTCTCAACCCTCTTTGTATTACTTGTTACTACTAGTTCATCTTCAAAAAGATTTGAGTAAGAAAGAGTTAGTCGTCGCCAGAAAAATACAAGAGTTGGTAGTCTAAAAGGTGAGAGAATCACTGACACCAACCTGTGCCCTTCTGTTAACTCTTTCCCTCAACACTAGCTCACCTCTGTGAAAACTAGTGTCTAAAGGTCTATGTGCTTTCTACACATCTTCCTTACTATAATAAACTCTTTATGCGACAATTGGATTCTCATTCAATGTCAATTGGAGTGCACAATCAAATATATCTGCGACACAAGTGGCACTCTGGGTTTCTATTTTTCTGTTTTGTTTTGGTCATTAGTTCTCCTCCGCCGTCTGCTGACTCCACAAGACGGTCTAGAGGGTCCTCCAGTAGCTGAGGGTGGGCTCTGTCGAGGCTCAGAGCCCGGCACTGCACCTGCCTGGTGGAGCTCCACAGGGCGAGCACCAGTACGAGATTTATTTGACGGTGTACTCTCCATAGAAAAAAAAAGCGAGTTGCGTGATACTGTGGTTTCCGGTGCGCCTTCTGGCCCAGTATCTATGACTTTACCACCTGTTCAATGGGAGAGTGGGCTCATCCCTAATCTGTTTATGTTCCCAGTAGTAGACTATTCGCAAGCAGCCTGGGGGTGTCACTGCTCTGCGCGGACCTTGTTTACCGAGGCGGCGTCCGAGCTCGTATGGTGAAAATATGGTTGCGTTATCTTCAAAATAGCAGTCCCATAGCAAATACTGCTGAAGGGGAGTAAAGTGTTGGAGACCACAATACTAGGTCCAGCTTTACGACTGGGGTGACAAGACCACTTCCTCGCTGCTTTTGCCTTTCTTAACTCAAAAACATGGTCCCCACCTCACGATGCTGGACCCATTATTGTGAAGTCGCTAACACTTTACTCCCCTACGACAGTAACTGCTATGGGACTACCTTTACCCTTTGACCCCATCCTTTAGAAAGTTTATGCATAAAAACAGTTCAATAACAACAGAGACAAAACACGATGACTTATGTGGAACTGAAGACAAGAATCAGACAAGTGCCTGTAGAGCACGATATGACAAGGAAACGCTGACGCTAGATGGAGCACACATTAACCACGTCTGCTGATAGACTTACAGCCTAGTCTTTGTTCTGGAATTCCCAGTGTAAGATCGGGGGAGACAGAGAAACGCACGAGGAAGGGAACGAGAAACACATGAGGAAGGGAACGAGAAACACACGAGGAAGGGAACGAGAAACAGATGTGAAAGAGATAAAGAATACACGGAAAGATATTGAAGGGATAGCACAAGACAAGAAGGCTTGGCATGGATTTATTAAAGACCTATACTCCTTAGTAGGAGCCGCGGTAGCATAGTGGTTAGTGCACTGGCTTCCTAGCTCAGTGGTCTATGGTTCGATCCCCAGATGAGGTGGGATTTTTTTAGGCCGCAAACGGCTCCTGGGTCGACCCAGCCCCAACTGGGTACCAGAGCAACTTCTGGGAAGGTTAAGGCGGCCGGCGTTATGTTGACCACATCACCTCTAGTGTGCCGATGGTCAAGAAAATATGGGCCTAACACCATATTCCCAATATGCCTCAATGGGTGTGTAACGGGATCCTTTACCTTATACTCCTTAGGGAGCTGAAAGGAGATGATATTGATGATAATGATGATAATGATGAAGACACGATGATCGTATAATGCCGAACAATAACTGTAGTATAATGGCTTGACGGCTGGTCGGAGTGGCTACGTGGTGTGGCGCCCGCCTCTAATTCTAAAGGTACCGGGTTCGCTTTCAGCACAAGGAACATAACTTACGGAAATGTTGTCCAGAACCAGTAATTCCTAATGATATCATACTCCCCCTGATCTCCTGGGTGGTGAGATCGCATACCTAGCCTTCTTGAATAAGGGCCAAAAAAAAAATGAGATCCCGTGTGTTAGATCATCGGCAGTTGGAAATCGTACAGAGTAGGCCTTACGGCCGCTGCCATGGCAAAATAATAATAAAAAACAATTAGGAAACCTACCCACAACTAAATATATTTATAAAATGTGTAATTTCTGTATACACACATTGGGATCCTCGTCGGTGCTACGAAGTTCGTACACTGTGCTGAGATTCTCCTTGCGTGATCTAAAGGAGGAGATCGGAGCACTGATGGAGTTGTTCGAGTGGAATGAAGATGGTCCTTAAAACCAAACCAAACCCAAGCTTGACATATGTTGACATATTCACGGCCCTGAAAACAGGTAGCATATGTTGACATATTCACGGCCCTGAAGACAGGTAGCATATGTTGACATATTTACGGCCCTGAATACAGGTAGCATATGTTGACATATTCACGGCCCTGAAGACAGGTAGCATATGTTGACATATTCACGGCCCTGAAGACAGGGTAGCATATGTTGACATATTCACGGCACTGAAGACAGGTAGCATATGTTGACATATTCATGGTCCTGAAGACAGTGTATCATATGTTGACATATTCACGGCCCTGAAGACAGGTAGCATATGTTGACATATTCACGGCTCTGAAGACAGGTCGCTAATGTTGACATATTCACGGCTCTGAAGACAGGGTAGCATATGTTGACATATTCATGGCCCTGAAGACAGGGTAGCATATGTTGACATATTCACGGCCCTGAAGACAGGGTAGCATATGCAGAGATCATCATCATCTCAACCCGTAACCCGTCACGGGTCGTAGGGGTGCTATGGTGGAAGCATCCGCAGACAGGGTCCTCCACTGCTCTCTATCCTCAGCAGGTGTGGAAAAACCGTGCCCTGTCCATTTTTTGATGTTATCAGCCCAGGATTTTCTTTGCCTTCCTCTTCTCCTTTCACCTTCGACTGTTCCCTGGAGGATCGTTTTCGAAAGGGAGTCGTGACGAGTTACATGCCCAAACCAGGCAAGCATATGAAGAGATAAAAGCAATTTAAAAAACGAAATATGGCACAGAGAACAAAAGTCAGAAATAAAACAGAAGCATACCACTTCTTACCAATAATAAATCAAGCGATAATTTTGAGACTAAGAGCCGGCCTATGCAGACTAAACTACCATCTGTTCAACAGACTAAAAGTCTGACAGACAGACACGTGTCCACGTGACAAGACAGACAACTAGCAGAACATGTCCTTGAAGTCTGTCAATTCCAGGAGAAGACAAGCTGACAACATAGCCGTAACCAAGGAAGAAACTACATGGCAATGAGAGAAGCTTCACGCATGTGTTACCTGGGCCCAAATGGGGAGCAAAGAATAGTAACACTGTTCCCTATCAAGCATCGTCGTAGAAAGCCACTGAGAAGGATTAGGCATGGGGCCCGTTCCCCCATCCTGTTAAAAAAATGTTACATCACAAACACTTCAATAAACAAGGACAAGTCAACTAAAGTAAATAACACTCAGCCAACCAAGACAAGAAAAGGTCCGCTAGCAAGGAGGCGAATGACACAACACAGAAAAAGCCGAAAGGAGTCTGTGTTGCTAACTAACCTCCTTTCTTCTAGGAGAACCATCAGATTTGGCACCTGGAATGTTCGAACATTGAACGAACAAGGGAAGACGGTATCTGTGGCAGCAGAAATAAGGGAATAAGAGAACTGCAGACAGGAGTGAACATGATAAAGAAGACGTGGAAAGAACTAGAGCTGATGGTACGTCACAGGAGGACTTGGCATGTGTTTGTTGAAGGCCTATGATCCTTGGGGAACTAAAGAGTATTGATTGATTGAGTGAGAAAAGCTTGAGACACATCTCCAAGTTCAAGACACAAACAGACGTGGTTATATCAGAGGGAACGAAGAAGAAAAATATGTACCTCGCTGCATGGAATCAGATTTATATGTCACAACTTATCTGCTGTAATTAGCTTTGGCTACAGCCATAATGGTTGTGAAGTTCGTCAACCAACTTCTATAAACAAAAATGCAGCTTCTTACCTTGAGGTTCACAAGCAGCAGCGGCAGGCAACCCAAGAGATACAGGAATCTATCTACTTTAAAAACACTGAGCTCTCTGTCGTGAGAAATTTTAATCCACATATATAAATTAAAACGTAAATGTAAAGCCTAACACATAAATTCAATAAAAGGAAAGAAGAATGGTAAAGAACAGTGCTGTCATAATGACTGTACGCGAAATCCCCCTTGTTTTCTCCTGCGTCTGCAAATTGTAACGTTTCACGTTGATAGTAAAAGCCTACTGCTTCAATACCCGCTTTCTACGATAAAACATGTGCTGCATTTCTAAGAAAAACCTTGAGATACGCAGGTTGACATAGATTTAAAATTCCATTCATGTCTTTTTATACACTACGTTACCTAAAACGAAAGACAGATGGACTAAAGATAGCAAGAAGGGAGGGCTGGAAGCAGGGACGCAGGCAATACTACCACAGTCGCGCGATACACAATTACTACCATCACGCGTGTAAGGCCACATGCACTAGCTTTTTTCAAATCGACAGTGATAAAAAGCCACTACCCATACCAGAGTTAGGTTTTTAAATCCTGAAAAACGCTTATTAGGAAATATGACATTATACTGGTTTACGTTTGAAAACATGACAGTACCCAGACATCCTAAAGTTTGGAAGTGAGGAGGTGGTAACAGCACGACTATCCTAGAAGAAAATGCATATTGGCTCCATTAAATATATATATTTGGGTTCCTTAGGACTTGCTGACAAATAATATAATAAACGTTACGCAAATAGTCTAGGAATTACCAAATTATAGCCAAAAGAAATAGTGAGGGATGTCAGACAACACTAGAATCAGAATCGCTCAGTGGCAGATTTTCACCCCACCATTGTACGGGAAATGGGTCTCCATGTTAAATCTGATTTGATTGGCGGAAAGTAAATGTAAGGCTAAACACGATTAGTCGGACTATAAATACTATCGTGTGTTGTCAGGGGAAACGTGTGTAGGAGTACTTTTTTTTTGAAAAGCTGTGTAAACATGGCATGATTGGTTAGACTTGCCAATATAGTCAATTAGAGGCGTCAGGTCAGCACCACATTTGCAAATAAACTTACTACAGAATCAGTGCGTTGAGCACCAGTGCATATTTTTCTAAATAAAAGCCTGGGACATCGGCAGATCGAAATTGTGCTATATTCATTGCCAGTCAACGTAATTCTGTGTTATTTCCATGAATTGTGGTAAGCTTGAAATATTTGACATCTTTTAATGAAAACTGAATGTAAATTGATAATTTATGTCTGTATATATGTGTGGTTCAGTAGCGAACATGAGGTGAAGCATATATAGTGCTCCAACCTGAACAGAAGGTGTCGGAGGAAAGTAAAACTGCATGGAATTGCCAAACAGTACACTGCCACCTATATTATTGACTAGAAAGAAATAATGCTGGAATTGCAGAGGCGTAGTAACCATTAGGGAGGAATATACTGGTGAAAATTGTTTCAGATGAAGATAGCAGTTGGCCTACCGCTCTGAACTCAGTGTTTGTTATGTATTGTGCTCAGTGTAGAAATAGAGTATAAATTAGTTCTGAAGTAGGAGGTACAACCTTCTTGTTTCAGGGACTGTGGTCCTAAAGCTATTGAGCAGCACCTGGTCAGAGCTTTGCTGAATCCAGAGGCGGACAGCATACTCCTTGGTCCATATAGCAAACAGTGAGGTGTCTCCAGAACACAGGGGAGCAATCGAGCAGAGGAGTCTTTTCCTGCCGCCATCACGAAAGTTAAGCCTATGTGGCCAGCGGAGCTCAACATTATGTAACCCCATCTTAAACTGACATTGTATAAAAATAAGAGGGGAAATTAATAGTTTTAATGAACGGAACTGAGAACATCTCCAATACTAGTTCCAACAGAAATAAACACTTGAAGTCATGATGACAAATAACAACATAGCTTGAAAAAAACAACACCAGTATTACCTCATATTACTACTACACAACTGACACACATAGGATAAGATTAATAAAATATGTCACTACAAGATTCATATTGATAAATTCTGTACATATAACTTGTAATTAAAATTGATTGTGATTCCTGGTTCACTTTGTATTTGAATCAGGACACATATATATTAATGAAAAGTACTTAATACATATTGATATTTGAAAATTTGCAGAAAGGGAAGAGAAGAAATTAGCTGCAGAAAGGGAAGCAGAAGATAAAAGATTACAAAGGGAACATGAGTTACGACTAAGGGAGTTTGAGTTTCAAGGCCATGCTCCTGAAAATGGTGCCAGTCCCTTTGCCTCTGATGCTACGGTTACTCAAGGAGCCTCAACCTCAGCTATGAATTTTCATTTAGATCATTTTGTTGAGAAAGACGATGATATTGAGAGCTATAATAAATAGGTATGAACTATTAGCTACCACGTATGGGTTAGAGAGAGAAAGGTGGAGCTTAAAGTTATCTCAGGGACTTCGTGGGGCAGCTTATGAAGTTTTTGCAAAAATGAGCAGAGGTGATCAGGAAAATTATGACATGCTAAAGCAGGCTCTTTTGTTAAGATATGAAAAGAATGCAGAATTTTATAGGAAAAAATTTAGGAATGCTAAACTACTGTCAGGTGAAACATATCACCAGTTCTCTGCACGAATAGAGACATACTTGGAGAAATGGACTTCTCTGGGGAAAACCCAAGATCTTAAGGAAATGGTCCTTATAGAGCAACTAAGAGAGTCCATGGCTCCAGACCTGAGAAAGTTTCTCATGGAACAAGGTGCAGAGAGGCTGGGTGAGTTGCTAAATGTTGCTGAAAGGTATCAAGCAGCTCAAGCAGAGGTAACAGGTAATAAAAAGAAACAAGTGGATAACTTTAGGGCACCACAGAACTTTAATAAATTTGATCCTAAGGATCAAAACAAAGGTAAGCACCAATTTGATAGGCCACGGTATGAACATAAAAATAAATTCCCACAATTCGATGAAAGGAAATATGATGAAAGAAAATCTTTCAACCAAGGAAAAAGGTGGTGTAAAAATTGTCAGATGGACAATCATGACACTGACCGTTGCAGAAGGAAACCTGTGTATATGGCAACCCTTCAGGTCAGGTCGACCTCAAGACAGGAGGAGGATATTATGTTAGATACCACTCCAGAAGAGATGAGGAAGGCACAGGCTGGGGATAAAACACTCAAGCCTTGTTTCAGAAAATTGTCAACTTGTCATACAACTCCAGGCAAGGGAGATTTTTACATGAAAAACAAGTTGATGTATAGGAAGACTGGAGCTAGATCCAAAGGTCACGGACAGCTGGTTCTTCCAAAAAGATATAGGGCAGACTTAATAAGGAGCCTACATGTGAAACCAGATGGGGACCATGAGAAGATAGGTACCATCATTCAAAAGGTGGCTCACAATTATTATTGGCCCAAAGCAAGATGGGACATTGAGAATTTTGTAGAAAGGTGTAGCATAGCACATGAGGGAACACCCACAAGTGGGAACATGGATCAGGACCTGGACACGCCACGGGGCAAAATTAGGCCTGATAATAAAAAGAAAAATAGATTTGATAAAGTGGACCAAATGGAATGGGAAGCCCCTTTGCACGGACAAGCTTCACTTAACTGTTTTACAATGGCCACTATGCGGAGAGTGCAAAAAGATGTCTTACCCCAGGATAAGCCGACAATCCCTCAATCGGACTTAAACAAACTGGAGGAAGAGGATGTAGGGAGGAAATCTCTCATCAAGAATTTTAAGTGGGGAGAAAGCCCCAAAAGAAAAATTGGTAGCGGTCGTTTTGTGAATGATAATTCTGGGAGGAAAAATCATCACTATAAAGCTTCGAGTGGAAGAGACCATACCGGTGCATGGACAAATAGGTCCACACAATTAAAGGTCCATATGTAGCTATGTTAAGAACGTGGACTGATGAAAAGGCAGAGGAAAACATTACATCTTCATACCAATATGTGAATGAGCTGACCACTCGGTTAAAAACTGGCTGGAAACTTGCCAATGAAAATTTGAAACAAGCCAGGAAGAAACATGCTGCCTATTATAACAGGAAGGCGAAGACAGAAATTTGGCTGTGGGAGAGAAGGTACTGCTTCTTTTGCCCGGGAGTCAGAATAAGTTACAAATTGGATGGCAGGGTCCATATACAGTTCTAGAGAAGGTGTCTAGAACAAATTATAAGATAGATAAGAAGGGGAAAGAAAAAAATCTATCATGTGAATCTCCTGAAGAAATATTTGGAAAGAGAACATCAGGAAGAGACACACTTGTTGACCTTGTCCATCGCCATGGAGATGAAAAAGGAAACCACTTTCATCATTTGAATATCCATTACACCCCTGTGAGACAGCAGCACAGGTGAAAATCAGTACACATTTAACGAAAACTCAGAAAGAGAGAGTGCAACAGGTTCTAAATAATCATGCAGAGGTGTTAACAGACCGACCAGGGCATACAAACCTATTGGAATATGATATGAAACTAATAGACTCCACACCTGTCTGTATGAAACCATATTCGATTCCGTTTGCTAAGGAGAAAGCTTTGAAGGAAGAGATAGACTATCTATTGAAGGAAGGAATTATTTCGCACAGTGAGTCTTCGTATAGTTCCGGTGTGGTACTCTTAAGGAAGCCCTCTGGAGAACATAGACTCTGTATAGATTACAGGAGACTGAATGCTATTACAGAAGGACAGGTGGATCCATTGCCGGATACAAATCAGCTGTTTGCCAGACTAAATAAAGCGAAATATTTCTCAAAAGTGGATCTGAGTAAAGGATACTATCAGATTCCAGTAAAGCCTGAGGTTAGACCATACCTAGCTTTTAGTACCTCAGAAGGACACTATGAGTTTAATAGATTGCCATTTGGATTGAAGAATGCGCCTAGTGTCTTCTCTAGAATGATGAGAAAATTATTGGATCCTCTGAATAATCCCTGTATAACAAATTTTATGGATGATATCCTTATAGCAACAGAAACATTTGAGGAACACATTGACTCTCTGAACATGCTGTTTGATCGACTTAGGGAGGCAAATTTAACAGCCCGACCAACCAAATGTTGCGTTGGATGTAAAGAATTGGAATTTTTGGGACACACAGTTTATCAGGGAAACATGACCCCTGACCCAAAGAATTTAGAGAAACTACAGAAAGCCCCGAGACCACAAACCAAGAAGGACGTGAGATCCTTTGTCTCATTATGTGGTTTCTACCAGAAGTATATCAAAAAACTTTAATTCCATATGTGCACCGTTAACTGAATTGACACGTAAAGGACATCCAGATCGCATTACATGGACACCACAATGTGAAATGACTTACCAAGAATTGAAGGAAAAGCTCACAAGTAAACCCATTTTGAAATTACCTGACTTAAGTCAAGAATTCATAGTAAGGACGGATGCAAGTAATATTGGGCTAGGAGCAACTCTACTACAGAAATCAGATGCATTGGATGGGGAATTAAGCCCAGTGGCATATGCTAGCAGAAAGTTGAATAAAGCTGAAATCAATTACTCAACTAGCGAAAAGGAATGTCTTGCAGTAATATGGGCAATAAAGAAATTCAATATTTATCTATATGGGAAGGCATTTAAGTTGCAAACAGACCACAAACCTTTATCGTTTCTAGCACAGGCTAGGCATGAGAACTCCAGGTTACTCCGATGGTCTTTACTTTTGGCTCCATATAATTTTAGCATTGAGTATATATCTGGAAAAACCAATTTGGGAGCAGATTTTTTAAGCCGCCATCCGTGCGATGAGAATCACCTTAAACCCCAGAAATAATAATAAATTTCTCTATGTGTATATAGAATAAAGGACTGACATATAATGTCTGTTTTAAGAGGGGAGGTGTCGTGGAATATTCTAATCCACATATATAAATTATTAGGTAAATATGAAGCCTAACAAATAAAATTAATAAAGAAAAGAGCAATGGTAAATAACAGTGCTGTCACAAAGAAGGTACTCGAAATCCCCCTTGTTTTCTGCTTCGTCTGCAAATTGTAACGCTTTCACGTTGATAGTAAAAGCTTACTGTATTATACCCGCTTTCTTCAATGAAACGTGTGCTGTATTTCTTGGAAAAACATTGAGAGGCAGACTGCGTAATGACCTAAATTAATCCTAACATTAATTATACTGCGTTACCAAAACGAACGAACAGATGGACTAAAGGATAAAGAGAGAGGGAGGGCTGAAAATCAGGAACGCATGCAACACGCGTCGCGCGATACACAAATGCTGCCATCACGCGTGTAAGACTACATGCACTAACTTTTTTTCAGACGAACAGTGATAAATTCACTACCCTTCCCAGAGTTAGGTTTTAAAATCACAAAAAACGCTTATTAGGAAAGATAACAATAGATGGGTTTACGTTTGAAAACATTACAGTACCCAGACAGCACATCTTCGAAACAGGAGGTAGAAAATACATATTTTGAACGCAGCCACGTAGCTCTTTTAAATTTGGATATTTGGGTTCCTTAGGGCTTGCTGACAAATAATATGTAAAACGTTACGCAAAAGTCCAGGAATTAATAAATTATAACCAAAATAAAATAGTGGGGATGCCTGACAGCATGGAATCATTTCTGCTCATAAAATTTTTTTATAACGTGTTTGAAAAAAATCTTACGTTACAGAATTAGCCTACCATGTAAACTCCAAATTGATTGGAGCGCAACAAATGAAAGACTAACCACGATTGGTCGGGCTATAAATACTATCTTTCGTTGTTAGGGGAGACGTGAAAAGGTAACATTTTTTCAAACACTTGTCGAAACGTGGCCTCATTGGCTAGACTCGCTGATATACTCACTTAGGAGCGTTAGTTCGAGACCACTAGTGCAAATAATCTTGATAAAGCAACAGTGCGTTGAAGCCAGCTCATATTTGTGTTAAATAAAAGCCTGGAACATAAGCAGATGGGAATTTGTGCCAGTAATTGTGCCAGAATTCATTGCTAATCAACGTATCTGTGTTTATTTCCATGAAATTGTGGTAAGCTTGAACCATTCAGTATCTTTTAATGAAAATTGAATGTAAATTGTTAATTTATGCCTGTATATATATGTGTAGTTCAGTGGCAAACAGGAGATAAAGCCTATAATGCTCCAGCCTGAACAGAGGGTGTCGGAGGGAAGTAAAACGGCATGGAATGGCCAAATAGTACACTGACACCTGGATGATTGATTAGACAGAAATAATGCTGGAAGTGCAGAGGCGTGGTAACCATTAAGGAGGTAAATACTGGTATAAAGTATTTCAGATGAAGCTGACAGTTGGCCTAACGCTCTGAACTCAATGTTTGTGTTGTATTGTGCTCAGTGTAGAACTAGAGTATCAATTAGTTATGAAGTAGAAGGTACATCCTTCTTGTTTTCAGGGACCGTGGTCTTGATGGTATTGAGCAGCACCTGGTCAGAGCTTTGCTGAATCCAGAGTCGGACAGCATACTCCTTGGTCTTTTTAGCTATCAGTGAGTTGTCTCCAGAGCCCAGGGGAGAATTCGAGCAGAGGAGTCCTTTCCTGCCGCCATCACGCCAGATAAGCTGATTTGGCCAGCTGAGCTCAACATTATGTCCCCTCATCTTGAAATGACTTTGTAAAAATAACATTCAGAGGGGAATTTAATTGTCTTAATATCAGGAACTGAGAACATCTCCAATACTAGTCCCAAAAGACAAACTATTGAAGTCATGATGACAAATACCAACATAGCTTGAACAAAACAAAACCAGTATTACCTCATATTACTACTACACAACTGACACACATAGGATATTTTTAATAATATATGTCACTACAATATTCATATTGATAAAGTCTGTACATATACTTGTAATTAAAATTGATTGTGATTCCTGGTTCCTTTGTATTTGAATCAGGACACATATACCTTTATGATAACCATGAATACATATTGTTATTTGAAAAGTTATCAGTGACTCCTTAAGATATTCTCATAGAGTGTTATATGTATGTGAGTGTCACAGTGTTGTCAAGAGTAGTGGATTAAATTAAATTGTTTATCTGTCTGTTGTTGTGACTTACACTTCATCATACACATACCCTAGACACATAACGTAGTCATCACACTATTCCAGAATAATTCTGACTGAGATATATAGATATGTGGTAGCAAGTAAGGTTATCTATAATACACTACTCTTAATAGATATAGATACCTTCACAGCTGATCTCAGTCAGTACACTAAGTCCCCTATAAATATTTATAACATCCCACTTCACCACAACAAGAAGTAAATTCAGTCTAACAAAGACATAACAGCTAAATTCAATCTCACAAAAATTCAAACACCTCAACACCTCACGGTACAAGAGAGACGATTAAGTAAGTAAGTAAAAATACAAGTGATCAGTTAGCCTAAATTTAAATTGGACAAATGAATTTGGAATCCAAGAGAAGCTCAATAACCTCAGAAATGAGGTATCTGAGGAAGGTGGTTGAAGTAACAAGAAGAGATATGGTCCGCAACCAGACGTCAAGGCCTAAAAACCCAACCCTGCAGACCCAAGTAGAACAGTCCCAACTGAGCTGGTTTGGCCATGTCTGCAGAATGGGAGAAGATCGGCTACCACGGCAAGCATGGGACACTAAGAGCCAGGGATCCAGACCTCCAGGACCACCCAAAGTCCGCTGGGAGGACAACATTAGACAATCTTTGAAGGACCGAGGACGAGAATGGAACCAGGCCAGGAGGAAGACAGCCGATAGAATAGTATGGCTCTCTCTCTTACAAACCTCTACACCTCACGGTAGAAGATGAACGACTAAGTAAGCAAGAGAAGCTCAATTAGAAAACCATTGACAACGACTATTACGGCATTCATTATTTCTCATATTAGTGGCCTCATACGACACGCAGAAGGAGCAACAGCTCTAGCCTTTCTTAGTCTTCTTAGAGACTCCAAGAACAATTAGGGGCAATTTGGTATATTACTTCACGAGTATTGCTAAATTATTCAACAAACTTCCCTCTTTTTACAGCAACCCGCTGCCCAAGCTTAGAACCGCCACTGCGGGAGCCGCGCTAGTGTAATGGTTACCACATTGCGCTAGCGATCAGGTGTTCAAGGTTCAAGCCCGGGCGCGGGCATTTGTAAGAGTGTCATCGACCGGGATTTTGACTGAATAACATTAACGGCTCTTGAGATAAACCCTCTGTGGATGGGAAGGAGCGAAGATCCTGACCGGGTTGGAAGGAAAGTCCACAGACTCCCCAGCCTCGCAATGGCATGTCATTGGGCCGAAGGGCTGAAAGTCCAAGTGCCGCTGGTTAAAAAAAAACAAAAAACCGCCACTGCCTATTCCCCAAAATTACGGATATAAGCGTCTGTTAACAAAAATGCGCACCAAGTGTTCTTACGATACTCTGTTTATTTATAAGATTTCCATCCCGCACAAATACAATCATGTGAATCTTGAACTCAAATGTCAAGGCTGTATGGCTCTGAAGCATGAGGAACAAGAAAAAACGACACCAAAAAAAAAAAAAAAAAAAAACAAATGAAGACTTTCATAGACGGGTGATTGCGGAGAATAGAAGGATTGATATGGTATGACATTGAAGGATTGATATGGTATGACATTATTGTAAACAATACCCGGAAATAGGCAAATAGCAGGCGCTGAAGAAAAAAGAAAGGAAAAGGCAGGACAATAGAAAAGTAAAGGTGACTCACCTTAAAATCGAACTAGGGACCACACAAACGGCGCTGTTGCCACAATGCAAGAGTGAATCGTGACGTGATATACGGCCAACTAATTATTCCTAAAAATAAAGTGCTTCATTGGCTACATTAAAACATGAAGAATATTTATAGACTTCAGAAGGTTTATTGGTTTGAAGTTTGTATAATGTGTTATAACTTGTATACATCTGAACATGACATTTAGATTTCTCTACCAACAAACTTGTCAATATTTTATTTCTTAAACACTGGATACTGAAATCCTGTTGCTTATTTATGTTGGGTCGTATTTCTACCAGCTACCTGTGGAGCTAGAAAATTAAAATCAAGATTTTGTTTATTGTTAATTATACCGACGTCGGCATTTGTTTATCTTTAATTTCCCATTCTTTGTGCCAGACTCGGTTCTATTTGTATAACATTTTCCCTCACCTATTCTTTTGTCTATTGTTCCTGTTCGCACAAAAGTGGAAGAGTTCATTATTTAGGGGGTAAGTCGTTGTCAATATATGCACTGTTATCTTACGACCTGGGGAGTCGCGCTGGTATAATGGCTTCGGCGTTGTACTGGCGACCAGGTGTTCATGGTTCAAACCCGGGCGTCAGCGTTTGAAGAAATGTTTACGGCCGGAAATTTGACTGAATAGCCTGAACGGCACCTGTGATAAACCCTCTGTGGATGGGAAGGAGCGAAGCTCCTGACCGGGTTGGAAGGAAAGTCCTCAGGTTCCCCAGCCTCGCAATGACATGTCATTGGGCCGAAGGGCTGAAAGCCCAAGTGCCGCTGGTTAAGAGAAAAAAAAAAAAAATCTTACGACCTGGACCCAATAGAAAACTTTGCATTCGTAAGCGCTAGTTGTGTTGTGTTTATACAATAGTAAGACTACCCCTATTAACTATATTAGTGTGTATGGTCCCTCACGGTAGAAGGGGAACGACTAAGTAAGTAAGTGTGTATGTTCGTTGATAAAAAAAAAAGGTAAAAATTGTACCATTGTAGATACTGCCAAAGGGGAGTGAAGTGTTAGAGACTTCACCATACTAGGTCCAGCATCGAGAGGTGGGGTGACCAGTTCCCTTCCTCTCTATCTCTTCCTTCCCTGACTCTGGTCAGGTACCCATTTACAGCTGGGTAGACGGGAGCAAGTCGGTACCGTGATCCAAACCTAGCACCTTTGCTGTCAGACACCAGCGCTGTAACCACTGTGTCAATCGGACGCTATCGTTGATACTTAGCATCACTGTGATTCCCCTTTATCACTAATACAACCTTGTGGTTAATCATAATCACTACATCTAAGTTCCCTGAGAAGCATGAGCCTTCAATAAATGTACACAAAGTCTTTATGTATTTTTAAAGAGTTTTCCTTTCATGTCTATCACCACCTCTCTTCTCCGAGCGCTTTTTCAGTCTTTACATACTAGTGCAACTAAGAATAAGTAACAACTAAAAAGACGTCAACAACATTAGAAAAAACTGATAAGAAATTACAGTACTAATCAACTTACGTAAACAGGGTTTTATGGAAATGATCTTTAAAGTTTGTCACACTTCAGCGCTGGTTGTTTGTTTTTATGCAATACACAATGATGACTCAGTAACGTAGCCAAGGCAACGGCCTTGAAATCATTCAAGAGAGAATAATACTAAATGCATTGATATTGTGAAAGAGTGAATCCCCAGTCCGTGACAATATACAGGTCAACGAACATGCATCAATCAGTCAGCGGAAAAATTCCATCCTAGCTAAATCTTGTGCACAGCTTGAAGGAAAGTCGAAGTTTTATTTAGAAAAATAACGTTGTTATAAATTCCACATTTCTGCCGCATTAATTTATGTCAGGCAATAAAGGCTTTTATAAATTTTCTATTACTGTAAATGTAGCTATCTGTAATTTCAAACGCAGAAAGCGAGAACGCGCAATAGGAAACAATCAATACAGTAACCAGTAGCGAATTAGCGTAATTTTTTGGCGAAAATTCCAAAACAGTTTCATTGGCCTAGTCTTTTCCTTCTGTCTGCGCCGCTTTTGTCTTTTTGACATTATGAATATGCAACAGTTTTACGACAAGATCACTAATATGGAACTGATGACACAAAAGACAGGTGCCAGTGAAATACTAGATAAGAAGATGACCCTGGAGATGGATATAACATACATTGAAGAACCCTGTATAAGACAGCTGTACATTAATTTTGTTGATTTTGAAAAGCCTTTTGACAGTATACATAGGGACGGTCTATGGAAAATACTGAGGGCTTATAGAATTCCAAGCTGCATTGTGTCAATCATAAAAAGCCTCTATGCCAACTTTACGTGTAGCGTAGGGCAGAGCAACCTAACCTTTGAGGTGAAGACAGGAGTACGACAGGGATGCCCCTTATCAACCACTCTATTTTTAACAGTCATAGTAGACTGGGTGATGCGACAGACAACAAAGGGCAGTCCAAGAGGAATAAGACGGACTACGTTTTTTACATTGGAAGATCTGGAACATGCAGATGACATTGCACTACTAGCACATTCACATCAACACATCCAGGAAAAAACGGATAGACTTAATAAGTATAGTCAGCAGGTGGGCCTGAACATAAATCTAACGAAGACAGAGGTCATGACACTTAATGTGAGCAACCCCGAGCCCATAACAGTAAGGAATCAACAACTGGAACAGACAGACACCTTCACATACCTAGGATGCATGGTAACACCAGATGGCGGAACAAGCAAAGACATCAACAACAGAATGAACAAAGCAAGAACAGCCTTTTTTATTCTAAACAACAGCTGGAAGTCCTCTCAGTACAGCACAAGCACAAAATTAAGATTATATGAGAGCTGCGTACTTTCTGTGCTTCTCTATGGTGCGGAATGCTGGAGAGTGACAGAGAAGGAAATGTCGAAATTGTCCTCTTTCCACACAACCTGCCTAAGAAAAATACTCCGAATCTTTTGGCCGAATACCAACACCAACCAAGATCTGCTTACTCGGAGTAACCAGGAGGACATGCACACCATCATAGCTGGCAGACGCTGGGGTTGGGTTGGCCATGTCCTCAGAAGAGACCCCGATGCCATCACAAGAACAGCTATACTATGGACCCCTGAAGGAAAACAAAAGAGCAGCCGACCAAAAACAACTTGGCGGAGGATTGTGGAGGCTGAGATGCAAAAAATGAACCAGAGTTGGGGCACTGTACGAAGGATGGCCACCGACCGAGCAAAGTGGAATCAATTTGTTGCTGCCCTACAAGACGCCACAAGGCGTGATGGCCACTGACTGCTTTGACGGTCGGCGGCTAAGGATCAAAGAAGAAGAGGAACCCTGATGGTAGCATTACAAATCAGTTCTCGTTCTGGAATCTTCAGGGTAAGAGACGCAGTGGGAGGGGCGAAGAACTCATGGAGAAGAGAGCTGGAGATAGACATGAAGGGGATGAAAAAAGACATGAAAAAACCTTGAGATGATGGCACGTGACAGGAAGACCTTGAGCTGATGGCACGGGACAGGAAGACTTGTATACGTTTGTTGAAGGCCTTTACTTCTTTGGGAGCTGCAGAGTGATGATGATGATGATGAGGATGATGATGATGATGAAAGAACATTATTGACTTTATTTCAGTAAGGCGTCTGCTATCTTACACTATGACAGATCCAAACTATGACACTGTTTCACTTATATTAATGCTTTCCCTTAAAGAAAAATGTATATTAAAATAATAATAAAAATAAGTCGGTCCTCGGGGCGGCACTGCTCACAGCACCCAAAAGCCAACCCTGATAATTTTCATCATAATCAGCACTTTTTTGCAACCTCTCTCTCTCTCTCTCTCTCTCTCTCTCTCTCTCTCTCTCTCTCTCTCTCTCTCTCTCTCTCTCTCTCTGTCTCTCTCTCCTTTCTCTCTCTATCTCTCCTCTCTCTATCTGTCTATCTCTCTCCCCCTCTCTCTCTTCCTAGATGAAGAGGCAAGGCAATTGTTCTACATATCTCAAATACAAACACACTTAGATAACTCCTCCAGAATCTGAGATTGTTGCTCCAGGTCCAACATAAAGATACTCTATTTACTACAAAAGCGTGCAGCGCGTCTAGTTTCTGATAATTGCCAACACAGTGTAAACAAGATACAAGTAGTTATATAGAATATAATGCCGTAGGTGACTGAAGTGTTAGAGACTTGACTATACTAGGTCCAGCATTGGGAGGTGGGGTGTCCAGTTGCCTTCCTCGTTGCCTTTTCCTTCCCTAACTCAAGAGCAGAGTCAGGTACTGTTGCGTACATTTAATGTCCTCAACAGGCATTAACAGATAAATGTAGTCCCAGGTCCTACATCTGTTAGAGATATGTACACACCAACTCTGTTGTGAGTATTATAGTTTATTGCGCACGAGAACGCACATTTTTGATATTTGTAAATTAGCGCGTTTTGTTGCCAGAGAGGCCAGATGACGTATCTCCCTAGTGGAGCAAGGCAGAGTTCCTTTTTCCAGACTGTGAGTCTGATGTTTTTAGTCCTTGATTCGGACTTATTATACTTGCTTGATGACTGGCTCACTGCAATTCAAGTCATAGCCCTTAAGTCATCCAAGCCAGGTAACAGATTTATTAATCGATGATTTTGTGCACATTATTTCATCTTCCTTTTTTTCGTTGACCTCCAGCTGGTACCCATATGATATAAGTATCAGAAAGGATCGTAGTCACAACGTCTATACATAGGAAGCTTTGAAGGTGTTCAAAGTATGAACATTGTTTATATTAGGAATGGAATCTGCGCTATGGCATATTTATAGCAGCCATCTTGAAAGTGTCGACGTATTACAGAGGTGATTCAAATATAATATTATTATCAGTCTATATACGTCAAGGATGTCGTCCATAGACATATGTTAAATTATTATAATCTGATTGATCATGAAGCCAGTAAAGTCAGGAATGTACTTATGCGAGAGACCTCAGATGCAAGGAGACATAATAGGGATCTCACAGTCATTGTCAAGGTCGAAAAGGACAATTGAATGTCACTCTTTAATCTAACTGCCTCATCGTTAATATGTACTTTATATTAATGCAATATGATCAGTTCTAAATTGATGATGGAATTCTATTGCGGATCTATCCACACATATATTTCAAGAATGAATATTACGCCATGTTTTACCGTCTTATTACATGTTGATCGTCATTCGTCAGAAGTAACTGTTTCGTATTGTCAACCGTGTCACGTCAATAAATTGCATGAACTTTTCCTCCAACGACTTGAGTATTAACGTATTGACCTGTTTGGCGTGACCCTTGTTGGAGTGTTGTATTTGAAGAAGTTAGATCAAACTTTGACATTGAACATTCGCGTGAAGGGGTATTGGTGGTGGGCCTCCTTATTCACTACTCTACAAGAAAAGACAACTACAGTCGTAAGACCACCTTTACAGGTACCCCTTTATATTTGTGCAGACGAGCGTGTCGCCACCGTGTTTCAAACCCGATACCTTTGTCGCGAGAGGCCAGCGCTGTAATCACTGTCAATCGGACGCTCAAACACAGTGTATAGAGCTATATAAGTTAGTTGCTTATCCTTTACAGGACGTGGCAATCAACCCCAGCTTTTATTGGCTGTTTGTGATTTTTCTAGGCAATTTTTTTCATTCAGTAGTTTGCCATAGTTTGCTGAACGGTACGGCGCTTATACCATTGTTAAAAATCCACACAAAGCGATCTGCTACTAAACCGCCTGCAGCAGGTTTCGAACCTGCTATATCTGGATTATGAAGCTGCGTTCATATCCAAAAGAGCTATATACATATCTTAAAATATTGCCGCAAACAAAGAGCTCCCCCTTCAATAAAGCCAAATTCGTTCACAAAAGCTAGTCACAGAATGCTCCAACGTATCTGTGGCCCATTTTCAAACACAATGAAAAACACAGTCAACGCTTAAACACATTACAAGTGCCAAAGCGTAGGCTTGACTTATTCAAGAAAAGCACAGCGTACTGAGCTGCTATTCTTTGCAACTATCTTCCACATCATCTAAAGAACACACCCAGTCCCTATTCATACAATCGAGGACTCTTTAAAAAATACGTTATGAGTGCTGATTACATACCTCCTTAATCTCATTACGCTTCCAAATAGATATATAATGTTGTTGATATGGTCCAATCATAATTTTTTTGTACTTTAAAAATAATGTTGTTTCTTGATTATAATTAGATAATGTGCGTGTGGGTATGATGTTATTTTACTTTTACAACGTTAAATTACTTGAAATTAATATTTAAAAGGCATGTGAGAATAAATGAATACAGTAAACAAGATGAGAGGAAGAAAGGGCAGAATGCGTGCGTGCGTGTTCAAGTCTAAACCGTTTGAAAATAAAGTTCGTTTGTTCGTTTCTCTCTTTCTCATTCACTGCCCAGTTTTTTCTTAAAACATAAGTGCACATGCACGCACGGACACACAAACAGACGCGCACACACACATTTCAAACAATTTGCGGAACGTGCCGGGAAATTGACGAAACAGACGCGCGGTATCTGAACTTTGCCTTCTAGGTGATTACCTTCCACGCCTGTTCAAACTGGGATGCGCGCGCAGGCGGGTTAATATATGGGGTCGAAGAGGGACAGAGATAGCTCCTGTTGAGTGTTACTCGATATTTGTGGAGGTGGGGGCTGAATGAGCGGGAAGAGCCTGGGATGGAAGGGGAAATCGCACCGGACAGGCGATGATCGATGAGACAGAGATGAGCTGTAAACTAATCTGAAGGCTAAGCCGATAGGTTCGACATAGATTTTTTTATGACCAGGCCACTGTGGTTTCCCCCCCCCCCCCCCCCCATCCCTTTGGTTCTTTTCTCAGGGTCTATGCAACCCTTCTGATGGTCAGAATACCCTCTGTTGCAATGACTATTTTCCTTCAACAAATTCATGCTAATTCTTCCGGTCTTGTGCCATCCGTTTAAATTGTTTCTATGTCTTCTGTAATCCTTACATATCTGTCTCCAGTTCACTTTTCATGTGTTGTTCAGTCTCCAAATCCATCTATTGTACCCTGGAGATATCAGAGCCTCCTTCAGCGATAAATGACTATGGGAATTTTGTCATTCACACACCCCACACCCCCACACACATATAACTGACTGGGGGCAAAAAACCCTGTTTGCTTTTGTCGACACGTACCACAGCACCAGCCATGTAAGCAAGTGCCCATTTATAAAAGTCTGTAATTTCTTGGGTGTTTTTTTATATTTCTTTCTCGATGTTTCAAAGCTATACAATAGGACTGATTTGACACTTGAATTGAAGATTCTTATTTCTGTATTGGACTTGATTTATTTCAAGTTCCATATATACAAATGCAAACTTGGTGTCAAATAATTTTTGGGTCGATCTCTTTGTCCTCTCCGGCCGTATTTAGTTACATTTGTTGTGCGTACTGATTACGTGTAATTTCCGTGATCGGCACATTTCTTTCTCTGCTGTCAAGCAGATATTAGCTATTTTTTTAATCACCTTACACTCCTTTCAGTAATAATTCGTCTTGTATGAGAGAGTATACAGGTGATACAATATTGACCGACAGTCATATTGGTAAAATTCTCGTGTACCAAACCTTGGCAGCGCCGGATCAGCACGACGTACGCCAGCCAGTTTATTTAGCGCTGACATGGCGATTGGGATTCCCTAATTACTGCCGTGAAGAGTCACCGCCTAGATGGTTACACGAGGGTCGGTGTTTGCACAAGAACGAGGATATAAATTACCCGTCTGCGGACATATTACAAACATGCACCTGAAAAATGGAATGTTGTAATAAGCTTCCGGCAAAATTATTACGAAGTTATTACTTGAGATAAAAGTAAGAAGTTATTTGTAATCACTGACGAGAAGAGTACGGAAATCTCACTTCCATATTTTGAAGACATGACCTTTGCATTAACGCACATACATTTCCTGGTGAAAATATTTTGAATTACCCCATCAAAACACACAATTTTTGAAATGATTGGAATGCATTCGAAACATAGGAAGAACAAAATTCCTGACTAATTCGTAATAAAGTTCTGTAAGGAAGGGGGGAGCAAAGTGCATCATAACCTGACACTTTAGTAAGTTTAGAACACTGTGAAAATTCACCTTGCGCCAAGAACACAACCAGACCTTGCCAGAGTTAAGAATAGCAGCAGATTTATTTACCAGACCGGACCGTGTTTGAGCATCTTGAGGACTTATAGCCCAGGAAAACTCTACCATTTTAACACGGAAAACCAGAATCTGAGGAAACTGTAACACAAAGTCAAAGTGAGAACTAATTCCTGAAATAACAACACCCCAGATAATGTGTAAGAGGCATCGCCAAGCTGCCTTAAAATATTTCTCTGAGCCAGCAGTCTGTGAGCCTAAAGATTGGCTTGGTGGTACCAACTGCTGAGGGTACTATTTCTGGAACCAGTGAGGGTATAAGTGGCCTGAAGTCGACGCTAGACACCATCATCAGACGGGTCTTAGAGACGCGGGACCAGCTTGGTAATCACTCCATTACACTTCTTGGAACGTGCTACAACTTTCAAACTTGACCAGTGACGAGTGTGAATCAGTCATCTAAATACAAAGAATCAAACATCAGCTGGAGCAGAAAGTCATTTGGCAGCTCAGTAGAAACTTAAAAGCTGCCAAGTGAACTATCCAATTTTTAGCGTCATAACATCACCCAGTGATGACAACTTTTTCTATAAGGAATTATTCATTTTTATATAATTGATTATTAAATTTGTCAAATGTAAAGTTAATTTAATCATTTTGAATGTACTATATCCGTATGTCTCAGACAATTTCTTAATTACACTTAAACAGAGCTATATAATAATAAGAGAAATTTCGCAGACTTAACTCAGCTGAGGGCTAGAACGAGCTAACGAATTATAAGATAACCCTATACTTCACAACAGTTGACGGCAGATACTTGAGTTAACATCTACTCAGCCTCATGCAGCATTGTTCTCGCTTTCTGAATATCTTGTGAATATTGCCTTGAGGTAGAAGCATCATTATCCTTCTATCTACAACTCTACCAAGAGTAATCTTGTGCGAAGGTAGACACCTTTGAAGACCCACATCAGTTACTGTTGAGTTTTAGTCACTGTTGGACCACTACTGCAGAGCTAAGGAGAGGCAACCCGTGACACCTGGAGCAATCTATGCTTTTTTATATTGTGCGTGCAACGTGCTCCAAATGTACATCCTTGCGCTCATGCGTAGTCGACACACTCAAAGTGAATTAGGCGACACAGACAAAAATTAAACCTAAATTTGTTAGTGAAACGTAACAAGCAAAACGGACTAATTCCCATCAATTTTTCATGAAAAGACGTGCACTACACCGCGAAAACTAAATTGAACACCAAGGACAGATTTTACAAGATACCCGTACATTTACAAAAAAATTTGTGATGAAAGAGCTGTTTATTAATTAGACTAATTGCATTGGTTTTCGTTCACGTCTTCCGGTGTCATTTGTAAAGGTTTTGTTCATGGACGGTGCATCCAGATAAGTTTGACCACTAAGATCCAATGATGATAAAATGGAATTACAGGAATGACATGACCAAAGAAGAAAAAGTGCCGTCAACAGGAAATGCAGCAGAAAGTGCGGACTATAAATAAAACCACACCATTTTTATACGGGTTAATTACTCGTAATGAGAATAATTAGCATGCCTGTTGAGCGCTCTTTTCGGGTAACATGATAGCTAGTAGCAGAGGTACCAGTGTACTAGCATCTTGACGCGAATGTAGAATGAAAATTAGATGAAGAGCTATCCAACAGAACTTCAACGAGTGGAAGGCAAAATCAGGCCAACATGATCATACTCAACTCGTCGGTAAAGTTATTATAATTTATTACGTGGTACGAAGACGTTTGACAAGACGGTACAATGTTCCTTGACAGGTACGATGAACAATTTATACATAGTAGTGACAGTTCCGATAAAACGATACATCTCTGGTCATTCATATCTAAAATCCTCTCTCACGTAAGTAATAAGGATCCAATAATATTCATACTAGGTTTTTTTTAACAGCAAGGGAATGTCCGTTGACCTTGCTTGAGGTCATCCACTTAAGCATGTACTCCCATACCACGAACTCCCGCATTCGTCCAATAAGAGACTGTTTCTATCCAAGACATAGTTCCATATAACGTAGACTCAATAGATATTCACTGGTACATATATGAAGAGGTATCTGAGTTAGTATCTTTAGGTTTTAACTAACCTCTCAAAATCATGCCACGACTTTGGCATTACAATAAAGGCGTTTACACATATAAATACTGCAATCAAATTAACTTCTTTCCCACTCGTAGGAATCCTTCTTCTACGATACGAATCCTAAAGGCTAACGACTCTGTAGGTCCATTCTAGGAATAACATATTCCCGCTAGACTGGTATAAGAGCGGCCTTACAATACAGCATACATTAAGAATTGGGGCGATAACTTACGTGACATTACTGCTATTGGTTTCGACCTGAAGACCAATACAGATCACTAGAATAAATGGCTTCCATAAACGTGCCATGAAATACAATAATAATATATATCAATCACGGACATAAACAAGGTCCATGTTGCCCCTCCAAATCATGACGTCAGAAACTACTCAACTAGGTTACCCGTGCGTCCCAAAGCAACTCACACTGCTTTGTGCACGTCAGTGCGCGAATCATTCGACCGCACAAATAATATAACTATATTGAGACTGGTGCGTACATTTGGCAGGACCGAAGACTACCCCCTTAGGTAATAAATGTACGTAACAGCTCCCTTATTACCTCCCCTTAAAAAAAATTAATTCTATTAATTTTTTTTGAACTTAGTACCCGGGAGAGGTGAGTCAAAACTACAACAAGATATATGAAATGCATAAAGTTATACCATATTAAGAAAAGAATATTAAACGAAATCAATATAACTAAATGATAGTATGCATTAAAGCACACATCCACCATCGACCTACTTTGGAACGATGTGGTAATATTCGAAGTAAAAGAAGTTGACAATGAAAATGAAAAAACCATTAAAAAAAAGATGATAATAAAATTCAACTAAGTTTTCTAAAAAAAAATTCGAAACATATGATTTCAAAAATAAAAATGAACAGCAACACTGATGATAATCAATGACAAGAGAATCAATAAAACAGAAAAATTGAAAATACAATGTGCAAAAATGAAGCAATGCAAAATTAAACACTTTAAGAATCAACACCCTTAATGTTTTCTAACACTAGTATGGTTGACTAGTGATCTTAACAGTGAGATATCATAACTAAGACCCGTGAATGCAGGTATTACGTGACAACTAAGAAAGTTAGTATATGTGTGATCCATAATTAATTAAATAGATTAAATTGAATTATAGTAATTTATATATTTCTTAATTACTAACAAATAACCAGTTACTAATATATTCTAAGTAATTCCAATATAACTCATTGTCAATGTTCAGTTACAACTAGTTAGTAATCGACGAGACGATGTTCTCAATGTTCCATACACGATAAAATATATTCTCGAACACGATATGTAGTGTAATATGTTCCATAGGAATAACAAATGTATATTTGTCGCTTTTAACAATGTTTCCATACTAATAAAAAGTTACTGTAGTACCAATGTTGCAGTACTAATAAAATGTTATTCTAATACCACTGTTCCCGTTCTAATAAAACGTTACTACACAAGAAGTAATGTTATAATCCATAAGTAAGTATATCCTGAAAGATATATTTATACGAATACTTCAGTTATATGATCAGTCTTTATAGATGTATAATCAATGAAAATGTACACAGTTATTCATGTTATCGGTGAGGATGTTTCAACATCTGGAAGTGGTTTAGTTTCGACAAGTTCGCTTGGGCATCTCGACAAACAGTCTGCGAACACATTCTTCACTCCAGGAATAGCTCGTATTTCAAAATTGAATGGTTGAAGCGCTATAGCGTAACGCGCTGACTTCGATGATTTGACGTTCTTTGAGTTCAGTGCGGTAAGAGCTTTTTGATCAGATTCCACCACAAAGTGTGAGCCAAGGAGGTAACGTTCCAGTTTTGTGATTGCCCACACCAACGCTAGGAGCTCTTTATCCAGAACGGAGTATTTGAGTTCGCTCTCCGTAAGTTTTCTGGACACGTACATCACCGGAAATAAGGTGCCGTTATATTCCTGCATCAAAACTGCAGCAATAGCGTAAGAAGATGCATCACTGCGAAGGATGAAAGTGAGATTTTTGTTAGGCAACCTCAAAAAAGGTTCTTTTGAAAAAAATCGTTTTATATAGTCTAACGCCGTTTGGTGATCCTGCGACCACTTTATTACATTAGATGTGCCTTTTTTCAGTAGAGACGAAAAAGGTGCAGTTATAGTAGACAAATGAGGGATGAATTTTGAATAGAACTGTATTAGTCCTAAAATAGACCTAACTTGTTTTTTTGTCTTAGGTGCTGAGATGTTTAAAATTTTAGAGACGTTACTGTCTTCTGTATACATGAAACCATGACCTATGCGGTGACCCAGAAATGAGATGTCATGAAAACCGACAAAAGCCTTTGAAGGTTTTGCTGTTAAGTTATAATCTCGTAAGGTAGACAGTAAAGCTTTTAATCCATGAATATGTTCATCCCAAGAGTCACTGAAAAGACAGATGTCATCTATATAAGTAATGACATCGGGACGATGAGACAATATGCGGCGCATCATGCGTACAAAGGTAGCTGGCGCATTCATTAGTCCGAATGGCATAAAATTCCATTGAAAAAGACCCCGTGGCGTCGAGAAAGCGGTGAATGGCTTTGCTTTAGGAGTTAGTGGCACTTGCCAATAGCCCTTTGAAAGGTCAAATTTCGAAAAGAATGTGGCATGAGATAACCTCTCCAATAAGTCGTCTAAAAGAGGTAACGGTTCCGCATCGAATTTTGTAACTTTGTTTAATTTCCTGTAATCTACGCAAAGACGTATATTGTTGTCCTTCTTCCTAATGATTACCATAGAAGAAGAATATGGTGATGAAGATGGTTCAATTATATTTAATTGAAGCATCTCATCCAATTCCTTATCAACCTTATCACGAAAGTGTAAAGGGATAGGATATGGGCGAACTCGAATAGGCGTATCGTCAGTCAGAATAATGTCATGTTGGATGACTGACGTATGACCTGGGATGTCAGTGAGGACATCCTCATACGAGTGTAGAATATTAGAGACTTGCTGACGTTGATCAGCCGAAAGAGTAGATGAGATTGTAACATCATTCCATTTCTCAGTGGAATGGAGTGGTACAACTGGTATTGGTAGTTGTACATCATCGAAAGAAGATTCTTCTTCTTGGATGACTGACAAACTAGAATAGTGTTGAATAGGAGGTGTAGGATCGTCAGTTGCCTGGAACACTGACTGTAGATAATCAGGACGTGAGTAATACTCCTTCAACATGTTAATGTGGAAGGTTTTATGTTTACCATTAACATCAACGATGTAGTCGACATCGGATATTCTTGAGATGATCCTGAAAGGACCTCTCCAGGTAATTAAAAGACGATTGTTATGCGCAGGTAGTAAGACAAAAGCTTCATCACCAGGTATGAGCTGGCGAAGACGTCTATACTTGTTTGCAAATAGACGAGCTTTTTCTTTGGCTTGTTCGGATGATGCAGTAGCTAGTCTACAAGCATCTATGATTCTCTTTCTCAGAGAGATCACATACTCATAAGAGGATTGAGTTTCCTCTTCAATATTCTCGTCAACCAATAAGTCGTGGATTAACGACATCGGACCGCGTGGTTGCATGCCAAAAACTAGCTGGAATGGAGAAAACCCCGTGGCTTGATTTTGTACTTCGCGATACGCAAACAGAGCCGCGGGTATGACCCGATCCCAGTCTTGGGGATGGTCTTGGGTCATCTTACCCAACAACTGCTTGAGTGTCCTATTGAGACGCTCAATTAACCCATTTGACATCGGATGATAAATAGAACTAAGAGATCTGTCTATACCTAATGTCTTCATAACTTGAGACATGGATTCAGAAATGAACTGAACCCCATGATCCGACAAGATTTTCCGTGGAAAACCAATGCGTGAGAAGATTAACATCAATGCCTCTGCTACACTGGCAGATGAAGTGTTCTTGAGAGGGATGGCCTCAGGCCAACGAGTGCACATATCAATGCACGTAAGAATATGCGTATGCCCTCTAGCAGATGGAAGCATCGGACCAATAATGTCTATAGCCATTTTATCAAATGGTCTAATCGGGATGTCCGCAGCTTGAATAGGAGCCGCATGAAATGGACCCCGTACCTTAACTTCCTGACATATCAAACAAGACCGACAGTAGAGAGTGATGTCCCTATGGACGCCTGGCCAGTAGAATGCCGAAAGCACTCTGGATTTGGTACGCGAAAAAACCCATATGGCCCGCACATTGCGAGTCATGCGCATGTCGTAATATACGAGATCTCATAGAGGATGGGACTAAGATCTGATAACATAAGGATGAATCCTTTTCCCGTATTACTCTAACCAAAATCCCATTTTTAAGTATAAAGTCATGTCTAGATTTTGCAAGTTTGTTGCTGGTATTCTTTTTGTTCACATACTGAAAATTTTTTTTTTAATGAATCATCATTCTTTTGCAATGTTGCAAACAACTCCCGTGAAATAGGAGCATCATCATCACAAGTAGTATGAACTGTAGGTTCAATAGGTGTATCATGCGACATATTAGTAGCTTGCGCTCTAGTCACTACTGCATTTGCAGTTTGAATATGTCGCTCTTCCCATTCAGCAATTTGCTGTGGTGTACACTCTTTTATACCATGTATGCGACCAAGTATTACGTCACAAATTGGATTCGGAAGGAGACATGCCTGGATCTTTCCTGAAAAAAATGGTGTGTTAAGGTCAATAATAGCGGTGGGAAATGTTTCAATGGTGCCACCAAAAGTCACACACTTGACAACCCTGCCCGTGGCACAACTTGGGTTGATCAGCGAAGTCCGGACGCCCACAGTGCTACAACCTGAGTCAAATAGGATAGAGCATGAAATGTTATTGACAAATCCCTTGTTAAACATAAGAGAGCCCTGTCCCTGGTGTACTGACGCAGCAGTGGCCGTACAGACTGCAGGTAGACTAGGCAAGGTATGTCCGCAACGCAGCGTCGTGATCGCCTTAGGCTGGAAAAGAGTCGAGCATTCTGGACAGTCTTTCACCTGGGTACAATCAAGAGAACAAGACATAGCATTGTGAGTTTCAGCTACTTTACCCTGTTCAATGTTAGCCTGTGTATCACTTAAAGCGACATTAGAATGTCTATGTGTATTACTCAACGATCTATCTCGTCGGCGCGATCGATTGTGATTATTGTCATTAAAATTGCCACAATTGTAGTTTCTGCCTGAGTTAAAATTTGGATGAGTCCGATAATTTGTAGAATGATCGTTATGATGTTGGTTAAATGGTTGATTTCCAAAAAAAATTGTCTGTTTTGTGAACCCTGAGATTTTGATCTCCAGTTTTGTTTATTATAATGTCCTTGATTATTTTTAAAATTATTGTTACCAAAATCTCGCGATCTGTGAGCTTGGTTCCAAGAAACATTAAATGGAGCAGATTGTTGAAATTGCTTCCCTTTGTAAAAGTTATCATTGTTAAAATTGTAATTATTTCCCTTATTGACATACCTGTCAGTACTAAAGGAACGATTGCGTGAAAAATTGTTTTGTTGTGCTGCAAAAGCAACAGGCAATTCACTCTTAATCTGTGCATTACTCAGATCCATGGTTGGGTGAGCAGTGCAAAAATTTTTTGCATGTTCTTCTAAGTCTTTCATTGATAAAGGTTTCCGTTCGTGTAAAAATGCGAGAAATGTAGGATTTACAGACGATAGTACCTTATCGCGCATCAGTAAATCGAAGAGACCTTCATACGACTTTTCAATTTTGGATAATTCGATCCATCTTTCGAGGGTGAGTCGTATTTGTGACAGAAAATCACTGAAATTTCTGCTTGATTGCGGTAGCAATGTACGAAATCTTAATCGGTATTCATCTTCTGACATTTGAAATTTCTTCAGAAGTGCGGCTCTAAGAGCATTATAATCATTCTTCTCATTAATACTGGTAGTATGATAAACTGCTAAAGCATCCCCAGTAAGTAACCTGGATAAATATGTGCAATACAGTGTTTTATCCACGTTATAAGACACACAAGTGGCCTCAAACCTATCTAGGAAGAATATCACGTCATCAGACGGGGGATTAAATTTTGGTAATTTAAGGTGAATTTCCTTAAAATGGTCATGTCTGGATGAAGTTTGGCTTTCAAAAGTTCTCTGAGAATTAGCTTCCTGAGTTAACCTAAGTCTCTCATATTCTGACTCTGCTAATTTCAGTTCATGCTGTCGTTTTCTATCATTCTCTTCCATCTCAAGCTGAAGTCGTAATGTATTTTGTTCAGCTATTAATCTTCTTTCTTCCATTTCCTTTTGTTTTTTTGCATTCAGTAGTCTTTCTCTGCCGCCTTCAGCCTTTTTTTCTGTTCTGCCTCTCGCTGAAATCGTTTCTCTTCTAATTCAGCGGCTAGTCTCATTTTTTTTCATCTTCCTCAGACTCATTTCTCTTCCAGTTAATCTCGGCTATTTTTTCTTCTCACAGAATCTCAAATCCGTTTTTTTCTCATCTGCCTCAAAAATTGAAGTTTTTTTTCAGTCAAAGTTTCTAATTTCTTTTCGAGATTCTACCTCTTGAGATTTCTTTATATTCTGTCAAGTAGCAAATGATTTAACTTCTTCCGGAGGTATATTAAGAGCCTTTTGCTTGCTTAATAAAATAGTCTAAGGTAGACATTATTCAATATTATTATGTAATAATACTACTTAAAAGTGTTACTACAACTAGTGGTCTTCGTTCCTGTCCTAGAACGGTAAAATCAAGTTATATAATAGGCAATAATATTAATAATTAATAATGTAATTTATAACATGTAATGGTGTGAAAGCAATAACGTGACAGACAACAGTACAATACTGACACGACACGATAATCAAGACAAATGACTACAGTCGTAGAAATCAAATAAAATAAAAATGTGGAACTAAAATAGAATGTCGTAAAAAATTACGATGACATCTACGATCCAATAATGCACAAGACAATTGACAACACAGTGTAAAAACATATGCTTTGTAAAAAACTGAATGATAGACAGGTTAGACGGACAATAATCACATACAAAATACATCATGAAACTAAGATACAAGTAAAAATAGCTACGAAAACAACAATTAAAACTGTGACGAAACAGCTAAACAGATACTGTTATAAGGGACAACTAGCGATCGGAACTTCGGCAAGGTTTCTAGCCTTGTACCGGAATTATCGCTCAATTGAAACTTACAAAATGAGCCCTACAGAACGTCTGACGAAGAGCCCGAATTGGCTTCGAGATGGATCTCGTTCGTCAGATCAACCTCCCTACCTCCCACGAAGAATACAACACATATAACATGTAACATGAAAAATATAAATGTGGACATAACTACATGAGGCACAGCTAAACGTAATAAAGTGTACAACGAAAACACGTTATACTCATCTCGCGTGCAGGTAAAAAATCAATGTGCCTCGTCTCCGTGGATGTACGTTTGAGGATAAATACTTCCTTCTGAGTATTAGACCACAGCTCGCACGCAATACTGACGAAGAGGTGATTCCAAGGTAGTCAGTCACTGTACAACCTGACGTGGATGTTGATTGATGACCTTGACCCTGTCCGTAAGTTGATTGTGATTCACCAACACAGTAGATTCCAAGATGTTGTCGCCTTGAAAGTACAAATCTTCCATTCAACCGATACTTGTATAGGGTACGTTTACTTTGAAATTATTGATTTCCAGACCACACTGGCATACCATTTTCTGTTGAGCGCTCTTTTCGGGTAACATGATAGCTAGTAGCAGAGGTACCAGTGTACTAGCATCTTGACGCGAATGTAGAATGAAAATTAGATGAAGAGCTATCCAACAGAACTTCAACGAGTGGAAGGCAAAATCAGGCCAACATGATCATACTCAACTCGTCGGTAAAGTTATTATAATTTATTACGTGGTACGAAGACGTTTGACAAGACGGTACAATGTTCCTTGACAGGTACGATGAACAATTTATACATAGTAGTGACAGTTCCGATAAAACGATACATCTCTGGTCATTCATATCTAAAATCCTCTCTCACGTAAGTAATAAGGATCCAATAATATTCATACTAGGTTTTTTTAACAGCAAGGGAATGTCCGTTGACCTTGCTTGAGGTCATCCACTTAAGCATGTACTCCCATACCACGAACTCCCGCATTCGTCCAATAAGAGACTGTTTCTATCCAAGACATAGTTCCATATAACGTAGACTCAATAGATATTCACTGGTACATATATGAAGAGGTATCTGAGTTAGTATCTTTAGGTTTTAACTAACCTCTCAAAACATGCCACGACTTTGGCATTACAATAAAGGCGTTTACACATATAAATACTGCAATCAAATTAACTTCTTTCCCACTCGTAGGAATCCTTCTTCTACGATACGAATCCTAAAGGCTAACGACTCTGTAGGTCCATTCTAGGAATAACATATTCCCGCTAGACTGGTATAAGAGCGGCCTTACAATACAGCATACATTAAGAATTGGGGCGATAACTTACGTGACATTACTGCTATTGGTTTCGACCTGAAGACCAATACAGATCACTAGAATAAATGGCTTCCATAAACGTGCCATGAAATACAATAATAATATATCAATCACGGACATAAACAAGGTCCATGTTGCCCCTCCAAATCATGACGTCAGAAACTACTCAACTAGGTTACCCGTGCGTCCCAAAGCAACTCACACTGCTTTGTGCACGTCAGTGCGCGAATCATTCGACCGCACAAATAATATAACTATATTGAGACTGGTGCGTACATTTGGCAGGACCGAAGACTACCCCCTTATGTAATAAATGTACGTAACAATGCCCCTTTTTTATTTACTACAAACATTGGACATTCCACAAGTTATAGACTTTCATAAACGGGTTTTTGCGCACAAAATATGGGTTGGAATGGGATAATAATATAACCAATATGCAACTGATGAAAGAACTAAAAAACAATACCATCAATTCAAGATGTGAGAAAAAGAAGCTGGCTTTAGGTAGGACACACACTAAGGAAACCAGTATTTCAAGGTAGTACTTGTGCTGGATCCCCAGGGTAAGAGAAAGAGACAGAGACTGGAACCACACGGAGAAGGACACTGAAGAAAGATTTGACATGGTTGAAGAAGACATGGTAAATCATTGAAAGGATGGCACACGACAACAGAGGCTTGACATGAACTGGTTTAATGATTTTTCATGAAATAAATTGCAGGATATTCTGTTACGAAAGTAAATTATGTGTATTTTGTTATTCATCTATTTTAGCATATACACGTATTTTATTCCGTTCCATTTTATTTTATCTTTTTATAAATATTCGAAAGTACACCATTTGATACAAAAGAATGCATAATTAATTTTAAACCATACCTGAACACGACCTAATTCCTCGACCCGGGAGCTCGTCAAATAGGCCTCACTAAGAGCAGTTCAGTCGTAGCTAGTGCAGTACAAACTGGGAAGTTCTCCCACGCCCCCGCTAATGAAGAAGTCATGGCTTGCTGAGTGGTTTCAACAGAACGCGTGCGACAATCATAATAAAGGGAAATATTAGTTTCTAATACCAGTGGATTGTTAACGTATAATCAACGATATAATTTCCTGTCTATGTCCTGAAATGTGGGAAACGCCGACCAGGGACGCGAGCAGTAAAATTATAGCGAGGGGAGACAATTACATTCCCGATAGCGCTTTGGATCGAACACTCAAATATTGCAATTCAACCTTATCTCAAGTAACAGATCAACAACTTCAACTTCATTTGAATCAGTATGAATATTTTTCATCATCATCATTCTCTGTATGCTCCTTACAGAGCATGGAATCATTACTGGAGCTGGTACCCTCGCAGGAAGTCTGCAACAATAATACACATGCTCTTGCAGCAGAGGTTTCTATGACAAGTTGTTATACCTGATGAAGTTGCCAGTCTCATACACAGCCTCATATGAGTCGCCTCATACGACATGCCTCAGAGTGCAGTAGTCATATTGTTTCTTTATCATTCCAGAGACCCCTAGGAACTACACGGGACATTATCAATAATTGTTTAGTACTAATTTTATGTTGTTCAATTAGCAGGACATCAAGCAGGACATCAAGCAGGACATCAAGCAGGACATCAAGCAGGACATCAAGCAAGACATCAAGCAGGACATCAAGCAGGACATCAAGCAGGACATCAAGCAGAAAATATACAGCAAAGTTCTTTTTACCCACTCGTCATTTCCTGACGGCCAGCCTGCTCGTAGTCAATAATTAGATAGCTACGTACTTTAAAATTGACTGTATATAAGTTATTCCTCGCTTATTATTATCCACTAACATCCCTACACACATCCTATCATATCATCGCTGGCAGTTTTTTTTTCCTGGTGGCCCTTTCAAGAACCCATATCATCATCTTGGTAGCGCTGACAATTAGTCGGTCATTCATGCAACAAAAACCTCACTGGATCTGATCTGATATCCACTCGCGTAAAATAGAGGCCACGTATATAAAGATTTGTCTGGGGACCAACATTCTATTTGGGGTAGCCGACCAGAGAGGAGATTATGCTAGCCAATACGTCGTTAGTAAACAAACTGTGTTATGTAAAGCTCGTGTGGGCTCTAGCTCACATAGGAATAGCTGGAAACGAATAAGCACACCAGCAGCTAAACAGGATAAAGTTAGAAAAGGGAAGTCCATAGAAATAAATAACATCAACATAGCAAACCAACAGAAGTGCCAGATAAGAACACAGAATGGTTGGGGCTAGTAGCCGACCAGAGAGGGATGCTAGCCAAAACGAAATAAAAGCAGCAGCTAAACAGGATAAAGTTAGAAAAGGGAAGTCCATAGAAATAAATAACATCAACATAGCAAACCAACAGAAGTGCCAGATAAGAACACAGAATGGTTGGGAAATGAGGGTAGAACCGCTAGGAGTGTGGAGAAAAATAATAGGATCTTGCCAGAAACATGTCACAATAAAGGAAGAAGGTAATAGGAATAGACCATGGACAAGTCAGGTTAGGACAACAGTCCAGAAACAGGAAAACATACAGAGAGACAGTTTCAGCGTTGGTACACAAACAGAGATAGATACTGTAGCGTCACACTTGGGGCCAGCACAAAAGGAGAAAGACGTCATGAGAGAAAATGAAACATGGTCACATGGGTTAGACAATACGAGAAAGTCTAAGATACCACTCAGTGTAAAAAAGACGAACCAACAAACGGCTAAAGTAGTGGTACCACAGCATAGGGATAGCATCGAGGTAAAGAATGAGAAAGATAAACCGATGCAGATATTACTGCAAGAGAAAGAAAGATCAGCGAAGGCGGACAATGGAAAAGATAGTATAGAAGAAACGCAGGACACTGACGCATCTAACAGGCATATAAGAACAGCAGTAAGAAGGAATCCTAAGAAAAAGTCCACAAGAAATACAGGACATAGACAAATGTTATGGGCGTACAAGAGCAATACATAAGAAGAAAACTAGACATAGACAAATTGAAGGCTTGGTGAAGAGAAAGACGAAACAGGAGGGTGTAAATACAGTGCATGAAAAGTACCAGCTTGACATAGAATCAGAATCTGATTCGTCAAGTGGGGAAGATAGAGTTATGGATTCCGACGAATATGCACAGGGATTTTGGTCGGACGAACTCGATCATAGAACGGACGAAGAAGGCAATAGAATGTGTTGGCCGAAAAGTGAGAATAGTAATCGTGGATGCATAAATCAGATAAAGACGAAGAAAATTAGTGTAAATGAGATAAAGAAGGCAATAAAATGTACCCTAAGAGGAGCCGATCTTAACACCTTGACAACAGGGAAGGTGCGGAAAGTGCTAGAAGGAAAGTTTGATACAGACTTATCAAAATGGCACAGAGAAGTTCACAACCTTGTGATCGAAATGATGGATGAAGAAACAGATATGGAGGACACAGATAATGAGGATTACAAAGAAGAGTATAGATCGACCAGGAGAAAAAGTCGACAGACAGTTAATGAAGCAGAATATAGAAGTAGACGGCGATGGTCGTCAGAATCGGTGTCGACTGACTCAGACAGTGTAGTGTCTGAGGAGAGTGACGGTAGTCACAGACACAAAAGGACTTATAGAAGAGGAGAGAATCGTAGAAGAATTAAGGAAGAAGGGAGTAAATATAGAAGTAGGAGTAGAGAACGGGAGTTTCCAGTATACAACCTGGATAAAATAACTGCCGACAGGGCAGAAATGTGGAGACGACATGCAGAGACAATCAGTCAGACTAGATGGAGAGAATTGTCAGAAGCGGATAAACGATGGAAGGAGAGGAATAAAAGGGGCTGCGTTAGCTAAGCCGTAAGTAGACTTTTAGTGGAGTCATTCTCCACCAAACATAACAGAAACCATAGGGTAATGGATAAGAGATGAGAGTCACGGAGAAGTGACGGGAGTATTGAGAAGCCACAGGAAGGATGGCACAGACATATAGAAGAGATAGTTCTAGAAGGAACGAATGTGGAAGTGAGAAGCCATGGAGAAAATGGCAGAGATTTTTGCGGCAGTGGCCGAGTCTTATGAAAACTTTGGGGAGAAATCAGTTTTTTTTCCCCTCCGTAATACATGAAGAGAAGAGAAATGTGCTGAGAACGTTCCAGGGAGAGAACGAAAAACATAAAAAAAACGTTAAGTGCGGTGTTTACCAGACTACAAATGAGAGTCTATGGAGGGTAACCCTCACCGAACATATACAACGGAAATTCAGACACGGGGAGACAGACTGTTCTCGAAAAGGAAAGAAAAGGAGATAGCACAAAGAGAAGTTCCAGAGAGGGAACGGACATTGAGAAGCCATAAGAAAGGGACAAAGAAGAAAAAGAGAAGTGAGAAGGCACAGGAACACGATACAGATATGGAGTACTAAAGAAACAGTGACAAAAGAAGAAATATGGAGAAACCATGAAACAAAGTGATAAGGAGTGGACGTAAAAATAGAGTAAAGAAAAATGGACGAAGTAGGAAGAGTAGTGTATTATATATAACCTTACTTGCTACCACATATCTATATATCTCAGTCAGAATTATTCTGGAATAGTGTGATGACTACGTTATGTGTCTAGGGTATGTGTATGATGAAGTGTAAGTCACAACAACAGACAGATAAACAATTTAATTTAATCCACTACTCTTAACAACACTGTGACACTCACATACATATAACACTCTATGAGAATATCTTAAAGAAGTCACTCGTAACTTTTCAAATAACAATATGTATTCATTACTGGCATGAATGAATATGTGTCCTGATTCAACTACAAGGGAACCAGGAATCACAATCAATTTAAATTACAAGTTATGTACAGAATGTATTTAATATGAATATTGTAGTGACATATATTATTACAAATATTCTATGTGTGTCAGTTGTGAAGTAGTAAAATGAGGTAATACTGGTTTTGTTTTGTTCAAGCTCTGTTGGTATTTGTCATCATGACTTCAATAGTTTGTCTTTTGGGACTAGTATTGGAGATGTTCTCAGTTCCTGATATTACGACAATTAAATTCCCCTCTAAATGTTATTTTTATAAAGTCATTTCAAGATGAGGGGACATAATGTTGAGCTCAGCTGGCCAAGTTAGCTTATCTGGCGTGATGGCGGCAGGAAAGGACTCCTCTGCTCGAATTCTCCTCTGGGCTCTGGAGACACCTCACTGATAGCTAAAAGGACCAAGGAGTATGCTGTCCGACACTGGATTCAGCAAAGCTCTGACCAGGTGCTGCTCAGTACCATCAAGACCACTGTCCCTGAAATCAAGAAGGATGTACCTTCTACTTCATAACTAACTTATACTCTCTTTTACACTGATCACAATACAGCACAAACATTGAGTTCAGAGCGTTAGGCCAACTGTCAGCTTCATTCTGAAGTACTTTATACCAGCATTAACCTCCTTAATGGTTACTACGCCTCTGCAATTCCAGCATTATTTCTTTCTAGTCAATCATCTAGGTGTCAGTGTACTGTTTGGCCATTCCATGCCGTTTTACTTTCCTTCGACACCCTCTGTTCAGGCTGGAGCATTATAGGCTTTACCTCACGTTTGCCACTGAACTACACATATATATACAGGCATAAATCAACAATACACATTCAATTTTCATTAATAGATACTGAATGGTTCAAGCTTACCACAATTTCATGGAAATAAACACAGATACGTTGATTAGCAATGAATTCTGGCACAATTACTGGCACAAATTTCCATCTGCTTATGTTCCAGGCTTTTATTTTAGCAAAATTGTGAGCTGGCTTCAACGCACTGATGCTTTATCAAGCTTATTTAAACAAGTGGTTTCGAACTAACGCTCCCAAGTGTGTATATCAGTGAGACTGGCCAATGAGCCACGTTTCGACAAGTGTTTGAAAAAATGTTACCTTTCCCCGTTTCCCCTAACAACGAAAGATAGTATTTATAGTCCGACCAATCGTGGTTAGGCTTTCATTTGTTGCGCTCCAATCAATTGGGAGTTTACATGGTAGGCTATTTATGTAACGTAAGGTTTTTTCAAACACGTTATAAAAAAAAATTTTATGAGCAGAAATGATTCCATGCTGTCAGGCATCCTCACTATTTTATTTTGGGTATAATTTATTAATTCCTGGACTATTTGCGTAACGTTTTACATATTATTTGTCAGCAAGCCCTAAGGAACCCAAATATACCAATTTGAAAGAGCTACGTGGCTGCGTTCAAAATATGTATTTTCTACCTCCTGTTTCGAAGATGTGATGTCTGGGTACTGTTATGTTTTCAACCGTAAACCCATCTATTGTTATCTTTCCTAATAAGCGTTTTTTATGATTTATAAACCTAACTCTGGGAAAGGGTAGTGTATTTTATCACTGTCCGTCTGAAAAAAAATTAGTGCATGTAGACTTACACGCGTGATGGCAGCATTTGTGTATCGCGCGACGCGTGTTGCATGCGTTCCTGATTTTCAGCCCTCCCCTCTCTCTTTATCCTTTTGTCCATCTGTTCGTTCGTTTTGGTAACGCAGTGTAGAAAAAGACATGAATGGAATTTAAAATTTAGGTCAACTTGCATATTTCAAGGTTTTTCTTAGAAAGGCAGCACATTTTATTGTGTGTTTGGGAAACGCGTGTATGTTGCAGAAGGCCTTTAATATCAACGTGAAACGTTACAATTTGCTTACGCAGTAGAAAACAAAGGGGATTTCGAGTACAGTCTTTGTGACAGCACTGTTATTTACCATTGCTCTTCTCTTTATTTATTATATGTATTTATTAGGCTTTATATTTACTTGATAATTTATATATGTGGATTAGAATATTCCACGACACCTCCCCTCTTAAAACAGACATTATATGTCAGTCCTTTATTCTATATTCACATAGAGAAATTTATTATTATTTCTGGGGTTTACGGTGATTCTCATCACACGGATGGCGGCTTAAAAAATCCGCTCCCAAATTGGTTTTTCCAGATATATACTCGATGCTAAAATTATATGGAGCCAGAAGCAAAGACCATCGGAGTAACCTAGAGTTCTCATGCTTAGCCTGTGCTAGAAACGATAAAGGTTTGTGATCTGTTTGCAACTTAAATGCCTTCCCATATAGATAAATATTGAATTTCTTTATTGCCCATATTACTGCAAGACATTCTTTTTCGCTAGTTGAGTAGTTGATTTCAGCTTTATTCAACTTTCTGCTAGCATATGCCACTGGGCTTAATTCCCCATCCAATGCATCTGATTTCTGTAGTAGAGTTGCACCCAGTCCAATATTACTTGCATCCGTCCTTACTATGAATTCTTGACTTAAGTCAGGTAATTTCAAAATGGGTTTACTTGTGAGCTTTTCCTTCAATTCTTGGTAAGTCATTTCACATTGTGGTGTCCATGTAATGCGATCTGGATGTCCTTTACGTGTCAATTCCGTTAAAGGTGCACATATGGAATTAAAGTTTTTGATATACTTCTGGTAGAAACCACATAATGAGACAAAGGATCTCACGTCCTTCTTGGTTTGTGGTCTCGGGGCTTTCTGTAGTTTTTCTAAATTCTTTGGGTCAGGGGTCATGTTTCCCTGATAAACTGTGTGTCCCAAAAATTCCAATTCTTTACATCCAACGCAACATTTGGTTGGTCGGGCTGTTAAATTTGCCTCCCTAAGTCGATTAAACAGCATGTTCAGAGAGTCAATGTGTTCCTCAAATGTTTCTGTTGCTATAAGGATATCATCCATAAAATTTGTTATACAGGGATTATTCAGAGGATCCAATAATTTTCTCATCATTCTAGAGAAGACACTAGGCGCATTCTTCAATCCAAATGGCAATCTATTAAACTCATAGTGTCCTTCTGAGGTACTAAAAGCTAGGTATGGTCTAACCTCAGGCTTTACTGGAATCTGATAGTATCCTTTACTCAGATCCACTTTTGAGAAATATTTAGCTTTATTTAGTCTGGCAAACAGCTGATTTGTATCCGGCAATGGATCCACCTGTCCTTCTGTAATAGCATTCAGTCTCCTGTAATCTATACAGAGTCTATGTTCTCCAGAGGGCTTCCTTAAAAGTACAACACCGGAGCTATACGAAGACTCACTGTGCGAAATAATTCCTTCCTTCAACAGATAGTCTATCTCTTCCTTCAAAGCTTTCTCCTTAGCAAACGGAATCGAATATGGTTTCATACAGACAGGTGTGGGGTCTATCAGTTTCATATCATATTCCAATAGGTTTGTATGCCCTGGTCGGTCTGTTAACACCTCTGCATGATTATTTAGAACCTGTTGCACTCTCTCTTTCTGAGTTTTCGTTAAATGTGTACTGATTTTCACCTGTGCTGCTGTCTCACAGGGGTGTAATGGATATTCAAATGATGAAAGTGGTTCCTTTTTCATCTCCATGGCGATGGACAAGGTCAACAAGTGTGTCTCTTCCTGATGTTCTCTTTCCAAATATTTCTTCAGGAGATTCACATGATAGATTTTTTCTTTCCCCTTCTTATCTATCTTATAATTTGTTCTAGACACCTTCTCTAAAACTGTATATGGACCCTGCCATCCAATTTGTAACTTATTCTGACTCCCAGGCAAAAGAAGCAGTACTTTCTCTCCCACAGCCAAATTTCTGTCTTTCGCCTTCCTGTTATAATAGGCAGCATGTTTTTTCCTGGCTTGTTTCAAATTTTCATTGGCAAGTTTCCAGCCAGTTTTTAACCGAGTGGTCAGCTCATTCACATATTGGTATGAAGATGTAATGTTTTCCTCTGCCTTTTCATCAGTCCACGTTCTTAACAAAGCTACATATGGACCTTTAATTGTGTGGACCTATTTGTCCATGCACCGGTATGGTCTCTTCCACTCGAAGCTTTATAGTGATGATTTTTCCTCCCAGAATTATCATTCACAAAACGACCGCTACCAATTTTTCTTTTGGGGCTTTCTCCCCTCTTAAAATTCTTGATGAGAGATTTCCTCCCTACATCCTCTTCCTCCAGTTTGTTTAAGTCCGATTGAGGGATTTTCGGCTTATCCTGGGGTAAGACATCTTTTTGCACTCTCCGCATAGTGGCCATTGTAAAACAGTTAAGTGAAGCTTGTCCGTGAAAAGGGGCTTCCCATTCCATTTGGTCCACTTTATCAAATCTATTTTTCTTTTTATTATCAGGCCTAATTTTGCCCCATGGCGTGTCCAGGTCCTGATCCATGTTCCCACTTGTGGGTGTTCCCTCATGTGCTATGCTACACCTTCTACAAAATTCTCAATGTCCCATCTTGCTTTGGGCCAATAATAATTGTGAGCCACCTTTTGAATGATGGTACCTATTTTCTCATGGTCCCCATCTGGTTTCACATGTAGGCTCCTTATTAATTCTGTCCTATATCTCTTTGGAAGAACCAGCTGTCCGTGACCATTGGATCTAGCTCCAGTCTTCCTATACATCAACTTGTTTTTCATGTAAAAATCTCCCTTGCCTGGAGTTGTATGACAAGTTGACAATTTTCTGAAACAAGGCTTGAGTGTTTTATCCCCAGCCTGTGCCTTCCTCATCTCTTCTGGAGTGGTATCTAACATAATATCCTCCTCCTGTCTTGAGGTCGACCTGACCTGAAGGGTTGCCATATACACAGGTTTCCTTCTGCAACGGTCAGTGTCATGATTGTCCATCTGACAATTTTTACACCACCTTTTTCCTTGGTTGAAAGATTTTCTTTCATTATATTTCCTTTCATCGAATTGTGGGAATTTATTTTTATTTTCATACCGTGGCCTATCAAATTGGTGCTTACCTTTATTTTGATCCCTAGGATCAAATTTATTAAAGTTCTGTGGTGCCCTAAAGTTGTCCACCTGTTTCTTTTTATTACCTGTTACCTCTGCTTGAGCTGCTTGATACCTTTCAGCAACATTTAGCAACTCATCCAGCCTCTCTGCACCTTGTTCCATGAGAAACTTTCTCAGGTCTGGAGCCATGGACTCTCTTAATTGCTCTATAAGGACCATTTCCTTAAGATCTTGGGTTTTCCCCAGAGAAGTCCATTTCTCCAAGTATGTCTCTATTCGTGCAGAGAACTGGTGATAGGTTTCACCTGACAGTAGTTTAGCATTCCTAAATTTTTTTCTATAGAATTCTGCATTCTTTTCATACCTTAACAAAAGAGCCTGCTTTAGCATATCATAATTTTCCTGATCACCTCTGCTCATTTTTGCAAAAACTTCATAAGCTGCCCCACGAAGTCCCTGAGATAACTTTAAGCTCCACCTTTCTCTCTCTAACCCATACGTGGTAGCTAATAGTTCATACCTATTTAGGTAGCTCTCAATATCATCGTCTTTCTCAACAAAATGATCTAAATGAAAATTCATAGCTGAGGTTGAGGCTCCTTGAGTAACCGTAGCATCAGAGGCAAAGGGACTGGCACCATTTTCAGGAGCATGGCCTTGAAACTCAAACTCCCTTAGTCGTAATTCATGTTCCCTTTGTAATCTTTTCTCCTCCTTTTCTGCTTCCCTCTCTGCAGCTAATCTCCTCTCTTCCCTTTCTGCAGCTAATTTCTTCTCTTCTGCAGCTGCCTTTCTGCAGCTAATCGTTTGTCTTCTCTTTCTGCCTCCAATTTCTTAGCCTCAGCCTCAATCTGCAACCTCTTAGTCTCAGCCTCAGCTTCAAACTGTAACTTCTTAATTTCCTTGTCAGCCTCTAACTTTCTTTCGGCTTCAAACCTTCTTTCTTCACGTTCAATAAATTTGTCACATTCCGTCGTGACATAGGCAACCATAACTTGCCCATCTAATCCTAACTCTTTTGCAGTCTGAACCGCAGCAGATCGAAATTTGGCCAGGTCCGCCATTGTCTATTATGTAAATTTATACAATGTCTAACCAACAATTCAATCTCTAATGGACAACACAGGCACCGTGAGCTCAACCTTATTTAATTCCACCCAAGGATACCTTTTAATTCTTATATTCCCTGAAGTGAATTACCCCCAATATTTTTAATAGGGAAAGATTCAAAATCCCAAGAGCGAGACCCCAATATATGTGGTGAAGTGGGATGTTATAAATATTTATAGGGGACTTAGTGTACTGACTGAGATCAGCTGTGAAGGTATATATATCTAATAAGAGTAGTGTATTATATATAACCTTACTTGCTACCACATATCTATATATCTCAGTCAGAATTATTCTGGAATAGTGTGATGACTACGTTATGTGTCTAGGGTATGTGTATGATGAAGTGTAAGTCACAACAACAGACAGATAAACAATTTAATTTAATCCACTACTCTTAACAACACTGTGACACTCACATACATATAACACTCTATGAGAATATCTTAAAGAAGTCACTCGTAACTTTTCAAATAACAATATGTATTCATTACTGGCATGAATGAATATGTGTCCTGATTCAACTACAAGGGAACCAGGAATCACAATCAATTTAAATTACAAGTTATGTACAGAATGTATTTAATATGAATATTGTAGTGACATATATTATTACAAATATTCTATGTGTGTCAGTTGTGAAGTAGTAAAATGAGGTAATACTGGTTTTGTTTTGTTCAAGCTCTGTTGGTATTTGTCATCATGACTTCAATAGTTTGTCTTTTGGGACTAGTATTGGAGATGTTCTCAGTTCCTGATATTACGACAATTAAATTCCCCTCTAAATGTTATTTTTATAAAAGTCATTTCAAGATGAGGGGACATAATGTTGAGCTCAGCTGGCCAAGTTAGCTTATCTGGCGTGATGGCGGCAGGAAAGGACTCCTCTGCTCGAATTCTCCTCTGGGCTCTGGAGACACCTCACTGATAGCTAAAAGGACCAAGGAGTATGCTGTCCGACACTGGATTCAGCAAAGCTCTGACCAGGTGCTGCTCAGTACCATCAAGACCACTGTCCCTGAAATCAAGAAGGATGTACCTTCTACTTCATAACTAACTTATACTCTCTTTTACACTGATCACAATACAGCACAAACATTGAGTTCAGAGCGTTAGGCCAACTGTCAGCTTCATTCTGAAGTACTTTATACCAGCATTAACCTCCTTAATGGTTACTACGCCTCTGCAATTCCAGCATTATTTCTTTCTAGTCAATCATCTAGGTGTCAGGGTACTGTTTGGCCATTCCATGCCGTTTTACTTTCCTTCGACACCCTCTGTTCAGGCTGGAGCATTATAGGCTTTACCTCACGTTTGCCACTGAACTACACATATATATACAGGCATAAATCAACAATACACATTCAATTTTCATTAATAGATACTGAATGGTTCAAGCTTACCACAATTTCATGGAAATAAACACAGATACGTTGATTAGCAATGAATTCTGGCACAATTACTGGCACAAATTTCCATCTGCTTATGTTCCAGGCTTTTATTTTAGCAAAATTGTGAGCTGGCTTCAACGCACTGATGCTTTATCAAGCTTATTTAAACAAGTGGTTTCGAACTAACGCTCCCAAGTGTGTATATCAGTGAGACTGGCCAATGAGCCACGTTTCGACAAGTGTTTGAAAAAATGTTACCTTTCCCCGTTTCCCCTAACAACGAAAGATAGTATTTATAGTCCGACCAATCGTGGTTAGGCTTTCATTTGTTGCGCTCCAATCAATTGGGAGTTTACATGGTAGGCTATTTATGTAACGTAAGGTTTTTTCAAACACGTTATAAAAAAAAAATTTTATGAGCAGAAATGATTCCATGCTGTCAGGCATCCTCACTATTTTATTTTGGGTATAATTTATTAATTCCTGGACTATTTGCGTAACGTTTTACATATTATTTGTCAGCAAGCCCTAAGGAACCCAAATATACCAATTTGAAAGAGCTACGTGGCTGCGTTCAAAATATGTATTTTCTACCTCCTGTTTCGAAGATGTGATGTCTGGGTACTGTTATGTTTTCAACCGTAAACCCATCTATTGTTATCTTTTCTAATAAGCGTTTTTTATGATTTATAAACCTAACTCTGGGAAAGGGTAGTGTATTTTATCACTGTCCGTCTGAAAAAAAATTAGTGCATGTAGACTTACACGCGTGATGGCAGCATTTGTGTATCGCGCGACGCGTGTTGCATGCGTTCCTGATTTTCAGCCCTCCCCTCTCTCTTTATCCTTTTGTCCATCTGTTCGTTCGTTTTGGTAACGCAGTGTAGAAAAAGACATGAATGGAATTTAAAATTTAGGTCAACTTGCATATTTCAAGGTTTTTCTTAGAAAGGCAGCACATTTTATTGTGTGTTTGGGAAACGCGTGTATGTTGCAGAAGGCCTTTAATATCAACGTGAAACGTTACAATTTGCTTACGCAGTAGAAAACAAGGGGATTTCGAGTACAGTCTTTGTGACAGCACTGTTATTTACCATTGCTCTTCTCTTTATTTATTATATGTATTTATTAGGCTTTATATTTACTTGATAATTTATATATGTTAGAATGTGAGTGAGAAAGACAAGGGTTAAGAACAGTCATAAATGTGAAGAGGAAAGGTCACTTAGGAAAAGTGACGGAGATAAGAGTAATTCCTCAGTTTTGTTATGATAATATGTTGTAACATAAGAAAATAATGACATGTTAAGTGATATGAAAAAAAATGAAGACCACTAAGGAAGTGGAATGTATTACATGTCAAAAGTATGTATTTGAAATCATGTAATATGAGCAGATAGGAATTGGTAATGTGCTGAGCTAGGGTTGTAACAGCACATTGCTAAGGATATTTTGTTTTTGTTTTTGTTTTGATACATAGTTAAGTACAATAATGGTTGGTACAGTCATTAAAATAAATTTTTTATCCTACGCACAGTGGTGAAGCAGACAATCGTAGCTTGTGCATGTGTTTATTCAGTTTGTTATGCCCTGTCCTGAGTCGAAAAATAGTTGTCTGTCCCTGCCGGTCGAGAGTGTGATAGTCGTCTTTGGGTTGGTTCTGTTCTCTTCTGATAGTCTGGATAGCTCTCTTTTTCTCAAAGTATGTGATTTCATTATCTTCTTGTTCACATTCTCCTCCCTTTTTTGCAAGTTTATCTGCCTTTTCATTTCCGGGTACACCACAATGAGATGGTACCCACTGAAGTATGGTTCTCTTTTGGCAGCTACCTTGTTTAGTTCATTTCTCAGATGCGGGAGTTTACCACCCTTGAGAGCTTGCAGGACAGACAGTGCATCTGTGAGGATGACTACCTGGTGGCAGTCAGAGTTGGTGTTATAATCATATTTGCAGCTTGCTCTAGAGCTTGAACCTCAGCTGTATAGTTGGAACAGAATTTACCAGTGGGAATGTGCCTAGTCTCATAGTGGTTGTCAGGATATGAGATAAAGATACCGGCACCTCCATTCCTAACAGCATTAGTTGCTGATCGATCTGTATAGGCATGTATCCATGATTGATCGGGATAGCTTTCTTGGATCATACTCAATGTAGCAGTTCGTTTTTGCAGATCATTATACTCACATCCACTTGTGAGACCACTGACTGTTGTATTAATTTGGAGGGCACTGCTGGCCTGCTCCCATGGTACAGGGTATAGGGTGGGCTTCAGTGGTGTTGTCTTCATGGATAGGTCTTCTTGATGCTGTCTTATAAGTCTTTTCCCCCGATGCACAAAGCTGCTACGCTTTAGACGTCCCAATGCCAGATCATCTAGTCTTGCCTTCATTGGGTGCATTGGCATTCTGTTGTACTTTTCCATCTGGATCATGGTTTTTGTGTCTCTTCTATGGGACAATGTCTGTAATCCAGCAACCTTCTGCATCTCTGTTATTGGTGTAGTTTTCATGGCTCCTGTAATGAGCCTGAGAGCTTGATTTTTGCACCTTGTCCAAAGACTGCAGATGTGAGTTAGCAGCTGATGACCATGCTGCTGAGCTAAACTCTAAGTGTGGTCTTATTACTCCATTATAAATCTTCTTTAGATTTCGTTCATTTGCTCCCCAGTTGGTACCTGCTAATTTTCTGAGTATGCCTAGTCGTCTTCGGGCCTTTCCTTCTGCATTTTCAATATGCTTATTCCATGTAAGCCCTTTGTCAAATGTCACCCCAAGATAGGTGGGGTAGCTTTCTTCCTTGATCACGGTTGTCCCTAGGTGTATGTTAGCTGATTTGTCCTTGGGGCGAGGGAGGGAGAACAGTGTTGTGGAGGTTTAGTCTGTGTTTATTGTGATAAGCCATTTCTCTGACCATGACACTAGCATGTCTGCTGCCCGCTGCATTCTATAATTTGCTGTGGTGACATTTTCATCAGCGCACCAGAGTACTAGGTCATCTGCATATAAGGCAGCTTTAACTCCTGCAGGGAGATCTTTCACCAGGTCATTGATGTAAACAAGGAAGAGTGTTGGGGAAATTACTCCTCCTTGAGGTACCCCCTGATGGAGCAACACTTTTCTGCTCTGCAGACCGTCAAGAGTGACTCTAGTTCTCCTGTTATGCAAGTATGACTGGATCCATTTCATCATGTTGCCTTGGATTCCACTTCTCCTAAGTTTTGCAATGAGGCCATCTTTCCACACCTTGTCAAAGGCCTGCTTGAAGTCGACCCAGATCGTTAGGACCTTTTTCTTCTCCTGGAAGGCATCTTCTATTGCTTGAGACAAGTAAGTAACTTGGTCTTCTATACTGTAGCATTCTCTAAATCCAGCTTGTTCCGGCACCAGGATCTGCAGACTCTAAATACCATTTCAATCTGTGGTTGACTATTCGCTCCATAGTCTTCCCAACACAGCTTGTGAGACTGATTGGCCGGTAACTTGCAGCCTCGGTCTTACATTTCCCTTTCTTTAGTATGGGTATTGTGATGGCTTCTCTCCATACTTGGGGGTACCGTTCCTTTCAACCAGCTGTGGTTGAATATCTCAAGCAGTTTTGTCTTTGCTGCTGAGCTCAGATTTACTAGCATTTCGTTGCTGATTTTGTCTGGGCCGGGTGACTTTTGAAACTTAAGCTTGGAAATAGCCTTCTGTAGTTCTCCTAGTGTGATGGGTTCCCTCATTGGGGCAGGAGTATCTGTCTGTCCCATGGTTGCCAGTATTTCTTTTCTTATCTCTCTCTGATGGTCTATGTTAATGGGTAAGTTGCTTTCTGAACTGTATCTTCTAGCAAACAAGTCTGCAGCTTGTTTTCCTCTGAAAAGTTTGCCACCTTCATCCAATGTGATAGTCTGCCTTGGTGAGGAATGCTCTTCATTTAGAGACTTGACTAATCTCCAAAGTTTCCTGCCGTCTTTCTCAAGGTTCAGCGATGCCGTTTTTAGTTCTCCAGCTTTTCCGCTTTTCTTCTAGCTTTGTTCTCTGAAACTCTGCTACAGCCTTTTTCCATTTGTTGTGAGTTTCAAGTGAAGGCTGAGACTCTGCGTCCTTTCTAGCCTTGTCCATAGCTTCCTGACGTTCTTGGAGTGTGCTGGACCAGTATGGTATGTAGTTACGCCGGCATCCTTTGGGAATGGTTTCTTTTGCAGCTTGTAGTATGCATCTGTTGAAGTCTTTTACCACTTCATTAATGTCTCTGTTCTGTACCTTGAGGGTAGACAGCAGCGTGTTCACCTGATGCCTGAATAAACCCCAGTTGGCTTTTTTGTAGTTCCATCTTGTAATGGCTGGGCCTGTACTGAGAGTTGCACTCTGGACAGTAAGAAAGATTGGGCGATGGTCGCTTCCCCCTAGTTGGTCTCCTACTTCTCTACATAATAGATCCAGCTATATCTGGTGTGGAGAAGGCAAGATCTGGTGTTGAGGTTGTGTGCCATCCTCTGGAGTAGAAGGTAGGAGTATCTGTGGCATTATTGACTAGGATTAGGGAGTGATCATCTTGCCAAGTTTCAACCTCTTCACCTCTGTGATCCAGATGGTTATAGCCCCAGCTCTGGGAGTGGCTATTAAAGTCTCCAACTGCTATAAAGTTGGTGGCTGGTACCTGTATAGAGCTGAGACTCAGGGGGTTGTTGTTCGGACAGTAATAGTTCAGGAGTTCTATTTCCATCTTGTCTACCTTTATCTGCAGCAGCTGATATTCTGCTCCATCCATGAAGGTTTTCCTTTCGTGTGCAGGAATGTTATTCCTTACAAGAGTAAGTACTCCTCCTTTTCGTCTATCTTGTCTGTCGGATCTGAAGCATTGATATCCCCTTATTTTAAAGGTTTGATCTGCTTTCAAGTGAGTCTCTTGGATACAGCAAACACTGACTTGCTTCTCATACAAGATGTTTTCCAGCTCTGTCTTTTTGCTGTATCCAGCCTGCTTGCTGTTCACTCCCTCTGCATTCCAGTGCATCATGACAAGTGGCACTCTGGGTTTCTCTTTTTCTGTTTTGTTTTGGTCAGTACTCCGCCGTCTGTTGCCTCCACAAGCCGGTCTAGAGGGTCCTCCAGTAGCTGAGGGTGGGCTCTGTCGAGGCTCAGAGCCCGGCACTGCACCTGCCTGGTGGAGCTCCACCAGGCGAGCACCAGAACGAGATTTATTTGACGGTGTACTCTCCATAGAAAAAAAAAAGCGAGTTGCATGATACTGTGGTTTCCGGTGCGCCTTCTGGCCCAGTATCTACGACTTTAGCACCTGTTCAACGGGAGAGTGGGCTCATCCCTAATCTGTTTATGTTCCCAGTAGTAGACTATTCGCAAGCAGCCTGGGGGTGTCACTGCTCTGCGCGGACCTTGTTTACCGAGGCGGCGTCCGAGCTCGTATGGTGAAAATATGGTTGCGTTATCTTCAAAATAGCCCTGTCTTTCCCGTGGCTTTTCTGCCATCCTGCAACTTTGAGTTAGGGAGTTCTGAGCTCCAGTCTCTTTCCCAGGCATTTTATCCTGGCCTGGCACGCATACAGAGGACCCCACTTCTGGTTCTAAGTTAGCAGTTGGGGATAGGTGGGGTAGCACACTGTGCATTCCCCGTCATCCAGGGGGCTCTCCAACTATGCAGAGCTTGCACAATGCTGTGCTCTGGTTCGGGGCTCTCCCAAGGAATCCTCACGTCCTGCACAGAGCCACTTCCCGATACCCACCACCTGCCAACCCTCCATTGTAGAAATCTCCTGCATGCGGCCATCCAGTCAAGAGCCAGTATTAAGTCTGGTGCCCAAGTGATCCCCCCAAGCTCAGTGTGCAATGCTGGGTTCTCATCATGCTGCAACACAGGAGGGATTGTGATGCTCAGCCATCTCTCTCAATTCTGCACCGATAAGTGACATCGGGGACTTAACTTTGCCTCAGTACTGGGAGGCCCCGTTTCCGGGTACACCACACACAGCCAATTGAGGCAACGGTCGCCATGGGCGTGATAGACGACAAACAGTGAAGAATGAGGCAAGAAAGCATTTAACCCATGAAGTGGGGGTGGATTGGTGCAGACCAGAGCATGTACCACTCGCCGGTGGGTTCTGCATCTACACCTATAGGGTTCCACCCACTCCTCAGCCCATTTAGTCTGGCCCCTCACCCAGGACCTGTCCGGCTTGGGTGACCCTGCCAGGAGTAAAACTCCCGCCGGCATAGCTCCCGGGATCATTGAGGCGCTCAAGCTCTCCAACCACGGCAAGGTAGGCTTACATGTGGAGAGGGATAAATAATTAATTTTTAGAGGAGATAAGGAGATATATGTGGCAGTAAGGGATCGAATCATGAGAATCAGATATGGGAAGGTTCAGATAGAGTACAAATAAGGGGATGCGCGAACAATGATGCGCATGAAAGGGGTGAACGATAATCTAGTGAAGCACGCTTTTCTCAGCAGCAGTCCAGAGGCGTGAGTTAGTGTGCAGATGGCCCGTACGCTAGGAGCCATGTTGAAGGCAGTATTCAAGTAGTTTAGGTGATGGATATTTCACGGACAAGAAGTAGTTTTGGGTAATGATTAACCCGAAATATTGAATAGTGGGAATTCTTGTCTAGAAGGAGAAACGGTGTGAGTTAGATTTTATTCAGAAAGGGAAAAGGTATGTAGAGTGAATTCTAATACATATACATACAGTAGTCCTATTATTCAGTGAGGAAAGGGAAAGTAACAACCCCGGAGAGGTCCAGTTCTACCAATAGATAACCTGAACACTGAGAGGATATATATATAACAATAATCTAAGAAATTGTAAGGAAGAAAGAACAGAATTAGAGACTTTAGCACCTGAGTGATCATCTATGGTTAAAAAGTCAGAAGGTGTAGATTCGATACTGAGAAAGAGAGAGAGTGAGGGAAGGAATAAATATTGAGAAAAAACTTACACATTGTATATTCTGTGATGGACCAGATGTGGAGGTCAGAGCAGACAGCAATGATCCTCTCACGTGTAAATAAACAGTATTTCAATTACTATGGCGTTATCGCATCACGTGCTGTGTGTGTGTGTGTGACTGTTATAATTATACAGCATGTCAATGCTAGCTAAAGAGGTAAAAGAACCTGGGCAGACATTGCCACATATGATTCATGATACAGTGACCAGGCTGTCACAGTATCAACCATGGAAAAGTAGGATTAGATAGATCTGCGTCCAAGATTCGAGTCAAACATATTAAATCACAGGAATAGAATCTAGCATGGGAAAAGAGTAGTCAATGCAGACATGGCCAGGAACTCCTGAAAGCTCCGACCAGAAAGAGCTGAAAATACCCATTTACAAAAAGTTGCCTCGTCTCAGAATAGGTTTAATAATAGTAGTGTTGTTAATAATACTACCGGTATAGATAGATAGATAGATAGATAGATAGATAGATAGATAGATAGATAGATAGATAGATAGATAGATAGATAGATAGATAGATAGATAGATAGATAGATAGATAGATAGATAGATAGATAGATAGATAGATAGATAGATAGATAGATAGATAGATAGATAGATAGATAGATAGATAGATAGATAGCAAGCAACGATGTACCGTCTGTAATGTTTCATGTGACGTATTCTTTCCAGAACGTTGTCTCCATTACAGCTGCTCTGAACGCATCACGATTCTGGGTAAGTCGACCTGCATCACCCAAAGACAAGTTCAGACTCTCTGTGATGTCCTGGGTCCACCGTCGTCTAGGTCGTCCCCTTCTCCCTTTTCCAGGGACCATGCCTTCCATCACTATTTTTTCCAGACTATTATGTCTTTTTATATGACCGAAAAATTTCAGCTTCATTATTGCGATGGTATTAAGGAGCCAATTGTCCTCTATGTTTAGTGAGTGCAGTACTTCTCTGTTGGTCTTTTTTTCTGTCCAGGGTATTCTCAACATCCTTCTGTAGCATTTCATTTCGAATGATGTAATCTTTTTTGCAACTGTTTTATTGAGTGTCCAAGTCTCGCAGCCGTATGTTGCTACTGGGAATATACATGCTCTGATCAGTTGTAACTTTGTTTCTTTGCTTGTGCCTTGCCATAGGTTTTCCATCTGTATTAGCTTATGTGAAGCAATTGCAAGTCTTCTTTTAATTTCTACTGCACAGTCGTCAGAGCTGTTGATGATTTATCCTTACTTACTTAGTCGTTCCCCTTCTACCGTGAGGTGTAGAGGTTTGGAAGAGAGAGCGCCAGACTATCTTATCGGCTGTCTTCCTCCTGGCCTGGTTCCATTCTAGTCCTCGGTCCTTCAAAGATTGTCTAATGTTGTCCTCCCAGCGGACTCTGGGTCGTCCTCGGGGTCTGGATCCTTGGCTCTTTGTTTCACATGCTTGTCGTGGTATCCGATCTTCTCCCATTCTGCAGACATGGCCAAACCATCTTATTTGGGACTGTTCTACTTGGGTCTGCAGGGGGTAGGATTTAAGGCCTTGACGTATCGTCTGGTTGCGTACCATGTCTCTTCTTGTTACTTCAACCACCTTCCTCAGATACCTCATTTCTGAGGTTTGAATCTGGCTTTTTATGGGTTGTAGTCATTGCCCATGACTCACATCCATATGTCAAGACTGGGACATAGGTGGAGCGTTATACAGCCATCTTCGTTTTCTTACCAACCTCTCTCTTGCTGAGGAATCCTCGATTTATGGCCTGAAAAAGTCTCCCAGCTGCTGCTTTTCGAGTGGCCAACTCTTCTTTGATGCCTCCCTTTCGGTCTATAATAGCTCCGAGGTATTTAAAGTGGTCGACCTGCTCCAGGACCTGTTCTCCCAGCTTAATCTGATGTCTTCTTTCTTCTCGTGATATCACAATGGATTTTGTTTTAGAGCTGCTTATAACCATCCCTCTCTTCTCCAGCTCTTCCTTCCAGACTTGCAGGTTGGATTGGAGATGTGCCTCTGATTTAGCAATCAGGGCAACATCATCAGCAAAATGCCAGCTCCGAAATATAGACCTGTCTCATCTTCCAGTACCCCACTGAATACTTTCTTGTTCTCTCCTTACATGCCTTGATGACATCGTCCATAAGGAGTATGAAGAGGTAAGGTGATAGGATATCACCTTGTCTTACACCAGTGGTGGTCCTGAACTGATGATTTATCCTAAGTATTCGAATTCATTAACACCTTCCAGTTCTTCGTTATCAATTTCAATTTCTGGTTTGGTCTTTACTTTGTCTGTTGTCAATACTTTGGTCTTCTTGGAGTTTAGGTATAGATTCTAGGCCTCGCTGTGTTTTTTGGTGGACAGAATTAATTCTTCAAGTCCTTCTGGGTTAATTGATAAGAGGACTGTGTCGTCAGCATATCTGATTTCCGGGATCTGGTACCCGCCGATGTTATATGGGTCAAACTCTGTGCGTGTTCTTGGTCATCTCTTACGTTTCTCATGATATTCTCGGATAAATGTTAAACAGGTAAGGGGAAAGGGTACAACCTTGTCTTACTCCTTTCTGTACTTCAAACCATTCTGATGTTTCCCCCTCTATTCTTACGACTGCCAGTTGTTCTTGATACAACAGTGCGATGAGTTGTATAAGTGTTGGAGTCTGTTTGTCTTGGGCTGGGGATGTGAACTTTTTTTATACTATGGTCTAAGGGATATTACAGGTTGTAATACTTTTTGGTACAGATCTGATTTAGTTGTTATCTCCCTTGACTTACCATTTGGTCAGTTAAGATTTTCGGTTCGTAGATCTTTCTAGAACAGTTCACGAGAACGTTCCAGTTTGTTCTCGTGGGAGCTAAACTCACGTCACGCGATTATCGGCGCATGCGTGATGGTTTGGCGGGACCGGGAGACTGCATTCTCGTGACAGTCGGCCTGGGCGTTCTGAGCTGAGAAGATGTTCAGCCATTTTTCTCTGACTGTGTGAACGGGGAACATAGTCCTCTGTGTGATGAAAATTTTTGAGATTCTTCCCCTGTTATAATTCTGACATATTTCTGAGAGCCAAGGATGGCGTACGTTTTTTTGGTGTTTTATTCTTGGATGACAGTGAAGGTAAAAATACCCTTTAAACTATTTTTTGTAGCCAAGAACTTTGTATTATGATGCTACCAGCCCAAGATGGTTGGCTGACATTGAGGTGACTTTCTCCTGGTGCAGTGGAGAGTTTATGAAAATATTGATATTGTTATCTTGCCAAAGAATTATATGACTTGTTTGTCAGAGGAAACACAGAGAATATTATATGGAAGCCCGACACTTATGCGGCTTATATTGGCAAAGAATTATATGACTTGTTTGTCGGAGGAAACACAGAGAATATTATACATGAAACACATAAAATATGATACACTTGGGAGCCGGACGCTTATGCGGCCTAATTTGCCAGAGTCTCTGTGGTACTAGAAGCAGTGAACTGATGTTATCTACATGATGTTGATGTGCTTGAACCTTGTCCTAATGACAGTACGTTTGTTTGATGTCAATGTGATGTTATCGTAATAAATCGTTGGAACTGTATCAGCCGTTTCACCCTTCTTGACTTCTTCGTGTGCTATGAGGGTATGTGTGCTATGGATATCTAGCCAAGAGCCTATACGCATTCGCAAATATATATTTATATAGTCGGCCATCAGTAAGCCCGACCATACGGACTTGTCCTTGTCAGTGAATGCACAATACCCACCATCATTCCCTACGTCAACAGTGATGGCCTGTGTGGCGTATTAAGAATACTCACATTCACTTGCAACAATAAGGTGGTTTGGAAATCCCATATTTTCCATAATAGTCCATAACTGCTGATGTTGTACAGTCGAAAGCTTTGGTGTAATCAATGAAACAAGTATGTAGGTCAACGTTGAATTCTCTACACTTTTCTATGACATTAAATATATTTTCTCTGGTGCCTCTGCCTGGTCGAAAAATCGCCTGTACTTCGTTAATTTCTGTTTCTAGCTTTTGTTGCATCCTTTTCATTATGATATGTAATAGTATTTTGCTGGCATGCGTCTGAGGATAGGAAACTCTATACAGAGCGATACAACAGGAGGCAATATGATCATCAGAAGTCTGTAATGTAACAGCCACAATTAACACACACATTGCTATCTCACAAATATTGTTAAACCACACTTTACCCAGCACATACATTGCTGCATCACAAATATTGTTGAGGCTCACAATCATCCAACTGTCAATGATAGTGCATCACCCAACACTCACCGATGTCTCACAAATATTGTTGAGACACACGTCACCCAACACACACATTGCTACCTTACAAATATTTTTATTTCACAAACTGAACTTAATGTTTTCAGTAGATCTACTTACTCCCTGGCATGATATATAATATTATATAACATAAATGTGGAAGCTATACGTATATATGAAATTTGCATGCAACGTCTGTATTTACAAATAAATATATATTTTAAAAAAAATAATAAAATGTTATTAAATCAGTTTTACATTGAATTAGTTTTACAAATTAAGGCACACAGGAAAAACGAGACGTTTCGGGTTTCAATCTTTGTCAGCCACAGTTACAAACAGGCAACAAGGACTAGAAATATAGAAACGAACGAACTTAATTTTCAAAGGGTTTAGAATTGGGCACACAGGCCCGTCTAACATAAAAAAATGTCAAAGAAGCATATTATAGACCCTGCAAATGCGTAACTTGATGAAAAACACAGATCTGAAGGACAACAATACATAAATATGAAACATAACAACACAGGTGATGAGCGGAAAAGAACAATTACAAAGCAAGAAAATTACAAAACAAGAAAAAAAAATTATCAATACAAGAAATTCAACAATCAACGAAAATCAGAAGGAGAAAATGAAATAACCATACAAGAAGTCCTGATTAAAATAATCATGCTACAAGATCCGGAGAAATTATTAATTATTTATAACTGCATTTACAACCTGGAGGGGAGCCGCGGTAGCACAGTGGTTAGTGCACTGGTTTCCTAGCTCGGTGGTCCATGGTTCGATCCCCAGTTGAGGTGGGACTTTTTTTTACCGCAAACGGCTCCGAGGTCACCCAGCCTCATGAACTGGGTACCAGAGTAACTTCTGGGAAGGTGGCGGCCGGCGTGATGCTGACCAAAGGACCCCTAGTGTGCCGATGGTCAAGAAAATATGGGCCTAACACCATATTCCCAATATGCCTCAATGGGCGTGTAACGGGATCCTTTTCCTAAGCTGGAGGCGACGCTATTAATAGGAAAGCATGAGCAGTAAAGAGAGAGAGAGAGAGAGAGAGAGAGAGAGAGAGAGAGAGAGAGAGAGAGAGAGCGAGACTGAGCGAGAGAATCGGAATGAGAGACATAAGTAAGAGAGAAGTATGAGACAATACATTTTCTTTTACTAAAATTGCATACTCTAAATGCAACGGCCATCCACAGTAAAGCATGGGCAGCCGAGAGAGAGAGAGAGAGAGAGAGAGAGAGAGAGAGAGAGAGAGAGAGAGAGAGAGAGAGAGAGAGAGAGAGAGAGAGAGAGAGAGAGAGAGAGACACACAGACAGACAGACAGACAGACAGACAGACAGACAAAGAGACAGAGACAGACATGTAGCCCTTGAAGGAAATGAGAGACAATACATTTAATTTGTCACGGTGCCCATGCTGAAGGCGACGCTATTCATAGATAGGCGACACAGGGAGTAAAGACAGAGGAAGAGAGAGGGTCGGAGTGAGAGACACAAGTAAGAGAGGAGTATGAGATAATGTTTCTTCTTTTACAAAAGTTGCACGTTCTAAATGCAACGTCATTTGTAGCAAAGCACTAGCAGCAAATACACGGAGAGCGAGAATGAACGAACGAACGAACTTTAATTTCAAAGGTTAAGAATTGGGCACGCAGGCCCGTCTGACATTCTGCCCTTCCTCTCTCTCTCTCATCATCTCATCATGTATACTGTATCCTTTCATCCTCACATTTACTTTAAGCATTATTTAAGGCATTTATCATTATAAAAGTAATATAACATCATAATTTGCAATAATCATTATAATTAAAGTATGTTTTTAAAATAAATTAAAGAAAAACAAATGAAAAATAAAGAATTTAAAAAAAAAAAACAAACAAACAAACAAACAACAAGACTGATAAGAATCGAATTCCCCATACAGCAAATTAGTGATTTGAGACAATCAGAGGTGTGTTATAAGAACTCGTAAAAAATTCAAACGGTCTGCTACTGAATGACTATGGACTCGATGTTTTTTTCCAGTGCACGCGAAAGACTTTACGAGAGGTGAGCAGCTTTGAGTCTCATAGCAGATACTGCTGCAATGATACTAGGTTCATCAGGATGAGGTGGGGTAAACAGTTACTTTCCTCGCTGTCTTTGCCGTCCCAAACTCAAGACCAGAATCAGACTAGGTAGACAGATAGACAAATACGAAAGCAATTAATTTGCCAAGGGTTGAAAATCGGACACAGTCCCCTCTTGCATTCTTCCTTCCTCTTGCTCATCTTTTGTTACTGTTGCTCAAACATTCTCCAGCGTACTGAAAGTATTAATGTAAGGGCAGTGCAACATTACAAGGAAGTATAACTGCATACATTAACAGTACCTGATCATAAAATTAAGAATAGTAATTAAGAATATTGTAATGAAAAACTAGATCATCAGAGCCTCCATACAGTATATTAGATAAAAGTACAACACAATCAGTTAGGGTGGCATATAATCAGCACTCATAAATTATTTGAACAGTATACGATTATATGAGAAAGGACTGTGCGTGTTTTTCAGGTCATTGGGAAGATTGTTCGAAAGATGAGCAGCTGAGTAAGCCATAACTAGTCTTAAATAGGTCTAGCCTGGACTTGGGTATGTATAATTTGTTTAAGCGCTGACTATGTCTTTCATTATATTTTAAAAGCGGCCAAAGATACTTTGGAGCATTCTGTGACAGGATTTTGTGAATAAATTTCCCTTTGTTAAAGAGGAAGCGCTTCCTGAGGGGTAATATTTGAAGATAATTATATAAATCTATACAATGTGATTGATGTTTATCAGCTACAAAGCGCATTGCGCGTTTTTGAAGCGAGTGGAACCTTTTTGTGTTGGAGACAGAACAACCATAGAGAGAGAGAGAGAGAGAGAGAGAGAGAGAGAGAGAGAGAGAGAGAGAGAGAGAGAGAGAGAGAGAGAGAGAGAGAGAGAGAGAGAGAGAGAGAGAGAGAAAGAGAGAGAGAAAGAGAGAATTAGGGACTTTGGAGCAATGGCAAACGTGCTGATAAAAAGCTGCAGGGACTTAATACGGGGTGACTCTGAAACATAGAGAACAACAAAAAACAACAATCAAATAGCTAAAGACGTTCATAAATGGGTACTTGCATAGAATAGAAGGATTGCAGTGGTGTGACAAGATCACTAATGTGGAACTGATGACAAGATCACTAATGTGGAACTGATGACAAGATCACTAATGTGGAACTGATGACAAGATTACTAATGTGGAACTGATGACAAGATCACTAATGTGGAACTGATGACAAGATCACTAATGTGGAACTGATGACAAGATTACTAATGTGGAACTGATGACAAGATTACTAATGTGGAACTGATGACAAGATCACTATTGTGGAACTGATGACAAGAACTAGGCAAGCTTTTTTATTTTAAATAAAGTTTTGCCTCGTTTTGGCGCATGTCCAAATATAAAAGACTCTTAGGTCTGATAACAATAAACTAGACAAGCGCTAGTGGAACAAGAAATGAGAAGAAGAAGCTTGCTATGGATAGGACACACACTGAGGAAATCTGATGATAGTGTTACAAGGTAGTCCTTGCTCTGGGCTCCACTATGGTAAGAAAAACAGAGGAAGAGAACTGGAGATAGAAAAGAAAATGACGATGAAGGCATAGAAAGACTAGGCACAGAGGGCACGTGACAGCAGGACGGCAGACATTTATTGAAGAGTTATGCTCCTTGGGGAAGTGACGTGTAAGGGTGAATAAATAAATATGCAGCAAAGACATAGAGAGACAGACACAGAGATATAAAATGAATAAAGGTCTGTGGGAAGGATGATACAACAAATTTGCTGTTAAAAATGCTGCATGAACTACGAATTAAAACCGGCTTCATTCGCAGGAAAATATGGAGAAGATAGAGAGAAAGAGAGAGAGAGAAAACGAACTTTATTTTCAAAAGGTTAACAACTGGGCGCGCAGACCCCTCTAACATTCTCTCTCTCTCTCTCTCTCTCTCTCTCTCTCTCTCTCTCTCTCTCTCTCTCATATCGGTACCTAGAAAAATGTATCCATTCATTGCTACATGCTACTTTAAGCATTAACCAAACGGCATGCAACATTATAAAAGTAATATAACAGCTTACATTTACAGTATCCAATTATTAGGAAAAAAAAGAATGTTTTTTGTAAGTAATAACAACAAATCCAAACAAACAAGGGGAATACAGAAATATAAAGGCCCCTATATATATATATATATATATATTGAGAGAGAGAGAGAGAGCGATAGAGAGAGAAGAGAAAGAGAGGCAAATAGAGAGAAAGAAGAGAAAGAAATAGATGGAAAGGACAAAATCATTAGAGATATAGGGCCTATCAAAGAATCTTTAAATGTTTATGTAGGCCAACTAAAATAGGATGCTATAAAAACACATTCGCACATATACACACATACACACACCCAGGCACGCTACAGTGCTTCTATTTACATGCCTTACCTTACAGCGGCTACAGGTTTTTCCCACTGATGGCGTCAGAAAGGACACGATGCCAGCGAGGTTATTTCACCTTAACAGTACACACTGCGTACAAGATTGATGGATAAAACAGTTTTAGACGGTCAATAACATTGTCAAAAATTTTTGTCCCCGGAGTCTGAAGTTTCTTTCGTTCACTGCCGCCTTTCCCGCTCCTGTCTGTTCTGTCCACACGAGGGTAAACCAGGCCTGGACTGCACCAACAAGAAGAGAGGACTTAACGAGCGATTAAACTGTCGCGGACCGTAGATTACATGGCCTGTTTGTAATACAAGTCAACACAGGTCCTACCTTCATCTGTTCTGTCCCTTTGGTTCTGTCTTACTGTCGGCTGACGTCTGCCCTCTGACCGAAATGTCACTTCCACTTTCAGGGGCGTATGCGTCAGGAGGGGTGAGGAGATGTCGCGTTTACACATCATTTATTGCTGTATTTATTTGTGAATGGAGCAGAAATGATATATGTAGACGGGGAAAGTAGAATGAACGGCCCATCTAACATTCTGCCCTTCCACTCTCTCTCTCTCTCTCTCTCTCTCTCTCTCATCTTGTATACTATACCCTTTCATTCCAATATTTACGTTAAGCATTAATTTAAAGTCGTGTAACATTTTAAAGGTAATATAACAGCATAAATTTACAGTATCCAATCATAACCAAAGTGAGTTTAAAAACCAAAAAATGAAGTAATTAAAAACAAACAACAAAAAGCAACAAGAGAAAAAAAATGATAGAGACAAAAAAGAACAGCACTTCTGCACTGTCGGGCAAATGGGATGAGGTTGTGCTGCATTTATTTGTGAATGGAGTAGATAGGAAGTTTGTAGACGGGGATGGTAGAGACAAATAAAGACAAGAACTACTGTACCCTCATGTATGTCGTACAAGATGAGGTTTCGCTCTATTTACTTTTTGACCTTCCCTCGTACATTGTATTATTTCGTGTTTGGGGAAACTCCAAACTCACAACGAAGACCAAAGCTGCGGTATATAACGCTTGCGTCACCAGTACGCTTCTATATGGCAGCGAGACATGGACAACCTGTGCTAAGCAAGAAAGAAGGCTCAATACCTTCCATCTACGGTGTGTTCGCCACATCCTCGGCATTTTGTGGAAAGATAAAGGGACAAATGTCAAGGTGTTGTCACATGCTGGCCTTCAAGGCCTGTATACACTGCTTAGACAGCGCAGACTACGCTGGTTTGGCCGTGTCCGCCGCATGGAAAATGGTTGCATCCCGAAAGATATCTTCTACGGACAACTGGCAGATAAAAAAAAAAAAAAAAAAAAAAAAAAACAGTTTGGCGACCACAGCTGAGGTTCAAAGATGTCTGCAAGAGAGACATGAGAGCACTGGACATAAATCCAGCAACCTAGGAGGATGAAGATGCCGATCGCACAGAGTGGCGATTCTCTATACGGCGCCACCTCAGATTGGGCGAAACGAAGCTCACACGACAAGCAGAAAAGAGGAGACAACGTCGAAAACCAGGAAAATAAGCAGCTGAGGGCTGTCACCTCAGGGGCGCATTCACATAGTTATGACCGAAGGGGCTATTATTTTTTCAATAAAAACAATGAGTAAAAAGGTTAAAAAACGATCTAGTTACATGCCTAATGAGGCATACTGGGTATATAGTGTTAGGCCCATGTTTTCTATATCATCTAGGCGTGATGTGGTCATAAAATTGAATAAAAAATAACTTATGACTAAACTGACTCCCTGTATAAAAGAACCTGACGCCTTACATACTTGTAAACCGTGGCTGTAAGCATAGCTGGTCCTAGGGATTGTTCACGGATAGCGTGGCTGTAACCATAGCTGGTCGTAGGGATTGTTTACGGATACCGTGGCTGTAACCATAGCTGGTCGTAGGGATTGTTCACGGATAGCGCGAGATCTCGTCTTGGCCTCTTCCCTCCCATGTCGTCCTGCATTGTTCTTTTATGAGGGTCAATTTCATACTATTGAATTTGACCACACTATAATTTCTGCAATTTTTTAATTGTATAATTTCAGCGCTTTCCTCCCTAAAGACGGCGCCCTGTGCGGTCGCCCCGCTCAATACTCTACTTTGGTTATAACACCGCACAAGTGTTCCCCAAACCAGATGCATCTGGTTCACGAATTATCGTTATTACGAAGGGACATTAGAAACTGGTGGAAATTAGCTCCCCTTGAGATAAGTGGAAACAATATCACGGCTGTTACATATTCTATTACATGTGTTACGGAAAAATACGGGATATTGTAGATGGTGTTAGCGTAATATGTAAGTTGATACAGTGTATTACATATGGCAGAAAGTATAAATTCCGAGATCCCAGGGCAGATCTGACATGATGAAACTTTCTACGTTGCACAAGGCCTTTTTTTTAAACGCAAAAACCCAGTTTAAAGCAAAAATAGCTCTAATTTTTGGTATGTGTCCTTTACTCAAGAGAACGATTGAAAACTCACTTCCTATTTATAAATGTTTATATCCACACTTGTATCCACTGCATAAACATTATTATTATTATTTTTTTTTAAAATAAAGTTTTGCCTCGTTTTGGCGAGGCGCGTCCCGACCAACCTAGTCGGTTATATTAGGGCGCATGTTCAAATATAAAAGACCCATAGGTGTCAGATTTATAAGTGTTAGTTATTGCATAAACATGAAATACATGTCAAAACAATGAGTAATAACTGCCATATGATAAATTTTTTTATATTTTTTTTATATTCTGTTAGTCCCAAAAAGAAAATAATATCTAAAATTGCAAATAAACAGACTTTACAAGAGACAAACAAAAATACTGTCTGCTGTGAAGCCATTGGTAGAACAAACAGAATATCACGCTGATTTGTGACGTGACATATCATTTTATCTAATAAAATTGTAGTTACTTCTCTTTATTTTGACGTTTGTTCATTTAAATTAGTTGGATCAATCAATCAATCAATCAATCAATCAATCAATCAATCAATCAATCAATCAATCAATCAATACCATTTAGCTCCACAAGGAGCATAGGCCTTCAACAAGAACATGCCAAGTCTTCCTGTCCTGTGCCATCAGCTCAAGTTCTGTCCATGTTTTTCTCATCATTTTCACCTCTGTATCCAGTTCTCTTCTCCGTGTGTTTTTGGTCTACCTCTGCCTCTCTTGCCCTGGGGGTTCCAGAACAAGGACTGCCTTGTAATGCTACCAACAGGTTTCCTCAATGTGTGTCCTATCCATCGCCAGCTTCCTTTCTCGTCTCATGGTCCACTGACATTTGTCTGGTTCTTGTCATCAGTTCTATATTGGTAACCTTGTCGTACCATTTCAATCCTTCTATTCTCTGCACCCATTTATGAACGTCTGTAGCTTTTTGGTCATTGTGTTTGTTGTTCTCCATGCTTGAGAGCCATACAATAGGAACTTAGTTAGATTAACAGTGAAGAAATGACAGTTTACAAATAACAAGTCACTTTGTAATCACCGTGTGAATATAAACATATTCTGTCTTCTCTGATGCACGCACGGTTGGTTCATTCAGATTACATTGTTAATTTTAAACAAATCGTTTTATCGTCACCGAGCTATCTCAAGCATGCGTTAATGTGCCACGAGCGCGCATAACATCCTCATTCTGGAAAACTGATTGCTACAAAAACTGCCGCAGCGAGAGCACATGAGCAGGCTTCCTACAAGAGATCATCTGGTGAGATAGTACCAGAACAGATACGGCGGTAGGGGAGTGAAGTGTTAGAGACTGCACCGTACTAGGTCCAGCATCGAGAGGTGGGGTGACCAGTTCCCTTTCTGGCTGCCTTTTCCTTCTCTAACTCAAAGAGCGGAGTCAGGTACCCATTTACAGCAGGGTAGACTGGAGCGTATCGGTACTGTGATTCGAACCCGGCATCTTTGCCGCGAGAGACCAGCACTCTAACCACTCTGCCAGTCGAGCGCTAACCACTCTGCCAGTCGAGCGCTAACCACTCTGTCAGTCGAGCGCTAACCATTCTGTCAGTCGAGCGCTAACCACTCTGTCAGTCGAGCGCTAACCACTCTGTCAGTCGAGCGCTAACCACTCGGTCAGTCGAGCGCTGTCATCTGATGAGGTAATGATTCTAAATGAGTGAAAACAAAGCTACACAGAAACCTTCGTTCAGCGCGGATTCGCTTAAGAAGGTTTTGATTATCGTAGTAAGTGATGCACGCTTGAAGTGGTAACTCTAAGCTGCGCTTTCCCGGGTGTTCTATTAATGTATTATTTTGTTCTTCTTGCTTGTTGTAGGGGTCTCACTTCACCAAATCTGAGGCGACGCCGCAGGGAGCATCTCTTCTTGGTGCATGTCACGGATTGCCTCCCCTGCTTTGCATTAGTGGTCCACCAGTGGCCAAAACGCAAACGTATCTAAAATGGGTCGTTAAAGGTGTCTACCTTCACACAAGATTACTCTTGGCAGAGTTTTAGATAGAAGGGTAAAGACACTTCTATCCCCAGGGAGTTTCGTAAGATATTTCCGAATTCAAGAACAATGCGGCATTGGCTGATGTGACAAAACGTCTGTACGTGTTCTTTTGGTGGCTCTCTCACACATTCATACGGCAGTATCATTTCTTTTTCTTCATTTTTCTCACCAATAGCTTTTATTTGGCATGCATCATGCCTTTTCATTCTGTTTACTGTCTATGTTGAATCTGTAGTGAAGTCTCTAACACTCAACTCCCCTACGGAAGTATCTGCTATGGGACTACCTTTATCATTTTACACGCAGACGTGTTTATGTTACGCCAGGCGAACTGTAGTATTATCAGCTGATTAGACAGACCAACGGAATACTCGGTTATCGCTTGAGTCGCCTTTGAAAGAGACAGGCCTGTGTTGACACAACGGGGTATTGCCCGATCGTTGAATAGAACCACAGATGGTTTGTCAAGTCGGTCGGCGGTCATATCTGTATATCTGGCTGTTATGACTCTTTTCATAACACCATTTTCGGTCGCCCTCAAACTTGGTTTGTTGGGCTGATTTCCTATTTATTAATCTTTGTTACGACAACACAGGAAGGACGTCACGATTTTATGGGTATTTTCCGAGCGGACGTGGTTTTGTGGGCTATGACGGTTCTGAGGATCTCGTCACCGTGTCTCCATTGTGAGAATGCTGTGTATTCTGTGCTCCTGGGTATGTACTTGAAGTACTGGTTTTATAAGTGTATGTCAGCTAGGTAGTCTACGAGATAGAACCTAGTCTGATTGTATTTTATATGGTCATGTCAGCGCTGAAGGAATGTGGAAGGAAAGTATATTATAATATTAAATAAATTCAGCTAAATGACAACTGACAGTGTTATGCCAGTCTACAGACGTTAGACGGACTTATAGACAGGCTGATGAGAGCTTATGTCTTGTACATTTGATGCATTTTAAAAGGAGCCAGTCATTGTAATTAAATTCTACATGTGTGAAACGTTCACCAGGCATTATTCAGTTTCATACTGTTTCAATTGTCAAGTACGTTTCTTAGAACTCTGCTGAATGGACTGTAGTTCAATAACCCTAGACGCCATGGACATCAGAGTCCAGTATCTCCTTCTACTCTGAAAAGGACCCGCTACACTGGCGCACCCACAGGCGTTAATTAGATTAATGCTTCCGCTGTCCCCGGTCCGTATCATTATTACAGATAAATATGTCTGGAGAAAACATTGGCGAAAGACATCATGCCAGGAAAACATGGTTACAATATTGTCAGAGGCAGATAGGTGCAGCCGGAAATATTACCGCATGATTTGAAAGAGGTCACGCGTTGGAATATTAAATGTAATATTTTAAAACACGTGGGGGATATTTTGAAATTAGACACCCCAACCCAGTGCTAAAGAGGTTCGATTGGTTTGATTTGAGGGCCTGAATAAACAATGAATTTAATTGGAAAATATGGCGGAAACACAGTCTGTATTTTTAACTGAGAATGAGAGATATAATCTAGCGAAATCACAGAACTCAGAGACTGCATCGCATCATCAAACGAGCAACTCCCAAAAGCCAGAAAGAGAAGGATCGGACCTAGAATTCCATACTTATAAGTGACAGATCGAAGTATTTGGGAAACTTAAAACCTTAAAAAGTAAGCCCGCCTTTATAAATTCAAACTCTGAAAAACTTAAGGGACCAGGACTTTAAATATTAAGACTGGATACCTAAGGAATTGGATGACCCGTCAATAGAGAAACTTTTCCAGACCAAGTGTTTCGCAGATTCCCCCGTCATAAAAGGGATTACAAAATTTCCAGACCAAATTATTCGAGAGCATATAACCTAAATTGTTCGTGTCCATTCTAGCCTGTGCGAGGAGATTGTATATTCCAAAAACTTTGGGGTAAGTGTAACAATTATTTTACAAATGTGAATTTGACATGTTTTTCTTGCTAAGTGGTTATATATATATGAGGCAGCAACCTCAACATACGAAAATAGTATATTCATAAACCCCTACAGCAAGCGCTGGTGATTTCTTCTGGCTAGTCGTGCGGAAAACCAACAGCAGAGGTGACCCCAGACTTTGAATCATTACATCACATGTGCCTAAAGTGTATAATATTTTGTGAGATATATGCACTTTGTTAATTGTAACTCAGGCAACTCATTATACGCGCCGACCAGACACATTTTCCCAGTTTAATACCCGGAAGAATATTAGTGATTTTTAAAAATTCACCAGCATTTCATTTATTTTAAACTGTTAATACTAATTAGGCACAATGGGCTAATCACCTGTTTGCCAAGTCACTTCGATTACATGTCCTGCCCATGGGCCTTGTGCACTTGGGTCCCCTCTACACCTCGTTTCACGGGGTAGAAGAGGTTCCGATTATGAGATGAGATGAATACTAATTGATTATTAAATTTGTTACCTTTTGTTTTAAAAATAAACAATAGTTGTTTATTCAGTTATTAGATGCATGAAAGCAAACGTATGAGCCAGAATAAATAATATACATATATACATCTAGACATATATTTACCTCTAAACAGAGCTGTGACGGTATTGCCTCCCCTACTTGCAGTAGTGATCCAACAGTGGCCAAAACTCAAGAGCATCTATTATAGGCTTCAATGGAGTCTATTTTTACACAAGATTACTCTTGGCAGATATATCGATAGAAGGGTAGTGTGGTAAAGTGGGATGTTATAAATATTTATAGGGGACTTAGTGTACTGACTGAGATCAGCTGTGAAGGTATCTGTATCTAATAAGGGTAGTGTATTACAGATGACCTTACTTGCTACCACATATTTATACCTCAGTCAGAATTATTCTGGAATATTGTGATGACTACGTTGAATGTCTAGGGTATGTATATGATGAAGTGTAAGTCACAACAACAACAGACAGATAAACAATTTAATTTATTCCACCACACGTGACAACACTGTGACACTCACACACATTTAACACTCTATAAGACTATTCTTAAATGAGGCACTGGTAAATTTTCAAATATAAATATGTATTAAGTACTGTCACTAATATATATGTGCCCTGATTCAAATACAAAGTGAACCAGGAATCACAATCAATTTTAATTACAAGTTATATGTACAGAATTTATCAATATGAATCTTGTAGTGACATATTTTATTAATATTATCCTATGTGTGTCAGTTGTGTAGTAGTAATATGAGGTAATACTGGTTTGGTTTTTTCAAGCTATGTTGTTATGTGTCATCATGACTTCAAGTGCTTGTTTCTGTTGGAACTAGTATTGGAGATGTTCTCAGTTCCGTTCATTAAAACAATTAATTTCCCCTCTTAATTTTATACAATGTTAGTTTAAGATGGGGGTACATAATGTTGAGCTCCGCTGTCCACAAATTCTTAACTTTCGTGATGACTGCAGGAAAAGACTCCTCTGCTCGATTGCTCCCCTGTGTTCTGGAGACACCTTACTGTTTGCTATATGGACCAAGGAGTATGCTGTCCTCTCTGGATTCAGCAAAGCTCTGACCAGGTGCTGCTCAATAACTTTAGGACCACAGTCCCACAATTCATGGAAAAATAAACAGTTTCGTTGACTGGCAATGAATAGGCACAACTTCCGATCTGCCTCTGTCCCAGGCTTTTATTTAGAAAAAATATGCACTGGTGCTCAACGCACTGTTTCTTAGTAGGTTTATTACAAGATGTGGCCCGGAACAGACGCCCTGAATTGAGTATATTGGCAGCTCTAACCAATCATGCCATGTTTACCTACTTTTCAAAAAATATTACACTTCTCACGTTTCCCCTAACAACTAAACTAGTATTTGCAGTCCAACTAATCGTGTTTAGTCTTACATCTCATTCCCGCCAATCAAATAGGAGTTAACATGGTAGGCTATTTCCGTAACGTAATGTTTTTCAAACACGTTATAAAAAAAATTTTATGAGCAGAAATGATTTCATGCTGTCAGGCACCCCCACTATTGTATTTTGGCCAAAACTATTTTATTAACAGACTAAAGGCGTAACACATAACATATTCTTGGTTAGCAAGTCCGGCCGTACAATAATATATAAGTTAAAGTGAGCTACATGGCGGCGTTCAAAATATGTGTTTTCCAAAGATAGTCGTATATTTGTTCTTTATTCCTTTTCGTTGTTTAGAACCGCCACCTGTCCTGCCTTTTCCACTGTTATGTCATACTAAAGTCAGGAGCTTAGATGTAAATCAGTAGAATTTCATATTTCCTAATAAGCATTTTTCATGTTTTTAAACCTGATTCTTGTAGTAGTAGTGTTTTTTTTTTTCACCGACTATTTGAAAAAAAGTTAGTGCTTCATGCCTTACGCATGGGTTTTGCGTTCACTTTTGATCGCGAAACGCGTGTTAGTGTTGCATGCTTCCTGCCTTCAGTCGTCCCTCTCTCTCTATCCTACTTTCATCTGTCTTTTAGTTACGCCGTGTATAAAATGGAATGGAATGAATGAAATATTAAATCTAGGTCATCACTCAGCGCCTATCTCAAGGTTTTTCTAAGAAATGCATTACACGTTTTATTTTTTGAAACGCGTGTAGTGATGCAGTAGGCTTTTACTATCAACGTGAAAACGTTACGATTTGCAGACGAAGCAGAAAAAGGGGGATTTTTGTACGCCATTGTGACAGCACTGTTCTCTTTTACCTTTTCTCTTTCCTGTTATTGAAGTAATTCGTTAGGGGTTTCATTTACTTTTTAATTTATATATGGGTATTTAGAATGTCTCACGACAAATTCTCCCCACTTAAAACAGACGTTATATGTCAGTCTATAATTCTATATACACATAGAGAAATTTATTATTATTTCTGGGGCTTACGGTGATTCTCATCACACGGATGGCGGCTTAAAAAATCCGCTCCCAGATTTGTTTTTCCAGATATATACTCTATACTAAACTCAAATGGCTGCATCAATAAGGACCAACGGAGTAATCTCGAGTTCTCATGCCTAGCCTGTGCTAGAAACGACAAAGGTTTGTGATCCGTTTGCAACTTAAATGCCTTCCCATACAGATAAATATTGAATTTCTTTATCGCCCATATTACTGCAAGACATTCTTTTTCGCTAGTTGAGTAGTTGGTTTCAGCTTTATTCAACTTTCTGCTAGCATATGCCACTGGGCTTAATTCCCCATCCAATGCATCTGATCTCTGTAGCAGAGTTGCACCTAACCCAATATTACTGGCATCCGTTCTTACAATGAATTCTTGACTTAAGTCAGGTAATTTCAAAATAGGTTTGCTTGTGAGCTTTTCCTTCAATTCCTGGTAAGCCATTTCACATTGTGGTGTCCATGTATATTGATCTGGATTTCCCTTACGTGTCAAATCAGTTAACGGTGCACATATGGAATTAAAGTTTTTGATATACTTTTGGTAGAAACCACATAATGAGACAAAGGATCTCACGTCTTTTTTGGTTTGTGGTCTCGGGGCTTTCTTTAGTTTCTCTAAATTCTTTGGGTCAGGGGTCATGTTTCCCTGATAAACTGTGTGTCCCAAGAATTCCAATTCTTTACATCCAACGCAACATTTGGTTGGTCGGGCTGTTAAATTCGCTTCCCTAAGTCGATTAAACAGCATGTTTAGGGAGTCAATGTGTTCCTCAAATGTTTCTGTTGCTATAAGGATATCATCCATGAAATTTGTGGTACATGGATTATTCAGAGGGTCCAATAATTTTCTCATCATTCTAGAGAAAACACTAGGCGCATTCTTCAATCCAAATGGCAATCTATTAAACTCATAGTGTCCTTCTGAGGTACTAAAAGCTAGGTATGGTCTAACCTCAGGCTTTACTGGAATCTGATAGTATCCTTTACTCAGATCCACTTTTGAGAAATATTTAGCTTTATTTTGCCTGGCAAACAACTGATTTGTATCCGGCAATGGATCCACTTGTCCTTCTGTAATAGCATTCAGTCTCCGGTAATCTATACAGAGTCTATGTTCTCCAGAGGGTTTCCTTAAGAGCACCACACCGGAACTGTACGGAGATTCACTGTGTGAAATAATTCCTTCCTTCAACAAATAGTCTATCTCTTCCTTCAAAGCTTTCTCCTTAGCAAAAGGAATCGAATAGGGTTTCATACAGACAGGTGTGGAGTCTATCAGTTTCATATCATATTCCATTAAGTTCGTATGCCCTGGTTGGTCTGTGAGCACCTCTGTATGATTATCTAGAACCTGTTTCACTCTCTCTTTCTGATTTTTCGTTAAATGTGTATTGATTTTCACCTGTGCCACTGTCTCACAGGGGTGTAATGGATATTCAAATGATGAAAGTGGTTCCTTTTTCATCTCCATGGCAATGGACAAGGTCAACAAGTGTGTCTCTTCCTGATGTTCTCTTTCCAAATATTTCTTCAGGAGATTCACATGATAGATTTTTTCTTTCCCCTTCTTATCTATCTTATAATTGGTTCTAGACACCTTCTCTAGAACTGTATATGGACCTTGCCATCCAATTTGTAACTTATTCTGACTACCGGGTAGAAGAAGCAGTACCTTCTCTCCCACAGCCAAATCTCTGTTTTTAGCTTTCCTGTTATAATAGGCAGCATGTTTCTTCCTGGCTTGTCTCAAATTTTCATTGGCAAGTTTCCAGCCAGTTTTTAAACGAGTGGTAAGCTCATTCACATATTGGTATGAGGATGTAATATTTTCCTCTGCCTTTTCATCAGTCCACGTTCTTAACAGCGCTTCCAGTGGACCTTTTATTGGCCTTCCAAATAATAATGTTGCCGGGGCCATTCCGGTTGAACTATGGGGTACCTCCCGATAAGCAAAGAGGGCGGCGTGAAGGTACTGATCCCATGTATCTGGTTTTTCGTGTGCCAACTTTCTCAGGATCGACATCAATGTGCCATTAAATCTTTCCACTTGGCCGTTCCCTTGGGGGTGGTACACACTACAATGGAAGTGTTTGGCCTGGAAGATCCTGAAAACTTCTTCAGTTAGTTTCCCCTTGAACTGAGAGCCATTATCAGTCAAGATTTGATTGGGAAAGCCTAACCTTGTGAAAATTGTGAGCAATGCCTCTGCCACATGTTTAGAATCAATCGATGACAGGGCTACCGCCTCTCCCCACATAGAACAAGTGTCCACCAGAGTCAGAATGTAGTTGTTCCTTCTCTTGGTTCGGGTGAGAGGTCCCACAAGATCCACGGCAACTCTCTCAAAGGGTGTTCCCACTATGAGCATTTCCCCCAGAGTTGCTGGTGCAGTCCAATGTTTAGGTGCTACTCGTTGGCACTCTGGACAGGATTTTACATATCGTTTGATATCTTCAGTTATTCCTGGCCAGAAATAGTGACAAGCTATACGCTGTCCTGTTGCGCTGATCCCCATATGACCACTGAAGGGAATCGCATGCCCTAGTTCCAACACTTTAGTCCTATATGAAGTGGGAAGGACCAGCTGTCCGTGACCATTGGATTCAGATCCAGCCTTCCTATAAATCAGTTTGTTCTTCATATAAAATTCTCCGTTGCCTGGAGGTGTGTGTGATTTGGGCAACTTCTTGAAACACGGCTTGAGTGTTTTGTCCTCCGCCTGTGCCTTCCTCATCTCATTTGGATGAGTATTTATGGGAGTATCCACCTCCTTTTTAGACTGTGATCTGGTCTGCACTGTCGCCAATATCACAGGTCTCTTGGGATTCCCCAAGAAGACATATCTACACCCCAATATCAGAGGGTAGATTGGCTCATTTATCACTGCTGCTTTTATAATTCCTTCCACATATCGCGTTTTCACCTTTATCCGGGCGACGGGAAGTGTCATGGTAGCTACATCCTTGGTTGCAGTTTGAATCTCCACTGTTTCTGTGGTGTATTGATCGGCCTGCACCAGGTGAGAACTCACAACGGAATCATAATCTAAACCTGTATCATATAAACACCGTATGGTGACACCATTACAGATGACATCTTCACACACTGGGGGGTGGTATGGTTCCTGTAGTTCCGCAGGTTTGACCTTTTTTCCCTTTTTCCCAGATGTCATAGCAGCACAATGAGGAGGTTTCCTTCTACAATGGTCAGTGTCATGATTGTTCATCTTACAATTTTTACACCATCTCTTTCCTTGGTTGAAAGATTTTCTTTCATCATATTTCCTTTCATCGAATTGTGGGGTTTTATTTTTATTGTCATACCGTGGCCTATAAAATTGGTGCTTACCTTTGTTTTGATCTCTGGGATCAAATTTATTAAAGTTCTGTGGTGCCTTAAAATTGTCTACCTGTTTCTTTTTATTACCTGTTACCTCTGCCTGAGCCGCTTGATACCTTTCAGCAACATTTAGCAACTCACCCAGCCTCTCTGCACCTTGTTCCATGAGAAACTTTCTCAGGTCTGGAGCCATGGACTCTCTTAATTGTTCTATAAGGACCATTTCCTTAAGATCTTGGGTTTTCCCCAGAGAAGTCCATTTCTCCAAGTATGTCTCTATTCGTGCAGAGAACTGGTGATAGGTTTCACCTGACAGTAGTTTAGCATTCCTAAATTTTTTCCTATAAAATTCTGCGTTCTTTTCATATCTTAACAAAAGAGCCTGCTTTAGCATGTCATAATTTTCCTGATCACCTCTGCTCATTTTGGCAAAAACTTCATAAGCTGCCCCACGAAGACCTTGAGATAACTTTAAGCTCCACCTTTCTCTCTCTAACCCATATGTGGTAGCTAATAGTTCATATCTATTTAGATAGCCTCAGTATCATCGTCTTTCTCAACAAAATGATCTAAATGAAAATTCATAGCTGAGGTTGAGGCTCCCTGACTAGCGGTGGCATCAGAGGCAAAGGGACTGGCACCATTTTCAGGAGCATGGCCTTGAAACTCAAACTCCCTTAGTCGTAACTCATGTTCCCTTTGTAATCTCTTCTCCTCCTTTTCTGCTTCCCTTTCTGCAGCTAATCTCTTTTCTTCTCTTTCTGCAGCCTGTCTTCTTTCCTCGGCTTCCAATGCTTTAGCCTCTTTGTCAGCCTCAATCTGCAACCTCTTAGCCTCAGCCTCAATCTGCAACCTCTTAGTCTCAGCCTCAGCCTCAAATTGTAACTTCTTAATTTCCTTTTCAGCCTCTAACCTCTTATCTTCGGCCAATCTTTCAGATTCTAGTTTTCTTTCGGCCTCTTTTTCTAATCTTCTTTCTTCCCGTTCAATATATTTGTCACATTCAGCAGTGACATAAGCAATCATAATTTGCCCGTCCATTCCTAACTCTTTCGCAGTCTGTACAGCAGCAGATCGAAATTTGGCCAGGTCCGCCATTTTCTACCAGGTAAATGTCTAAAATTTTTAACTAAACAATTTTATCTATGACTAATTAACTCCGGACAACACAGGCACTGAGAGCTCAACCTTATTTATTTCCACCCAAGGATACCTTTTAATTCTTTATTATTCCCAATATCTATAACAGGAGAAAGTTCAATATCCCTGGAGCGAGACCCCAATATATGTGGTAAAGTGGGATGTTATAAATATTTATAGGGGACTTAGTGTACTGACTGAGATCAGCTGTGAAGGTATCTGTATCTAATAAGGGTAGTGTATTACAGATGACCTTACTTGCTACCACATATTTATACCTCAGTCAGAATTATTCTGGAATATTGTGATGACTACGTTGAATGTCTAGGGTATGTATATGATGAAGTGTAAGTCACAACAACAACAGACAGATAAACAATTTAATTTATTCCACCACACGTGACAACACTGTGACACTCACACACATTTAACACTCTATAAGACTATTCTTAAATGAGGCACTGGTAAATTTTCAAATATAAATATGTATTAAGTACTGTCACTAATATATATGTGCCCTGATTCAAATACAAAGTGAACCAGGAATCACAATCAATTTTAATTACAAGTTATATGTACAGAATTTATCAATATGAATCTTGTAGTGACATATTTTATTAATATTATCCTATGTGTGTCAGTTGTGTAGTAGTAATATGAGGTAATACTGGTTTTGTTTTTTCAAGCTATGTTGTTATGTGTCATCATGACTTCAAGTGCTTGTTTCTGTTGGAACTAGTATTGGAGATGTTCTCAGTTCCGTTCATTAAAACAATTAATTTCCCCTCTTAATTTTATACAATGTTAGTTTAAGATGGGGGTACATAATGTTGAGCTCCGCTGTCCACAAATTCTTAACTTTCGTGATGACTGCAGGAAAAGACTCCTCTGCTCGATTGCTCCCCTGTGTTCTGGAGACACCTTACTGTTTGCTATATGGACCAAGGAGTATGCTGTCCTCTCTGGATTCAGCAAAGCTCTGACCAGGTGCTGCTCAATAACTTTAGGACTACAGTCCCACAATTCATGGAAAAATAAACAGTTTCGTTGACTGGCAATGAATAGGCACAACTTCCGATCTGCCTCTGTCCCAGGCTTTTATTTAGAAAAAATATGCACTGGTGCTCAACGCACTGTTTCTTAGTAGGTTTATTACAAGATGTGGCCCGGAACAGACGCCCTGAATTGAGTATATTGGCAGCTCTAACCAATCATGCCATGTTTACCTACTTTTCAAAAAATATTACCCTTCTCACGTTTCCCCTAACAACTAAACTAGTATTTGCAGTCCAACTAATCGTGTTTAGTCTTACATCTCATTCCCGCCAATCAAATAGGAGTTAACATGGTAGGCTATTTCTGTAACGTAAATTTTTTTCAAACACGTTAAAAAAAAATCTTATGAGCAGAAATGATTTTATGCTGTCAGGCACCCCCAATATTGTATTTTGGCCAAAACTATTTTATTAACAGACTAAAGGCGTAACACATAACATATTCTTGGTTAGCAAGTCCGGCCGTACAATAATATATAAGTTAAAGTGAGCTACATGGCGGCGTTCAAAATATGTGTTTTCCAAAGTTAGTCGTATATTTGTTCTTTATTCCTTTTCGTTGTTTAGAACCGCCACCTGTCCTGCCTTTTCCACTGTTATGTCATACTAAAGTCAGAAGCTTAGATGTAAATCAGTAGAATTTCATATTTCCTAATAAGCATTTTTCATGTTTTTAAACCTGATTCTTGTAGTAGTAGTGTTTTTTTTTTCACCGACTATTTGAAAAAAAGTTAGTGCTTCATGCCTTACGCATGGGTTTTGCGTTCACTTTTGATCGCGAAACGCGTGTTAGTGTTGCATGCTTCCTGCCTTCAGTCGTCCCTCTCTCTCTCTATCCTACTTTCATCTGTCTTTTAGTTACGCCGTGTATAAAATGGAATGAATGAAATATTAAATCTAGGTCATCACTCAGCGCCTATCTCAAGGTTTTTCTAAGAAATGCATTACACGTTTTATTTTTTGAAACGCGTGTAGTGATGCAGTAGGCTTTTACTATCAACGTGAAAACGTTACGATTTGCAGACGAAGCAGAAAAAGGGGGATTTTTGTACGCCATTGTGACAGCACTGTTCTCTTTTACCTTTTCTCTTTCCTGTTATTGAAGTAATTCGTTAGGGGTTTCATTTACTTTTTAATTTATATATGGGTATTTAGAATGTCTCACGACAGGTAGTAAAGCTTCTATCACATGGGAGTCTTCATTAGATATTCAGATACGCGAAAACAAGGCTGGCTGTCGCTGAGCACGTTAATTCTATAATCTGCCGACACTTTTATGAAGTATTTAGCAATGGTTTATTCTAGCTCGTTAAGCCCTCACCGCGGAGTTAATCAGCGGAATTTATTATTATAATATATATAGCTCTGTTTAGAGTGTGTGTTTGGTAACTTTGACTGCGACAAACATGTAGTACATTTAAAAGGATTGAATCGAAGTTAAATTCGTAACATTACAAATAACAAAATTTAATAATCACTTTAGGTTTTAACACTTGGAAAATAATTAGAATAGTCATGGAAAAAGTTTCATCACTTGATTGGGATTTAACTGACTAAGGGGGTCACATTTGGCAGCGGATATTTTCACTTAGCTGCCACTGGTAGTTTCTTCTCCCGCTGGGTCAGTTCCTTTCACTCTACTCTCGCTCGTCTCTGGTCGAAGTTCAGGCGCCACACGTTCCAAGAACGCCGAGGAGTAACGGATAAGTAGGTTCTGCGTCTGTCTATAAGACCCTCTTATGATGGCGTCTCACAAAACGTCAGTACACTTCTACCTTCACTTGGTTCCAGAGATAGTACTTTCTGCTGGTACCACCAATAACTGGTAATAGAAATAGAAACGAAACGCTCTTCTGAGTATGGCGTTTTCCCGACACATTTATGCGCCCCCTCTTCTATTCTACCATTCCATGTCAGAATTTACCCTCTATGAGAATTAAATTTAATCCCTCGGGATAAAACTTCCTTTACATTTAAACTGAAAAGCTTTAGCTTTACAGTACATTTAAATGAAAAGGTTAAACGTACAGACATAATATGTTTTACATTTACATCTCCATTGTTTGAAAAGTGTTCACAATATAAATTCATTTATGTTTCATTTACATTTACACTTGTGGAAAAGTTTGAAACTTCTATTTATTTAAAATAAATATTTTCACATAGACATTTGCACTGGTTTAAAGCTTGAAAGCTTACATGAATTTTAAAGTGAATATGTTTATAGGAACATTTACACTGCTTTGAAAATGTAAGTATTATACTTAGAATGAACATCATTTCTTTCATCTTTCCCTCCCTGCTCCATAGGGAACCTGGAACTACTTTATGCTTTTAGTTCTCTTTACTAAACTATCAATAATGCAATCACCAGCCCGTGCAGTGGTGGTTCATGAATCATCATTCTAGATACTGAGGTTGCCAGCCTCAAATGACTGATATCCAATAACATCAAATAACATTAAACTTCACATGGTTATATATATATATATATATATATATATATATATATATATATATATATATATATATATATATATATATATATATATATATATATATATATATATATATATGTTAGTTCACATGTTAGTAATAAAACAGAATGAAAATGCACTACTTACGCCAATCTTGGCTACATATATTTTTACTCAGAGGAATATGTTAAGGCACTGGGTTAGGCCTCTCACACGTGTCTAGGATGTCTTTAATTTTACAATAGATTCCCCTCTGACTCAGTGTTTCTTCAGTTTCCTAGTCCCGGGATTCCTTATTAAAATGTAGAGATTTCCTGTGCTTTTTAAAAGTCTTATCTGGTTCTCAAATAAAAGGTCCGGTTAACAAATAGGAATTATGAATTTATTCTTCACTATGGCGAGGTCTGATGTCTTGGCGAGCTTGAAAATCACAGTGAGTTAAAACTGCGAAATGGTCAGCCTATATTCTCCCTCAATGTTATTATGAATATAATCAGAAAGTTTCAATCATTTCAAATAGGTCGGGTGTGGCACTTTTAAAATATTTCCTACATGGAATATTTTTGCAAAAGGTGACGCCTCCCATATATGGTAATATGATGTCTTGCATACACTCTTACCAACACATTTGTAGACTCATATTGTCTAAAATGTAATAAATCCATGATTACTTTTAACCCAGTGACCGAAAGCGATTATATCACATTTGTCTGCCCGCATGTGTCACAGAGACAGTAATCTCGTTATCTGTCGAATGAAGTACGCAAACTCCGTGTCTTATCGGTGATTTAAGCCGATAGTGCTGGCCGATGTACGTGTTAATATGCCGCGCCTATAACCACAAATCTGGGTAGCGTTAAGCAAATGTGATGTATCATATCAGCCGCTCCTTGCAAATGTGCTATTTATCACCTACAGTGTGACTTGATAAAATAAAATATCTGCTACTTAGCAGAAAAATAACGAGGAAAGAAAGAAAGAAAGAATAATTGAAAGAAAATAAAAGTGCTAACCATGATACAACAAATTTACCGATACTGCCGGAGAGAACCAAAGATCGATATAGGTCGTCCATTTCGTCACAAGAGCTATACCATTATAAGAGGAAATTCGCTGAATTAACTCAGCTGTGTGACTTGATAAAATAAAATATCTGCTACTTAGCAGAAAAATAACGAGGAAAGAAAGAAAGAAAGAAAGAAAAGTGCGATAATTGACAGCACATAATAAAAATCAGTACAACAAATTTACCGATACTGCCGGAGAGAACCAAAGATCGATATAGGTCGTCCATTTCGTCACAAGAGCTATACCCTTATAAGAGGAAATTCGCTGAATTAACTCAGCTGGGGGGTTTGAATGGGCTAAAAACCATTGCTTAAATCCTTCATAAAAGGGGACGAACAGACATAAGTTAACAAATGTTCAGCACTAAGCAGCATTGTTCTTGACTTCTGTATTATCTTGTAAATTCTCCCTTAAGGTAAAATCGTCATTACTCTTCTATCTACATCTCTGCCAAGAGTGATCTTGTGCGAAGGTAGACACCTTTGACGACCCATTTAGATACTCTTGAGTTTTGGCCACTGTTGGACCACTACTGACATGCAGGGGAGGCAATCCGTGACAGCTGAGCAATTATTAATTTGTTATCGGTCCGCCGCCTTTTATGAAGAATTAAGCAATGATTATAGCCCGTACAAGCCCCCAGCTGGTGTAAATCCAGCGAAATTCCCTTTTTAAAAGAATGAGCTCTATATGTATGTGTGTGTGTGTCACTTAAGTATATATTTGGGGCATATATATATATTATAGATTTCATATAGCAATATATTTTTTTTGCAAAGTATGTATATATATATATATATATATATATATATATATATATATATATATATATATATATATATATATATATATATATATATATATATATATATATAATAGTCTTGCTCCTACGTATGCTTTCACACTTATAATACTGAATCAACTTCGACTGTGATGTTTTAAAATAACATGTAATACATTTAATAATCAATTAGTTTTAATAGGTTAAAATAAATAGAATGACGGTGAATTGTTGAAGAAAAATCAATTTTTCATCGAGACTGGATAGAGGGTTTATATTAAAGAATATTTCTGTCCTTTTGCTGGTGCCTTTTATAAGCACTTAGCTGGTATGAGTGAGTCCTGCAGCCTTGGATTCGTCAATTCTTTTGTGATGATGACACTTCACAGTCTGGTAGCTTAGTTCATCGAACCGTCTGATTGCTTAGTACCACGATCTTTTAGACAAACTAAAAACAAATGCCTCTGTTAAGTACAATTGTGGGCTGCAAATTAACAGGCGCATTATCTCGCTGTCCACCCACCAATGTTATTCTCACGGAATAATTATTCTTGAGTATACACAGCGTAACTCAGGGGAGATGATTAGAGATCACCAATATTCTTCTGGGCATATAACTGGGAAAATATGTGCTTGGACAGCGCGAACAATGATTTATGCCTGAACTAACATTAACAAGTTACATTTATCTCACAAAATGATATGATTCACTTGAGGCACATGTGATGCAATCATCACTCATCACTGCTCCAGTCGGTTTGCTGTACGACTAGCTGTACGACCAGCAAGAATAAATCACCAGCGCTTGCTGCAGTGGTTTATGAATATACTATTTTCATATGTTGAGGTTGCCAGCCTCATATATAACCACTTAGCAAGAAAAAACATGCCTAATTCACATTTGTAAAATAAAAGTGTACACTTACCCCAAAGTAGCTTTTGGGAACACAATCTTCTCGCACAGTTTAGAATGGATACAGCACTTTATTAGATACTTAGAATCACTTGGTCTGGGAAATTATAGTAATCCTCTTATGATGGGTGTTCTGCGAATCATTTAGCTTGGGAAATGTTAGTAATCCTCTTATGAAGGGTGTTCTGCGAATCACTTGGTCTGGGAAATGTTAGTAGTCCTCTTATGACGGGTGATCTGCGAATCACTTGGCCTGGGAAACTTTATTAATCCTCATATGACGGGTGTTCTGTGAATCACTTGGCTTGGGAAACTTTAGTAATCCTCTTATGACGGGTGTTCTGCGAAACACTTGGCCTGGGAAATTTTCTCTTATGACGGGTGATCCAATTCCTTAGATTTCCAGTCTTAATATTTAAAGTCCTGGTCCCTTAAGTTTACAGTCTTTGTATTTAAATATGCGGGTTTACTTGTAAGTTCCAAAGTTGCCCAAAATACTCGATCTGTCACTTATAATTATGAAATTCTAAGTCTGATGTCTCACTGGTGTCTGGGAGTTTGCTCATTTGACGATGCGATGCAGTCTGTGATCTGTGACTCCAATTTCGCTATATTATATTTCCCTTTTTCTGTTCAAATCCCAGGTTGTGCTTCCGACAAATTTCCAATGAAATCCATTGTTTATCCCGTCTCTCAAATCACTCGAATCGAAAGCTGTGGACTAGGTGGGTAGGGGTGTTTTAATTTAATTCTCCTTCGCGAGTTTTAAAATATTACATTTAAAAATTCCATCGCGTGACCTCTTTCTAATGATGTAATACTTCAGCTTGCATCTTGTGCAAAACCCATAACCATCATCTGTGCACTAATTTGATGTCCAGATGCTACCTTCCAATATTGTCTCCCCCAGACAGATTATCTGCAATTTTGATTCCGAGAGGGCTCAGATGAAACGATTATCTAATTATCACCGGTGTTTTCGCCCTTCCCTCAGACGGCTTCCTTAGATAGCAATCTGGCTTTCTGTGCGTGTTCGTGCAATACCACGTTGCACAAACAACTGACGTCGCTTTCAAAGGTGGCCAGACTGACTTACGTGATAATAGTATTATCGCTGACCTGGTATTGTTACGGTTCACCTGGCTGAACGTAAATACGTCAGGGGTGCGATCACAGAAAAAAGAATATAGATGCATATAATATGCCAAATAATAGGACGATGAGGGAGAGAAAAATGAAGAAAAGAAGTGATACTGCCGAAGTGGAAAAGTGCACGACTGATTTCGTCACAGTGCAATCGTCAGCTTCTTGCGCCTATGATATTGGACTTATGTCCAAAGCCTTCATCTCTCTCTTGTACAAACCTTCAAACCTCAGCTGCTGTCGCCCGGCTCTTCTTTTATCATCTGGTAGATGTCCATAGAGAATGTCTTTGAGGGATGCGACAATCTTCCATGATACGGACATAGCCAACGTCATATGCGCTGTCTAAGCAGTGTATACATTCTTTGAAAGCCAGCACGTGACAGCATCTCGACATTTGTCACGTTATTTTTCTATGAAATACCAAAGATAAAGTATTCCATTCGTAGATAGAAGGTACCGAACATTTTCTTGCTTAGCATAGGTTGTCCATGTTTCCGCTGCCTATAAAAGCATGCTGGTGACACAGACATCATATACCAATGTTTTGATCCTTTTGTTGTTGTTGTTTTTCTCCTGTTGCCACTTCCCTAATTTCCATTTTTCTTCTGAAGTAAATCAATGGCACGCAGAGAGTGGCACAAAGGCATGGAAGCTTCATCTGTAATGAGCAATAGTGCTTACCTGGATAATAATATAAATAAAAAAATGGAGACACTTATTAATAATTACCCGAATTGTTTGATATAAATTGGAACAATCACAGAAACTTTAACAAAACACTTACACATGTATACACATACAAACACACAGGCATGACTGTTTATAAAGAGAACCACGCCATGAAAAGATGAAAAAAATACGCGTTATTTCGTCGGGGCGTGCAATTTAGTTTCCAAACCTACTTGCACCGTTTTCCCGTAATTTTCGTAAAATGCGCAATGAAAAGGTTGCAAGTTGATGGAAATTGGTTACGGACGAACGTAACGGGACACTACGAATATTCTTCATATAGAAAGTAAATGATATTTATACACATAGAGAGCGTACTTACAATAATGTAGGGTCACTTGAACCAGGTGGTTGTAGAAAATGCGAAACCAATTAAAGTATTCGCTCTACTGAATTTTTTTGGTAAAGAACCTCCCGAGGATACGCCAACGAACAGGGATAGTATGATGTCCTTCCTTATCGAGGTTCAGTGACCCACATAATAACTTTATTAATCAACAGGCCTGCATTCTAGGGCCTGAAAACTGCGTGAAGGACGATTTGGGTTCAGCCGATACTTAGTCACCTTAGAGTTTTTACTCGTTTTGGCGAGGCACGTTTCTTTCGACCTACATATGCGATATATCGCTTGAACTACGGTGTATATTAGAAAAAAAAAAAAAAATTATCAGGCTACAGCATTAAAAAAAAGTTAACAATGAAAACCCTTAAGTCTTCTTAAAATATACATAGAACAGTCTAAGGTGTGCACAAACAGAGTATTAGTACCGGTATCTATAGATTTTTTTTCTCTACACGTAATAAGCGTAGTGGGAAGATGCAGTAGTTATTTTTGTCAGAATGTGTTGTCTTTGCAGGAGTTAGTATTTATGAAACTCCGTTGTTCACATCCTGTCGGACTACCCTTGCCACGAAACTGGATTCCCCTTTTCCGAATGCGTGTAATGACGACTGACTCGGTAATATTCTAATACGGTGATAATACAAAAGCATTCTTTGTTCTGTCCATCTACCGAAAAAAAAAAAAAAAAAAAAATCACAGCACAAAATTAAGAATTTCTTGAACGATTAATGTTATGCCGAATAATACTAAATGTGAAAAAAAAACTGATGGGAGAAAACCCCACAAACAAAGAAATAAACTTTAGTTTTCACATCAGTAACATTTTGTGGGCTCATTTATATGGCTTTTGACTGACCAAATATTGCCTATCGTATTTGTTTTGTATATTTCTAGAACATAACTTATAGTGTTTTGTCCTTTTTATTTCTTACTTTTCCGGTAAGGCCTTACTCTGTCTCCACTACTTTTCTTGCCTGTGTTCTTCCTTTTCTCCTTGTGCCAATCAGTTGTCTAAAATATTACTTTTCTTTGCCTTCTTGAATAGTTTGTATTTTCAGCGTAGTCATCTGTGAATAGTTTGTATATGTTGATATTTTGTCCCAATAACACTCAATGTGTGCTGCATTTTTTTAATGTCCATTACACTCGACGTCTTTTTTGTATGCTCGTATCAAATCTCTCTTGTGGCATGTCCATGTATTCTCTCTTCGTGTTAGCTTATTATTTTAAAGTACTTCAATCATTCTTCTGTGTACGCAGTACTTGCAATCATTCCTCTGTGAACACAGTATTTGCAATCAATCTTCTGTGTATACAGTACTTGTACCTATTCTTCTGTGTACAAAGTACTTGTAATTATTCTGCTGTGTATACAGTACCCTAGACGATCTTGCAAGACAGGCAGAGGAGGCAGCACTGAGAAATGAACAAAGCACAGTATACAAAATAACTAAATTCATCAGCGGAAAGCGAGGTGCAAACAATATTACATTAGTAAGAGATAAGCAAGGTAATCTCATCACGACAGCAGAGGGACAGGAAACAAGATGGGCAGAGCACTTCAGAGAAACTCTGAACAAGGAACCACCAGAGACACAATTGAATGTTCCTGAAGCTGAAAACGATCTAGATGTGAATATAGACATTCCACGTAAAGAAAAAATCATCACAGCAATCAAAGGGTTAAAGAACGGCAAAGCTCCGGGCCATGATAACTTAAATGCAGAGCTATTTAAGACAGACCCTGAGCTAGCAGCAGAACTATTAGAACCACTATTTGCACAAGTCTGGAAAACGGGGACAACACCATCAGAGTGGAACAAAGGAATAATTGTCAAATTGCCCAAGAAGAGAGATCTTGCAGATTGCAATAATTGGAGAAGAATCACTCTTCTCTCAGTTCCCAGCAAAATACTAGGCAGGACAATTATACAGAGAATTTCAAAGGCAGTAGACCACAAACTGAGGAAAGAACAAGCAGGATTTAGAAAGAACAGGAGATGTGTAGATCATATATTCCCTCTCAGGAACATTATAGAGCAGTGCTCAGAATGGCAAAGACAGCTTTACATTAATTTTGTTGATTTTGAAAAGGCTTTCGACAGCATACATAGGGACAGTTTATGGAAAATACTGAGGGCTTATGGAATTCCAAGCTGCATAGTGTCAATCATAAAAAGCCTCTATGCCAACTTTACGTGTAGTGTTGGGCAGAGCAACCTAACCTTTGAGGTGAAGACAGGGATGCCCCTTATCAACCACTCTATTTTTAACAGTCATAGACTGGGTGATGCGCCAGACAACAGAGGGCAGTCCAAGAGGAATAAGATGGACAACATTTTCTACACTGGAAGATCTGGAATATGCAGATGACATTGCACTACTAGCACATTCACATCAACACATCCAGGAAAAAACGGATAGACTTAATAAGTTTAGCCAGCAGGTGGGCTTGAATATCAATTTAAAGAAGTCTGAGGCCATGACGCTCAATGTGAGCCACCCTGAGCCCATATCAGCAAGGAATCAGCAATTGGTACAGACAGATACCTTCACATACCTAGGAAGCACAGTAACACCAGACGGCGGGGCAGGCAAAGTCATCAACATCAGAATGAATAAGGCAAGAACAGCCTTCTTTAGCCTAAACACCACCTGGAAGTCCTCCCAATACAGCACAAGCACAAAATTAAGATTATATCAGAGCTGTGTGCTTTCTGTGCTTCTCTATGGTGCGGAATGCTGGAGAGTTACAGAGAAGGAAATGTCGAAATTGTCCTCTTTTCCCACAACATGCCTAAGAAAAATTCACCGAATCTTTTGGCCAAATACCATCACTAACCAAGATCTGCTTACTCGTAGCAAGCAAGAGGACATGCACACCATCATAGCTGGCAGACGCTGGAGCTGGGTTGGTCATGTCCTCAGAAGAGACCCCGATGCCATCACAAGAACAGCTATGCTTTGGACCCCTGAAGGAAAATGAAAGAGAGGCCGACCAAAAACAACCTGGCGGAGGACTGTGGAGGCTGAGATGCAAAGAATGAACCAGAGTTGGGGCACTGTACGAAGGATGGCCACCGACCGAGCAAAGTGGAATCAATTTGTTGTTGCCCTACAAGACGCCACTAGGCGTGATGGCCACTGACTGCTTTGACGGTCGGCGGCTAAGGATCAAAGAAGAAGAAGAAGAAGTATACAGTACATGTAACTATTCTTCTGTGTACATAGTACTTGTAATTATTCTTTTTTGTGTACACATTACTTGTAACTATTCTACTGTGTACACTCATCTCATAATCGGAACGTCTTCTACCCCACAAAACGAGGTGTAGAGGTGACCCAAAGAGCACAAGGCTCCTGGGCAAAACATGTAATCAAAGTATTTGGCAAACAGGTGATTAGCCCATTGTGCGTACTGTGTACACAATACTTGTAACTATTCTTCTGTGCCCAAATTACTTGTAACTATTCTTCTGTGCTCAGAGTGCTTATAATTCTTCTTCCAAGTACACTGTACTTGTAATTATTCTTCTGTGTACACATTACTGGTAACTATTCTTCTACGTTCACTGTACTTGTAATTTTGAATATCTTTTGTATTGTCGGTGCTTGTGTGACAGAATGGGGCGACCCCTCTCGATCTCTGTTTCACTCCAATAGTAATCGGTGCATTTGTGGTACTGATTTTATTGCGTGCTTTCAATTGTCGCACTTTCTTTCTTTCTTTCTATACTATGAAGCAGATAGTTTATATTTTCAACTATTCTTTCCCTACTGTGGATGATAAACACCTCACATGTACTAGGAGAGGTAGAGATAATATTACGAGAAGCAGGTTGGTAAAATTCTCTTGTACCAAGCTTGGCTGCTACGGATTAACACGTATATCGCCCAGCGCTATCTTCCTAATCACCGATAAGACGGGTGCGCGCATCACTAAAGCTTGGAATATGGGAAGACAACTTATGGACAGATACCGATAAGAGATTACTTTCTGATAAAGTAATGAATTGTTACTTTTGACACACGTTGTCATATGAGGTTATCGACATGTTCGCGAGTCTGTACGCAAGGCATCGTATGACTTATTGCCATATATGGTAAATACGTGACTTTTTGCTTTACGCACTTTATTTCACTTAGACTATTTTGAAAGTACCACACACTAACCCTCCTGTTTGACAACGATTGAAGCGTTTATTTAACTCCATAACAAACAGATGCGTAGAAGACCGGGAATATAACCTGACACGTTTCAGTGTTATTCCACTGTGAAGATCGCTTGCCAAGATACCAGACTTTGCTAGAGTGAAGCCTAGAATTCAGAATTCCTTCTTAACATACCGGACACCTTTTATTGGAGAATTTTGGACGGACTTCCATAGCCCAGGAAATCTCTGTCATATTATATAAGGAAACCGGGACTGAGGAAACTGAAGGACCACACACGAAGCCAGAGAGGGAACGTATTCAATTAACGACACCCCAGACGCATGTAAGAGGCCGATTCAAGTCTTTTTTATTCATCTGAGCAAAAAGTATGTGATCCAAGATTGGCTTATTGATGGTACCAGCAGAAAGTACTATCTTTGGAACCAAGTGAATGTAGAAAATTGACTGACGTTGTGCGAGACGCCGTCCTCAGAGGGTCTTATAGACAGACGCAGGACCAGCTTGGCCGTTACTCCTTGACGTTCTAGGAACGTGCGGCGCCTTTAACTTTGACCAGCGACAAGCGAGAGCAGTGTAAACAGAACCCATCAGCGGGAGCAGAAACTACTATAGGCAGCTAAGTGAACAATATGCGCTGCCAAAGTGAACTTTTCTCCCATCATCTCTACTATAAATCAATGATGAAACTTTTCTTCTAAACTATTCAATTTCCAAGATGGAGGTGAAATTCGTTTCTCACCTTAGACGCCGAAAGAAAAACATCAGGAATGTGTATATTTCGATGGATATCACCATGTTATGTTAAATTATAGAATTAGAGATACACCAGAGTATCTAGTGGTGTAGATATTTTCCTATAACTGACCTCGAAACCCTTGAATCGGTCGGTTGGATTGGAGGGTTGATCAGTGAGTTAACAATTCACTATCGTAAAACAAGCTATTGTTACCGAAACAGAACCAGGCTCGACAGTAAACAAGACTGCAATCAAATGATATAAAGAAGGAATATAATGTCAAAATGAACAACTATTTCGATGCTTTAGGCAAAATTGACAACGATATCACCACCAAGACAATCGATACTAAATGGGAACAACTGAGAACAGCAATGACAGAAGCAGCTGTAGCGACCACCGGATACCTAGTACATAAAAAGAAAAAATGGATGAGAGAAGATACTTGGGATAAAATACAAGAAAGGAAAACAGCAAAACTTAAACTACTAGCGGCAAGTACACATAATGCAGTTGAATCTTGCAAACTAACTTATAACTTGTTAAATAAAGAAGTGAAGACAAAAACTCGAAGAGATAAAAGACATTTCATAAATGAACTGGCCGTAGAAGCTGAAAATGCTGCAAGAACTGGTAATAGTAGGTGCCTTTATCAAATTACAAAACAACTATGTCACCAGCCTACTGCTATGGAAACACCTGTTAAAGGTAAATTAGGGAATTCAATACCAACAGAAAAAGAACAAATGAAGAGATGGGCTGAGCACTTCATGGAGGTGCTAAACAGACCACCACCAACAGTAACACCTGATTTTAATAATGAAACATCCACAACCACTTTGCCAATAACTTGCGATGAATTCACGCTGGACGAGATCAAACAAGCCGTTAAAAGATTAAAAAATTTTAAAGCTGCTGGAGTTGACGAAATTTCAGGGGAAATGATTAAAGCAGTTAATGACAACAACCTCTTGAGAATTTTAGATATTATAAATGAAGTATGGAGAGAAGAACAACCACCACAACAATGGAAAGACAGTATTATTGTAAAGTTACCGAAGAAAGGTGATCTATCAGACTGTAATAACTGGCGTGGTATATCTCTATTATCAGTACCTGGAAAATTATTATGTTGCATGATGTTAGAAAGACTTAAATTGCATGCTGACGAAAAGATCAGAGAAGAACAAGCGGGTTTCAGGCCGAAACGATCATGTATTGATCAAATATTCACACTAAGAACAATTATAGAAGAATCAGTGGAAAGGCAATCGCCACTTATTATCACCTTCGTCGATTTTCAAAAAGCCTTTGATAGTCTACACCGCCCATCATTGTGGAAGATACTTACAATCTATGGTTTTCCAACAAAATATGTGAATATAATCAAAGCGCTATATGACAATGCAAGATGTTGTGTTAGAACAAATAAAGGGAATACAGAATGGTTTACAGTAGAAACAGGGGTGAAACAAGGCTGTATTATGTCACCACTACTTTTTGGAATAGCTATTGATTGGGTTATGAGAAACTATACCCACAATGAACAATTGGGTATAAAATGGACAAATGGAAAATTCCTGGGGGACCTGGATTTCGCAGATGATGTAGCATTCTTAAGTTCAACACCAAGACAATCCCAAGAAGCAATAAATAATTTGTGTCATCTCTCGGTTAAAATTGGTCTCCAAATAAATGCCTCTAAAACTAAAGCTATGAACTTTTCTAACGAGACCTTTGATATCATCTTGAACGGGGAAAAACTACAGAAAGTTGAAAGTTTCAATTATTTAGGCAGTAAAATGACTCAGGATGGTGACACAACAAGAGAAATCCATACTAGAATTGCTTTGGCAGCTAGCGCCTTCAATAGATTATCTAACATTTGGAAATACGATCATTGAATATACATACCAAGCTTCGTCTGTTTAATTCAAATGTTATCTCAGTGTTAACATACGGCTGTGAGAGTTGGAAAATAACAAAATCATTGGAGAACAAGCTGAATACATTCGAGAACAAATGTCTTAGAAAACTCATGAACATCAGTTGGAAAGAATTCAAGACTAATCGACAAATAAGAGAAGACTCTAGGCAGAAATATGTCTCCGACTATATAAGGAAAAGACGATGGTCATATATCGGTCATGTCCTACGAATGCAAAACAACAGAATACCACTACAGGCGCTCACTTGGGTTCCTGAGGGTAAGCGGAAAAAAGGAAGACCAAAAGAAACACTCAGAAGAACAATAATAAGAGAAGGAAGAACGTTGGGCCTAAATAATGTGCAAGAGCTAAGAGGAGTGGCGTCACAACGAACAACATGGAGAGCACTGGTTTCTGCCTTATGCGCCGTGTTTGGCGCTTAAAGAATTTATTATTATTATTTATTATTCAATTTACTTTCAAACTGTTAAAACCTAAAGTGATTATTAAATTTTGTTATTTGTAATATTACAAATTTAACTTCGATTTAATCATTTTAAAGTTACTGCATGTTTGTCTCAGTCAATTCACTACATACACTCTAAACAGAGCTATACCATAATAGTAAGAATTTCACAGAGTAAATCAGGGGTGAGAGCTTGAACGAGCTGAAATTAATATGTGCTTAATTCCTTCACAAAAGTTGTCGGCAGATTCTAGAATTAACGTGCTCAGCCAAAGCAGCATTGTTTTCGTTTATCTGAATATCTTATGAAGACTCCCTTTGTAACAGAAGTGTCATTACCTTTCTATCTACATCTCTGCCAAGAGTAAACTTGTGAGAAGGTAGATACCTTTAAGCCCATATTAGATACTCTTGAGTTTTGGCCACTGTTGGACCACTTCTGCAAAGCAGGGGATGCAATACCGTCACAACTTGTAATTATTTTTCTGTTTAATATGTCTTTTGATTTCACGGTACTTCTAATTATTCTTATGTTTGGATATCTTTTGTTTTCATGATTCTTTCAATTATTCTTCTTTTTGATATCTTTTGTGTTCACGGTATTAGAAAGCATTCTTCTGTTACGTATAAGTTTGTGCTAATGATGTGACAGAATTGTACGTTCTCTTTTCCTAGCATTCATGTTTATCGCCGACATTATTGAGCTACGTCTCATCTTCTGTACTTAATTATTGTTTACACTCCCTTCCCTCAGTTCTTCTCATGTTGGGACTTCAGCGACCATCTTTTGCTGATTAGGGTAATCATTCACTTTCGTTTGAACCCATATTGACACCGAAATCTGTTGGTGAAATGTTGTAACACATTTACGAGCAGGCCGTGTGTAAGAGAGACCGGGTAAATGAGATAACCATGTCCGGACAAGATGGGTCGGAGAATAATTATCCGTCTTGAAAAAGATTAACTGTGATGGATTATGAAGTCGTGAGTGCAAACGTGATCGATAATAGACTGAAGCTGGCATTCCATATATGGTGACTTGTAAACAATACATTTATTTTTGCGTTTATTTGGCAAGAATGTTTCGTGAGAGAAGGCAAAATATACGCATATCGCATGTGATTAGTTAGGCATTTGCGATGCAAAAATACAACATTTCTGATTGGAGCCTTGCCATATAGTTGTAATCAGGATGTGGGCCGAATATTGCCTTATAATTAGCGCCTTGTGAGTTTGCCGCACTGTGAAATTCAACTCGCCAAGAAGACAGCCGGACAAGCCAGAGTAAGAAATAGAATCAGGATTCCACTTTAAAGGACCGGACAACGTGTTTGAGCATCTTGTGCATCTACACAACGACAACTCTACCGTTATTAATACGGAAAGCCCGGAATCCCAGGAACCTGAACACTAAGTCATATTGGGAAATATACGCATATTTTGTCAATGGAAAGTAACACCCCAGACCACAGGTAAGGGGCATCTTAATCAAGCTGCCTTAACTATTTCACTGACCCAGAAGTCGATATTCCCAAATTTGGGATGAGCTGTACATTTTAAATTCTATATTTTGCATTATTACCATGTAAAAATTGCTAGTGGATGTCCACGTCACACGAGGCTGGCAACCTCAGCATATAGAATGATGATTTCATGAACCACCACTGCAAGAGCCGGTTACTGCTTTCTCATAGAGAACCAAAAGCAGAGGTAGTCCCACGTTTCATATGGAGCAGGGAATGGATGATGATAGAACTGATGTACATACTTATTATATTAGCCTTTTCAACCAGTGCATATGTAAATGTAAGCACGTTTAATATAAATGCAATGGATATTTTCCGCTCACTAGGATTAATATTAATGCTCAGAGAGGGTAAAGTTCTGAGGCAGATGGGATGGTGGAATGGAAAGGGGGGGAACGACACCTGGTTTTTATGTCAGGAAATCCAATACTCAGGAGGGTATTTGTTTATCTCTTATTCATGATACTAGTCGGTGGTACCAATTGGTGGTGCTATCTGTGGAACAAGTGAATGGTATAAGTGGCCTGCAGTCAAAGCTAGACACCTACAGCAGAAGCTGGAACATCTTTATAACTACCCCACGCTACTACGAGGGACGTGTTGCGGCCACCAGACTTGACCATTGACGAGAGTGAAACAGTCCATAACCTGCAAAGAACAAGCATCGGTTGGAGCAGAAACCAACCGACATCTTACTGGCAGTACCCTTTCAAAGCTGCAAAGTGAACTCTCTAATAAAGAACTTTTCAAATCAGACCATCACCTGTGAGGAAATTTTAAAGACTCTATCTTAATGCATGCCACCCTTATTTATTTTGCAATTTTTAACGAATAATGGATTATTAAATTTTGTTATCTGTAATTATACACATTTATAGTTTATTTAATCATTATTTTGAGGGAACTGCACCCGTACGTCCCAGTCGTTTAAATACTTATAACAGCGCTATTTAATTAATAGTTTACTGGGTTAAATCAGTTGGGGGCTCATCAGAACGAGCAGAAATCCTTACTCACAGAAGGTCAGGAAAGATACAAAGTTTACACGGCCTGGGTCCTATCAGCCGTCAGTACTTGATTTCTTTAAATTCTTATGAGGCTCCCTAGAACTGAAGCAACATTCTTCAGTTTGCATCTCTGCTAAGAGTAATCTTGAGCGAAGGTAGATACCTTTGAAGACCCTCAGTAGATACTCTAAAGTTTGGCCACTGTTGGACCATCACTGCAGAGCAAGGGGAGTAAATCCCGCCACATATGATACCTGGTTATGTTTTCCTGTTTAGACACATTTCATCTTCACAGCATTCATGAATATTCATGAAAAGGGGGTGGGGGGGGGGGGGGGGGGGGGGGGCTAAATTAAGCTAAATTAAAGATCCGACCCGGGTGACTAATACTTTACGTACGCCCCTGATTACCGTCCAGTTCTCATTGGAGCACAGACCTTCAACAAACATGTCTAGTGCCATCCGTCCAAAGTCCTTCTATTTCCTCTTTATCCTTTTCACGCCTGTGTCCAGTTCCGCTCTTCCTCCATTTTTCTTACCCTGGGGATTTCAGAACAAGTCCTGCCTTGTAATGCTATCAACTTGGGTCTCCCAACGTGTGTCCTGTCCAACGTGTGTCCTGTCCAACATGTGTCCTGTCTAACGTGTGTCCTGTCCAACGTGTGTCCTGTCCAACATGTGTCTTGTCTAACGTGTGTCCTGTCCAACGTGTGTCCTGTCTAACATGTGTCCTGTCTAACGTGTGTCCTGTCCAACGTGTGTCCTGTCCAGCATGTGTCCTGTCTAACGTGTGTCCTGTCCAACGTGTGTCCTGTCCAACACACTTTTCTTTGAACATATTCAAGTTGACGACTGAGGGTGAACGAAGAAGTTTTACGTCACGTTTATCAGTTGGTGGTGAATAAAAATAAGTAATAAGTATTACTGGGACAAAGAAAAATCCAATACTAAGTCCAAAAAATGAAGATAACATGATCACGCTTTGTTTACCCAGCGCATCACCAGATGTTTTTATCACTCGTGTGTCTTATAATCAAGAACTTGGAGCACGTAGGAGAACCGTAAATAAGTGTCAGGTGGGCTATTTAAAAAAAAAAAAAAACTGCTAAAATTAAGACTTTTTTCTTCTTCTTGGTACACTCTGAGACGTCTACTTGAATGTTCTCAAAGAAAGCAGTATTCACTTTGAGGCTATTTGAATCCCGGTAAAGCTTTTCCACGAAAGGAACTGGCGTCGGCCATATTCGCTTTCTCTGTACCGCATATAAGGGGCAACTTTGAAGCAGATGTTCAGCAGTCATTTTATCAGTGCACAGTTACACTGATTGGTAGTTCCTATCTTTAGCTTGTTGAATAGATGGTATCTCAATCTGTTGTGGCCAGAATAAAGACACTTGATTTTGACCTGGTCAGATGGTAACTGAATGATGTATTTCATAGGGGTTGAGATAAATTAGTGGGACGTGTGTTGGACACTTCAAACCGGAACAAGGTAGAGAGAGATCAATCTAGGATCACGGAAGGGGATACACTATAAACACCAGATACATTAAACAATGCCACAACAAACGGCAGATAAATTACAAGAACCAACACACCAACAATAAAATATGCTATATAGAATGATGAACACTATATACCCTAATTATAACCCAGGTCGCTCAACCTCATAAAAAAGCTGGACCTAATATGGTGAAGTCTGTAACCAGTGATGCTACAGCTGGGTATTTCTTACTAGATCTGGGTTTTTGGGCTTCCGTCTGGGTATCTGGGTAATTTTTTTCAAAATCTGCATTAATCTGGGTATATTTGACAATTGACATTTACAATGTATGTATATTCTGTGCACTGAACATTATACATTATATTTATATTATAATTAAATGTCAAATATTATGTGCTATATATTTTTTATTCCACTTAAATTTAATTCTTGTTTTTAACCACGTCAATGACGTTGTTTTTGACTCGTTTACATCAGCTCAAACTGGCATATACATTGTGTTGGGGAAAAAAAGCTATTACAAGTTTTTCATCAAACGAAAAGAGCCCTGTCTCCAAGACAAAATTGCTAAAGCGGAGATACTGTTGTCGGCTTTCATGGCAAAAACATAATACTCCGTTTTAGCAAGCTGGTCATTTGATTGAATGTTGCAAGCAGATATTTCCAGACAGCACAATTGCTCAAAAAATGTCACTGAAGCGCACCAAGGCTGCCTATGTGATGCAGTACGGCATTGCTCATTTTGAGCGGCTTGAAGTTATAAACATTTGCAGAAATCAGAAATTTTCTATACTCGTTGATGAGAGTACTGATATTTCTACGAACCAGATGTTGGCAGTCGTTGTGCGATTCTGTGACACAAAAACAAAAAAAGTAGTTGATTCACTGTTAGACCTCATTGAGGTAGAGGATGGGACTGGTCTTGGCATGTTTACAACTGTTAAGAAATTGTTGAGCACGCATGAAATCCCGCTTGGTAACGTCATTGATTTTGCTGCAGACAACTGTGCCACTATGATGGGGACTGCAAGTGGTTTACAGGCACATCTGAAGAAAGAGATTCCACATGTCTTTGTTCTCGGTTGTGTTTGTCATTCATTTGCACTTTGTGCAAATGCTGCCAGCAACCACCTACCATCTTAGCAGCGCAGTTAAACAGTTGTTTCAGAAGAGAGCCTTGATCGTCTGTCTGATCAATGGCGAGAACTGGCATCGTACCGAAAAGATCTTGGACATCTAGTGGATGAGGATCAGCCCACATTCTGGCTGGACTGTAACAAGTAACAGATTCTAATAACCAGAAGAAATTTGATGTTTTGGCTGACCTCATGTGCACGCTTATGGCACTACCTCACTCCTCGGCATGCGTCGAAAGAGTGTTTTCAAAGGTTAATTTAGTTAAAACTAAACAAAACAACAAGCTTTTGTGTGAAACAGTTTCCAATCGAATACTAGCCAAGCAAGCAAGCAGTTGCCAAAGATGGAGTTTGTCATAAGTTTAATCCTAGTAAATGCGTGGTTGAAGATGTGCGTGAAGGACGTTGTCGGCAGAGATATGCAAAGATTTTGGAACTTCACAATAAAGATTCCACGTTGTCAATTCATGCATATGATCTTGACGAAGGAGAAGTTGTCGACATTAATGCCGAGTCTCTGACAAGTGACATTTTTCAACAGTAACAAGTTACAACTAACATTTTATATTTAATTTGAGGAACATTTTGTTAATGTAACTAATGTAAGTATATTACTGTTAAAATAACTCATTTTCAAGAGTTCATATATTGGGGTGTTATTAAAATCATTTTTATTTAATTGTGAATTTTTGGTAATAAAAAAAAATAATAAAAATGAAGAAATACATAAAAATTGATAGCACACAGATTATTTGTACTAAAGATGAACATAAAAGATTATGTAAACATCGTCTATCCCGTGTATTTGAGGCATAAAATAATCTGGGTATTTCTGGGTTTTTTTAAGAAGAACATCTGGGTTTATCTCTAGAACTTGAGTGGCAACGCTGTCTGTAACACTTCCCTTACCTACGGCAATATCTGCTATGTGACTACCCTTATCTTGTTAAACCTAACACTAACCCTTACCCCTTTTTACTTCATCACTAAATGCTTTTTTAAATTCCGTATCGAACAGACGTCCCACTTCTGTTCATTTCAAACGTTCATAGGAGCTGACATCTAACATCTACGGTGAACGATGTTACAGTTTACAACGCTAAGGTAGTTCAGTAACAGATATTGCCATAGGGGAGTGAAGTGTTACAGACTTCACCATACTTGGTTCAGCTTTTTTATGAGTTGGGACTGTTCTCTTCATCGTTGCCTTTGCTCTCCCTAACCCAAGAGCAGAGCCAGATACCCATTTACAGCTGGGTAGACTGGAGCGTGACGCTGCCGGGTTTCGATCCCGGAACCTCGGTAATTTCGCCAACAAAAAGCCAGCACTCTAACCGCTTAGCCGATCGGGCGTTCTAGAGAACTTGAAAAGATTGGTCGGAATCAGGGGCAGGCTGACATGAAACTCGGCCCCCGTGTAATAAGGATCATTGGTACCTGTGCAATAAGTTCAATGGGCCCCCATGCGATAAAGTCATTGAGCCCACAGGCAATAATATTCATTGGCCCCTAACCATCCATCCAGCTGATTAAGCTAGATGAAGGCTAGGGGAGAATGGGCCCCCAACTGCTACCGGTACGCGGGCACTGCCCGATTATCCGACAGTTTAGTCCGCCCCTAGTTGGAATACATATTTCAAAAACTGTGTCCTGTGTTTATCTATCATGGCTGACAGTTGATTCTGCCACATGTACGCACTTGATAAGCTCTATCATTTGTTTGTTGACTACTTCTAAAAGTACAAATAAAGATAAGTTCTATCATTTGTTTGTTGACTACTTCTAAAAGTACAAATACAGATTAGCTCTCAAGGCCGTACTAGGCCACTAAAATAATGTTGTGAATGTGGCTGATAATCTCATCGTATAAAACAAAATGTTTCCTTCTTCTTCTTCGTTCGCCCTGAAAAGGACGGTGGTTGCGTTGTGTCTGTTTACAACGTAGCTGTGATATCTGCACCTTTCGGTCGACACATCCGACTTCTGCACGGCATTTTTTAGGACCGGGTTTGCCTTCCCATTTCGATCCACACTCGCTCAGCCAGCCTGCACAGCTGCAGACTGTTCCAGGACCACCACGTGGAGGTGGAGTGCGGTCTTGACCAGCTCTAGTTCGCTGGTCCTGACGCAGGCAGTCAAGCTATGAGTCACTGACTGCGGTCTCTATTGCTGCGTCTTGAGGTCCCAAAATGTTTCCGAAACCACTGCTGCACGAGCACATTAATGCGTTGATGCTAGCTTCTTGCGGGTGCACAGCTTTGATGCTAGCTTCTTGTAGGTGCACAGCTTTGATGCTAGCTTCTTGTAGGTGCACAGCTTTGATTCTAGCTTCTTGCGGATGCACAGCTTTGATGCTAGTGTCTTGCGGGTACACAACTTTGATTCTAGCTTCTTGCGGATGTACAGCTTTGATGCTAGCTTCTTGTAGGTGCACAGCTTTGATGCTAGCTTCTTGTAGGTGCACAGCTTTGATGCTAGCTTCTTGTGGGTGCACATCTTTGATTTTAGCTTCTTGCGGATGCACAGCTTTGATGCTAGTGTCTTGCGGGTACACAACTTTGATTCTAGCTTCTTGCGGATGCACAGCTTTGATGCTAGCTTCTTGTAGGTGCACAGATTTGATGCTAGCTTCTTGTAGGTGCACAGCTTTGATGCTAGCTTCTTGTGGGTGCACAGCTTTGATTCTAGCTTCTTGCGGATGCACCGCTTTGATGCTAGTGTCTTGCCGGTACACAACTTTGATTCTAGCTTCTTGCGGATGCACAGCTTTGATGCTAGCTTCTTGTAGGTGCACAGCTTTGATGCTAGCTTCTTGTGGATGCACAGCTTTGATGCTAGCTTCTTGCGGGTGCACAGCTTTGGTGCTAGCTTCTTGTAGGTGCACAGCTTTGATGCTAGCTTCTTGTGGGTGCACAGCTTTGTTGCTAGCTTCTTGCGGGTGCACAGCTTTTTCTTGTTCTTCTTCTTGTTCTTCTTTTTGTTCTTCTTCTTGTTCTTTTTCTTGTTCTTCTTCGTGTTCTTTTTCTTGTTCTTTTCTTGTTTTGTTGTTGTTCTTTTTGTTGTTCTTTTTCTTTTTCTTGTTCTTTTTCTTGTTCTTCTTCTTGTTCTTTTTGTTGTTCTGTTTCTTGTTCTTCTACTTGTTCTTCTTCTTGTTCTTCTTCAGGTTCTTCTTCTTGTTCTTTTACTTCTTCTTGTTCTTCTTTTTGTTCTTCTTTTTTTGTTCTTGTTCTTGTTCTTCTTGTTGTTCTTGTTCTTCTTTTTGTTCTTTTTCTTGTTATTCTTCTTCTTCTTCTTCTTCTTCTTGTTCTTCTTTTTGTTCTCTTTCTTGTTCTTCTTCTTGTTCTTTTTCTTGTTCTTTTTCTTGTTCTTTTCTTGTTCTTTTTCTTGTTCTTTTTCTTGTTCTTTTTCTTGTTCTTTTTCTTGTTATTTTTCTTTTTCTTGAAGAAGAAGAAGAACAAGAAGAAGAACAAGAAGAAGAACAAGAATAAGAAGAACAAGAGGAAGAGGACAAGAAGGAGAACAAGAAGAAGGGGGATAAGAAGAAGAGGAGGGGAGGACAAGAAGAAGAAGAGGCCAAGGATGACAAGAAGAAGAGGAAGAACAAGAAGAACAAGAGGAGGAGGACAAGAAGAAGAATAAGAAAAACAAGAAGAAGAAGACGAGGAAGAATAAGAAGAAGAAGACAACATTAGACAATGTCTGAAGGACCGAGGATTAGAATGCAACCAGGCCAGGAGTAAGACAGCCGATAGGATAGTATGGCGCTCTCTCTTCCAAACCCCTACACCTCACGGTAGAAGAGGAACGACTAAGTAAGTTAAGTAAGAGTCAGTTTGAGCAGGGTCAAACCTCTACAAGAAAGAACAAATTTGAACTATATTTTTGTGGCGAACATCTGTGAGATGGTTGTGGGACGGGCCGCTTAAAGCAGGGTTCTGGAGTTAGAGTTGAGGAGTCTGTAGTTTGGCGCAGAGTTGGAGTTAGAGTTGAGGAGTCTGTAGTTTGGCGCAGAGTTGGAGTTAGAGTTGAGGAGTCTGTAGTTTGGCGCAGAGTTGGAGTTAGAGTTGAGGAGTCTGTAGTTTGGCGCAGAGTTGGAGTTGAGGAGTCTGTAGTTTGGCGCAGAGTTGGAGTTGAGGTCTCTGTAGTTTGGCGCAGAGTTGGAGTTAGATTTGGGGAGTCTGTAGTTTGGCGCAGAGTTGGAGTTGAGGAGTCTGTAGTTTGGAGCAGAGTTGGAGCTCGAGTTGAGGAGTCTGTAGTTTGGCGCAGAGTTGGAGTTAGAGTTGAGGAGTCTATAGTTTGGCGCAGAGTTAGAGTTGAGGAGTCTGTAGTTTGGCGCAGAGTTGGAGTTAGAGTTGATGAGTCTGTAGTTTGGCGCAGAGTTGGAGTTGAGGAGTCTGTAGTTTGGCGCAGAGTTGGAGTTAGAGTCGAAGTCGGATACAAGCTCCCTGATCCGACTCCTGTCTTTAAAAAACGTGGAAAGAACTTGAGCTGATGGCACGTGACAGGAGTACTTGGCATGTGTTTGTTGAAGGCCTGTTCTCCTTTAGGCTGGGCGCTAAAGGGTATTGATACCTGAACTAAGTTTTTGTTTCGTGTTGTCCCACTTTCATATTTTAATAATTCTTAGTTAATTTCCGTTACAACTATTTATGACATTACAATAATCTTAAAAAAACATGGTAATAACAGACATTTAAACTTAAACACTATGATTATTCAACATGAATCTCAGGAGTCGGAATAGAAAAAAAAAATCCTTGTCCGACTCTACAGTTCCAGTTTAAAGATTTCTCCCCCCTTTTATTTGAGGCTGTGTCTCCATGGTTTCCGGGATTCTGCCCATGCCTGTCTGGTCACGGGTTATTATTATCAGCGTGGTCAACCAGGACAGAAGTCTGAGCACTCAGTTGACCAAAGTGTACCGGACACTGGTCGAGAGTGCTGTGGGGGTTTTCTGTTTGTTTACTGTGATACAATTTATAATTGTTTCGGAGTGATTGGTGTATAGATAGACTGACACACAGATGACAGACAGACAGCAAGTCATACAGACAGTTAAGAGAGACAGCCAAACAAACAGATAGATAGACAGACAGACAGATTGACAGACAGACAGACTGACCGACAGACAGACAGACAGACAGATAGATAGGTAGATAGATAGATAGATAGATAGATAGATAGATAGATAGATAGATAGATAGATAGATAGATAGATAGATAGATAGATAGATAGATAGATAGATAGATAGATAGATAGATAGATAGATAGATAGAACGAACGAACTTTATTTTCGAAGGGTAAAGAATTGGGCGCGCAGGCCCGTCTAACATTCTGCCCTTCCACTCTCATTAATCTTGCAGATAGATAGATAGCTAGATAGCTAGATAGATAGATAGATAGATAGATAGATAGATCACAAATAAGCAGATATCACAACCCAGCTGTAAACTACAACACACAGTACTTACCACCCTCGTAAAACAATAATTTAAAAAAATCCCAAAAATACAGAATGCAAGCACAGTCGTAAACAGTTAGCAAAGACGAGATATCTAGAAAGGTTATGAGAAAATTACACAGGGCACAGCAGACACGTAGAAACATATACGCAGTAAAGAAAGAATTATAACCACAAAGAACCTAGCCAACAGTTTGAGAAGCACTGCACCAGGAGACCCCTTGCATACCGCAAGTTAAAATATTCTGGCCAGGACTGGCGTAGACAATGACACACGTGATGCTAGTTAGATGTTAATGTCTGGTGTGTGGTACTTGATATTCAGGTATTGTCAGGAGCGGGAAGCGTCAGCGTGTGTGTTGTTACATAATCTAATCGTTACATGAGTGCTGCTAGCCTAGACTACCACGGGAAACCAGACAGTTCCATAGAGATAAAGGCCAGTAAGCAAATAGAAGAGAAATAGATTGTGACTGTATTGCCTCCCCTGCTTTGCAGTAGGGGTCCAACAGTGGCCAAATTTCAAGAGTATCTATTGCAGGCTTCAATGGAGTCTGTCTTTACACAAGATTACTCTTGACAGAAATGTAGATAGAAGAGTAGTAAAGCTTCTATCACATGGGAGTCTTCACAAGAAATTCAGATACGCGAAAACAATGCTGCTGTTGCTGAGCACGTTAATTCTGTAATCTGCCGACAACTTTTGTGAAGTATTTAAGCAATAGTTTATTCTAGCTGAGTTAATCAGTGGAATCATTATTATAATATAGCTCTATTTTGAGTGTGTGTTTAGTAACTTTGATTGAGACAAACATGTAGTACATTTAAAATAATTGAATTGAAGTTAAATTGGTCTAATTACAAATTTTAATAATCACTTTAAGTTTTAACAGTTCAAAAGATAGGAAAAATAGTTAATTACAAAATAAAGTTTTCATCACTCGGGTGATGGTTATAGATAAGAGGTTCAAGTGGCAGCATATGGGTTAACTTAGCTGCCAGTGACGATTCTGATCCTCATCCTCCTGATGAGTTGGTTTTCTGTACACCGCGTTCACTCGTCTCTGGTCAAGGTTCGTAGGGCGAAGCTCGTTTCCCAGGAAAGTCTAGGAGAGTCTTCAAAGCTGGTCTTCCGTCTTAGAGCGTAACCACTCGTCCATTCTTGTCCCAGAAATGGCCCTTTTTGCTGGTACCACCAATAACTGGTAATAGAAATAGAAACGAAACGCTCTTCTGAGTATGGCGTTTCCCGACACATAGTTATGTGCCCCCATCTTCTATTCTACCATCCCATGTCAGAATTTACCCTCGATGAGAATTAAATTTAATCCCTCGGGATAAAACTTTCTTTACATTTAAACTGAATAGCTTTAGCTTTACATTACATTTAAATGAAAAGGTTAAACGTACAGATATAATATGTTTTACATTTACATCTCCACTGCTTGAAAGGTGTTCACAATATAAATTCATATATGTTTCCTTTATATTTACACTTGTTGAAAAGTTTGAAACTTCTATTAATTTTAACATGTATATGTTTTTTCGTTTACATTTACACTGAGGGAATAGCTTTGAAACTGTAAGTATTATTCTTAGAATGTACATCATTTCTTTCATCTTTCCCTCTCTGCTCCATAGGGAACCTGGAACTATTTTATGCTTTTAATTCTCTTTACGAAACTATTAATAAAGCAATCACCAGCCCGTACAGTGGTGGTTCATGAATCATTATTCTTTACCCCGAGGTTGCCAGCCTCAAGTGACTTTGACATCCAGTAGCGAGTTTCACACATTAAAATTCACATGGTTATATATATATATATATATATATATATATAAGTAGCGAGAGGTTTGGATGTTATTAAAATAAAGACTTTCCTGGACACAAAGGTGTATCAGATGATACCAGGATAGTGCCAGATAAGTGACTGGTCTTATAAGAAATACCCCCTTCTCTGAAAAGAGCAAGGGTGTATCGACATCAATAGTGGGGTCAAGCTATGTAAATCTTCAAGTATGATGATAGTGTGGGGTACTGAAGATCTATCTGCTACCTCTCTAGATCCCACATTGATTAATGAATATACTTTTATTTTACTGGCTAATTGAAAATTGAATTAATTATATGTAATAAATCTCAATACAGAACATTAACTTAATAAGAAGTATTAAGCAAGACTGACTGAAATTATTTACAATTTATTTGCCCTCTACCAATTTATTTTTTTCGGTCAGGAATTCTCAAAAGAAATCAAATGGTATTTACAACATTAAATAAATAATATGGAATGTACTTTTCCATAAGGAATAATATGGTAAAGGTAACGAGATAATGCCAATTTCTTTCTTTACTAATCTATAATCAATGTCTCTGGACTGTATAATTCACTTTATTGAACAAATGTCCTTAATATATCACCATTAAATTTTTTTTGTGTATATTTTTTATGGTGTTTATATCTGTAGTTTTTACTGGAATTGCTGTACAGTGGAACTAGATTCCACCTATCTTATGTGATGATGATCTGCATCCATCAGGCCGGGTTTACACAAACTGCAACTCCAGGCTGGGAATCGTGGTATGGCTCCAGATATATAAGGAGCTGTAGACACCAACAGACTTCCTCAACAGTGGAGGTTTCGTACTTTGTAATATGGAGATAGAACCTGGAATGAAAGATAACCGCATTCCATGTAGGCTCCAGCACCACTCCACACACACACACACACACACACACACACACACACACACACACACACACACACACACACACACACACACACACACACACACACACACACACACACACACACACACACACACACACACACACAACATCACATATAAACATTTTTCAGAAATTGTGCTAACAGTTTGCACAGGACATATAACTTCATTTCTCTTACAGCCAGTTCCGTGTGATTATTCATTTCCTGTAAACATCCTATGATAGATTTCTTAGCCCATGATTGGCTTCCATACAATGATTTGGTTAAGTACACAATAGCAAGTGACAACTTGATTACATCATGTTAACAATTCCTGTACTCCTATCTTATGATCGTGAACAGTGTGTAATTCCAGGCTGAAATACTCATTCATTTACCCTATTAAAACTTACAGTCGTAATTTTTGCCCTACTTACAAATATTATACACATTTTCTAACGCTGGCTTTCGTTTCAAAATCACACAGGTATGCCCTCAATGCTGCAACACACTAGTCCTGTAGTTTCACTTTCTACACATCACCGAACACATAAGCGGGTATACACAAGCTAATAATCAACAATATATACAAATTATATATATCTTTCTTACCCTCAGGCAATAATACACAAGCTGAATACAGGCTTTCAATGGGAACTTTAAGTCTGCTCTAGATCACAGCGGCAAAAGAACCTGCAGTCACAATTTGCGCTCGATTCAGGCAGCTCGGTATTTAAATTTTGTGGCGGACTCCCCTAAGTCCCAGTTCTATATATAGCGCCGTGTCCGCCCAATCGGAAGCACGGTCCAAATGTGTGTTTAAGAATCAAAACCTAAGCGTTTTTCAACTGGCCCGTATAATGTGACTAAGTTTAAATATTCTATATCTAACTTATTATTGGGCCGTTTTTAATTATTGAAAGTGATATTTGAACTGCCAATTTATCTCTATCTTTCTCTATCTTTGTTGTTTCGTTATTACATGGCATTTAAATCTATGCAGTCTTTAATTAGCTAAATCGGGACTTACCCTGATGTAGAAATATCACTAAAACCAATTTTTCTCTTTAATTAAATTACTATTATGAGGCCGTCTTTGTACCTACTTATTAAGTAATATCCCAGATTTTATAATAGTTATGTATTTTCCCGTATATATATATCGTTATTCTTTAAGAAATAAAATAACTCCTTCCCATGAAATACACAGAATAGGCCCTTTCTGTCAAACATAAAAAGGTTTCTTTATACATACTAGAAAAGGAGCGCCCTGATTGGCTAGTCCATCGGTCCATTTATTCTATAGTGAGCGCGGTAAATATGACCTTATTGTGAGACAGATTCAAAATACGACAATATATATATATATATATATATATATATATATATATATATATATATATATATATATATATATATATATATATATAATATATATATATATATATATATATATGTTAGTTCACATGTTAGTAATAAAACATCGAATGAAAATGCACTACCTTGGCCAATCTTGGCTGGCAGACGTTTTTGCTCAGAGGACGTAAAAAAAAAACACTGGCAGCTGCCTTCTTTCACGTGTACTGTGGGTTGTTAATTTTAATTTCAATTCCCTCTGACTCCTTGTCATTCTTCAGTTTCTTAGTCATGGTGTTCTTTATTAAAATGTAGAGATTTCCTGTGCTTTGTAAGTCTTATTTGGTTCTCCAATAAAAGGTCAGGTTAACAAAAGGAATTATGAATCTAGTCTTCACTCTGGCGAGGTGTGATGTTGTCTTGGCGAGCGTGAAATTCACAGTGAAATAAAACTGCGAAATGTTCAGAATATATTCCCATCTTCCCACGCCTTCGTTTGTTATGGAGTTAAATAAACGCCCCAATCATATTCAAACAGGTCGGGTGTGGTACTTTCAAAATATTTCTGATATGGAAAAATTGTGCAGAGGTCACTTCTCCCATATATGGTAATATGATGTCCGATGCCCTTGTGTACAAACTTAAAGACAGATCGGGGAACTCACATGACAACATGTGTAAGCTGTAATACTTATTACTTTATTAGAAAGTAATGTTGTCATAACAAGTCGGCACGGAAGCGATTATGTCACACTTGTCTGCCCACATGTGTTACACAGACAGTAATCTTGTCTTATCAGCGGTTCAATCTAAACGCGCCGGCGACTATCTTATCTCAGTTGCTCACCGCAAGCTGTGATGACCGGGTAACAAACCGGTGACATCACAAAGCGGAGTGTCGAATGATTTGATAAAATCCAATATCTGCTACTTAGCAAAAAAATAACGGCGAAAGAAAGAAAAGTGCGATACTCGAGAGCACATAATAAAAATCAGTACCACAAATGTACCGATACTGCCGGAGAGAAACAAAGATCGATATGGGCCGCCCAGTTTTGTCACATAGATAGTTGAGAGAGTTATGCCTGCACAGACTGGCTGGCAGACATTCAGAGAGGTAAACAGGCAGACCAACGGTTAAATAGATAGACACATTGGCAATGGGATAAAGAGAGAGAGAGAGAGATAGATAGTGTCGTGTGGTGAGTACTGGGGCAACTACGACAGTAGTTTTTGCCAGGAATAGTCTATGAGATATTAGGTATAAGGTCTCTAGAAATTGGCTCGTTAAGAAAGAATAAAGACCTATTCGAGATAGGGACAAGAAGACGGGAATGCGAACGCTTTCCACTGGACAGTGTTTTCTAATTAATTATGGAAAGAGTTCTGTTTCCCCACGACCTTAGCTTCTGCCCTTAGATCCCGTAAAGAAAAAGCCCCCAACCTTATCTAAGTAGAGAAATGTTCCTATAGATGAATATATAACACCGACAGCACGAGTGATACATTAACAAACTAGATAATGATCAAACGATCGTTGGGTTTATTAATGAAATATCCACACACATAGGGTTAGTAATGGTTAGAACGTGATGATGGTGAAAGACGATTCACGCAAAAAACACAGATGAGATAATACAATTCCAGTTAATTAAGTAGTAGTTAATTAAGAATGAACTGCTGTAAAGCGAAATGATGATGATGTGATATGATACGTGTTACCAAAATGGTGAGTAATCTACACAGTCCATGTGTCTCTAAATGCTTTGCATTGATATGACGATTCACTTGTATGCATACACTGTCCCAAGTTGTTATACGTTATGTCGAGTGGGGTATCTCTAAGTCGAAGACGTTCTGATGAAAACTGTTGTCGGACTGAGAACGTTGACGATATATATATATATATATATATATATATATATATATATATATATATATATATATATATATATATATTTCCCTTCAGGCGATCATTGTCCTCTCAGGGCTGTGTGTGGTCCCGGTTGCCGGGACCTCCCAGCGCGGTGGAGGCAGCGAATGGGTGCTGTGCCTGTACCAGTTTGCTCTTTTTCGCGGACCTTCGGTCCTGAATAAATTTTGGCTGGACAGACGTCTCGGTAGCGAAGTGGTTTTATAGCGGCAGTACACACGAGGGCAAGTTTGGGGCACAGCGGATTGATCAACCGCTTGCTTGTCACATTGATTACGGAATTAACAATTAATATTCTGTTGTACCAATAAACGCCTTTAGGCGTAACGGAACAACGGATAATTTCTTGTTGCCCTAAGACGCCGCAAGGCGTAATGGCCACTGACTGCTTGGTCGGTCTTTCGCTAAGGATGGAAGAAGAAGAATATATATATATATATATATATATATATATATATATATATATATATATATATATATTCCTTCACTGGTTGAGTATATCTCTGTAGTGTTGATCAACAGTTAATAGCTGTCATATGAACAAAAGGTCTGTTGTCTAATCTCCCGAGGGTACTGGCTAGACTGGATATCTTCACGAATTGGTAGTGATATATAGACTCATAATCTTGCGTATGTAGTCGTGATTCATAAAATATATTTTAGAGTCTGCTTCATAGAATGCGCTTAAGAGTGTGTGGCACTTGGTATAAATATGCGATTCATCTTTTGAGCTCTTTTGCTTGACTTCAGATAATAATGATCTTTCGAGTGATTTGAATTTATGATGACTCTGTATTGAACTTGTGATAACGATGTATTGAACTTGTGAGCCAGCAGTATATGGGTGACGAAAAATGCTGCGTCCACCTTCTGACTTGTGGGTGAGACAATATTCCTTTTTAATTGAGGAATGAAAGATTTCCTATGGCGAATTCTGCTAGCCAAATGTCCGTTTTTAATAACTTATTTCTGGTTAGACGTGAGACACGTTGCGTGTAGACTCAGACTTCTGATGAACTGAAGACACACAAAAGTCTTCGTAAGTTTTTCACATTTAACATCACTGGTTGACTTTCATTTATACTACTGCTCATTATTGATCTCTCTCTGAGTTTAATTCTAATGATGTTAAATATCTTGTGCATGAGAGTGTGTGCGCATGGGAGACTGTGATGATGATGAAGGTGTAGTATGAATTATTAATTACCTCCTATCATCCTATCATCTTCTAGGAAAATCTTCTGATTTTATTAATCAGTTATGCAAAGAATCATTTGAAACTCTATCTTTCGCACATTTTAGCTGTGAGGTTAAAATAAACAAAAAATAATAAAATGTATTAATAATCTATATAAGATCTACTAACCTTCTTTTCCCTTTGCAAAATCCTTTAATAACACAATTCAACACAGAACTGGATTACTTTACACTCTGAATAAACACGTGTATTTAGGCTAGGCGTTTTTGGGTTTAATCTCTTCCTCACAATGTAAAAACTGGACTGCTTCCTCAGCAAGCTACGCGGTATTATATTTCTGGAAGTCCAATGTGGGTTTCTTGGATCCGACATCCAGCTCCGCCCATACCAACCAATCCTTAATAGCCCCTCTGGTCACTCATTCACAGGATCGCTCTTGTCCCCTGTCAGTCCAAACGTGGGTGTGGTTTGACAAACAGGTATGGAGATAATTGGCGGGCTAATGCAAAAGTGCATTCAAATTGCTGTCACCTTACTCTCTGATTGTTTATTGTTCACCTGGCCAAGCTGGGCGTCCAATGTGGTAACCCAACGCTTGTCTGAACAGCGGCTGACCAAAGATAACACCATTACAGCATGAGACGTTTTCACCTGGCCAATCTGGGCGTCCAATGGGGTGACCCGTCGCTAGCCGCAAAGATAACAATGGTCCACAGAAATTACAGCAAGCCCAGATGTCTGATTTGGATGACCAGATGTGTTTTCACCAGATTTATCACGATGCAATGTGGGCTTCAAACGATAATGTCAGGTACGGGGACTCCATCAAAGGACTTTATTTCCCCCGATGAAAGAACAAATGTGGTTCTCTAGATACCGGTCGCGAGTAATCACAACGATGAAATAGCAAATGTGGGATCGCAAATGTGGGATGAAAGAGCAAATGTCGGAGAAAATACAATACGAAAGATGTAGGAAAAGATAGAGCAATAAGGCCTTTGCGCTCATTTATCACAGATAGATAGACAAAGAGATAGATAGATAGATAGATAGATAGATAGATAGATAGATAGATATATATATATATATATATATATATATATATATATATATATATATATATATATATATATATATATATATATATATATATATATATATATATATATATAGATAGAAAATACTACACATTTGGGAACAGTTGGAAATAAACGTTTAAAATAAATAAAGGAAGTGACAAGTTTTAAAGGCCACTTTTATTGTTGTAACAAAACGCAATAAAAACGGAATATAAATGTCCTTTGCACAGACTAAAAGTGGATGATTAATCAGTAATTCGTCATATCTTTTAGAGTATAGTACAGAAGCCCCTTTCAATCATAACTGACTATGAGAATGCGCCCCTGAGGTGATAGCCCTTAGCTGCTTTTGTTCCTGACGTTCCTTTCAGCATGTTCTTTTCTGCTTGTTGTGAGAACTTCTTTTCGCCAACCTCAGGTGGCGCCAGAGGGAGCATCGCCATTTGGTACGATCGGCCACTTCATCCTCCTAGGCTGCTGGATTTATGTCCAGTGCCTTCATGTCTTTCTTGCACACATCTTTGAACTTCAGCTGCGGTCTATCGACTGTTCTCTTGCCAATTGCCAGTTGTACGTAGAAGATATCTTTAGGGATGCGACCATCTGAGGTAGGCATGAACAAGCCGTAATATAATAAAGTGTATACATGCTTTGAAGGCCAGCACGTGACAACATCTCGACATTTTGTCAAGGATGTGGCGTGAACACCGGAGATGGAAAGTACTGAGCTTTCTTTCTTGATTAGCACATAGGTTGTCCAGGTCTCACCTGCCACATTGGAGTGTGCTGGTGACGCAGGCGTTATATACCGCAGCTTTGGTCTTAATTGGGACTTTTGGAGTTTCCCCAAACACGCGTTGTGAGGCGGGAAAAGATAGTTGCTGTTTTGCCAATGCGACTGTCAATTTCTGTGCCCAGAGAGAGTTTGTCGTTGATGGTAGACCCCAGGTATGTGAAGTGGTGCACCATTGCCAATTCATAGTTATCGATAGTGATAACTGGTGCAACATCCACTTGCCATCCAGTTTTATTCTTAACAATAAAATGTCAGGTAAATATTTTGTTTTTGTTTTAATTTTTATTTGTAGCAAATTTTGTAACATCAATAAATAGTAGTTCCTACAATTTATTGTTTCCTCTAATTATTTCAAACATTTATTTCGAAATGTTCCCAAGTGTGAATTATGTATTCTGTAGGCCAGTTAGAACGTGTCGCCGTTAGGCAACGCTGAACTGTCTCTTTCGTTAAAAGTGTCTAAAAGTGAAACTTTTAGTTTTTATGTATGTGCTTGTTTGGTGTTTGTCAGCTTCTGCTATCTGATTTTTTTTTTTTTTTTGGTTTTAACTCTTGAAGGACGAGAGGTCAGTATTCAGGACTGATTTTTTCAGGCTCTCGTGATGGGAGACCAGTTGTTGGGGCCGGTATATTTGTAGTAAGTTTTTATTTCGTCTTGTCCACTTTGTCTGTTTTATTAACTCTTACAGGACGTAGGTTAACGCCATCAGACCTAAAGGTCTTTTATATTTGGACATCCGCCCTAATATAACCGACTAGGTTGAAAGGGAACATTTTATTTTTTAAATAAAACAGGACGTAGGGATTTTCCCATGTTTGGGGTGGATAACAAAAATAAATAAATAAAAAACTAAAAAGGTAATTTGTCTCACTAGGATATTGGACAAAAGACATAGAACATTGCCTACGTTGCAGCCACAAGGCCTTCATCAGGGAAAGGAAAGAAAGAGAGAGCTAAGTAAGAAACATAAGAAAATACATAAAAGTGTATACAACCCGTCAGACCTGCTAGTGAACGTGGTCTTCTAGTCGGTCAGAGATCGTTAAATGCGAGGTATTTGACACTAGGGATTTTCTGCCATGTTAAGTAATCAATTTTTCAGTTTAAATGTAGTTATTTCCAAGTTTATGTTTATGTTGTCCATTTTAACGTCAGACACAATGGACGAATACAACTACTTCGACCTCAGGCGTGTCGTACCAGGCGACACATATAAGGTTGTGCTTGAGGCTGGCAAAGTCATCCTGTAAAACAAACTAATACATAAACCACCACGGCATGAACATTTCTACAAGTGGACCAGCTACCATGACGTCTCCATTCTCCATTAGGAGCACAAAGAAAAAAAAATGATGAATCGGTTTACTGGCCATTGGTTGTAGACTCATTATATTTGTTTTCCTTTTCTGGAAAAAGTAAAACAAATTAATGAAAAGACATCTATTTCTCCTTGTTGTGATATTTATTTCTTGTGTGTCCATTGAACACAAAAGAGGATATGACAATTTAAAAATAAGGAGTGATTTTTCAGTCACCATGTATTAATCTGTGATACATTCTTTCATTTAAAGCTACATACGCTTTGCGAACAAAGGTAAATAATCCATGAAATAGGATATTAAGTGGCAGATACAGAATTGTGTCCCATGACCAGCCATTTACAAGTTGTTTTTTGCCGTAATCCAAAATGATTTCCATTGTAATTTTATTATGTCTGTCTGTTTGTCTGTATGTATGTATGTATGTATGTACGTATGACCACTAATTTATGATAAGGGAGCTAAGCGAATCAGGCTAACCTGATGCCTTTGTCAACGTCACCAAAGATATATACAGTGGCTCCTCCTATCAAGTTAAAAACGCTAGTACTATCACAGACCGGATCCAGCGTAAGAAAGGTATTATTCAGGGGTGCCCATGGAGTGTCATTGTATTTGAACAAGGCATCGATAAATGGCAGTGTTCAGCGGTCAGCGAAGCGGAAACAATTGGGTCAACACTCGTAAGGTGGACATTAATATCCAAGGTCATGAAATCCCCTCTTCTGATCGAGGGCGTTCCTACAGATACCTAGGACATGATATTACAATTGATAATACATCGGACCAGTTTCAAGCAAGCAGCCTTATATTAGAATTTAGATCAAATTTAACCAAATTAAGCTGTGCACCACTACCAACATCAGCAAAGATCTCATCAATTAACCCGATGTGTTTCGGTCCTCTCATGTTTTATTTTTCTAACATACACTTCACAGAAAAACAACTTAAAGAAATTGAAGATGAAATTGTACAACACGTTAGAACATGGCTAGCGCTAAATGAATCATCCACAAGGAGCTATTTCTTTTGTCCCAGGTCGAAGGGTGGCCTTGGCATACCAAACCGCTTCATATTATACCACTCTCGACATATTTCATTCCTTATTAGTATGCTCAATTGTGATGATAGTCTTGTAAAAACTGCAGTAATAAACTCGTTAGATAAACATTTGAAAAAGCGTAAAATAGATCAAGTAGACGAAGATAGGAATAACTTTGCAAGTTACGAGCTAAACGAAACGAACCATCTAGTTAAAAGATCGAAGGTGAATTGGCCAAGATCATTTTGGGTAGAGCTGAATGAAGAATGCTCGCGTGAAGGAGTGAGTGTGAAAGTGGATGACAGTGGCCATTACATTGTACATTTAGAAGTAGCTGAAGATGTGAGCCTAACATACAAGTCAGCAAATGCTTTTTATTCTGGATTTAAATCACATAAACTTAACCTAATTCTAAGTGAACTAAAAAGTAAATCATCACAAGGGAGAATAGTGCGCGAAATGAAATGTGTAAACCATTCACTGTCATCTGGTTTTCTTTCTAATGTTAAATTAAGTGATAATATACTTTCATTTGCTGTGAGATCGAGGTTACAGTTGCTTGAATGCGAAAGTCTTTTACATCTATACTACCCACAGACATACACGAAAATAAGCAAAATATGTAACCACCCATTCGAAACAGTGTCACATCTATTGAATGGATGTACCAAATTTCAAACATTATACCAACAAAGGCACAATAGAGCTGTAGACATTACAGTAGAACTCCATTTATCCGAACCCCATGGGACCGAGCATCGTTCGGATAATCAAATGTTCGGATAATTGGATTACATAATGTATCGAGTACATGTACACATATTTCTAAAAATAATTAACCATCACAAGGAAAATACTCTATAAAACATATTTACTTGTACTGTAATAATAATACCCACACTGTATTAGATCACTGTATCACCAAAATCTTTCATTACACTGCAGTGCATGTACTACTTGTATTAATTTTTTTTTTTAAGAAAGAGAAATGTTATCAAAATATTGTAACATTACAAACGATTCAAAACCAGGCGCAACTTACGTATACATGTACTTGCACAGATGTAGCCCACTATTTAAAATAATGAGGAATCCTCTTTTGCACCAAACTGGATAGTCTCCTTTTGGCTGCTAAGTCCCGCATTGTCTTCAACAGCAGAAGCTGTGTAGGACAGCTGTCATCTTTTTGCTCGTACCAAGCCATCACTGTTTCTAGTGCTATAAAGGCCTCTTCAGGATTTGGTTGACGTTTTGGGTTTTCTTCATAATCTACAAGTACATCATGTACATCTGAGGAGTCTTCATCATCGGTCACTACATGTATTTGGTTTTCTTCTTGCACAAAAGACAAAATTTCTTCGTCATTCAAAAACTGAAAACCAGAATCATTATCAATTTCTAGCCACATGTGTGCATCATCTTTGTCACAGTCCGAAAATCCGGGCATTGCTTGAAATAGTTCCACAACTTCATTTCTTCCATCATCATTTGTGTCCACTGCAGTAGTTTCATTTCCTCCTTTTTTCCCAAGCAATCTATTCCAAGCCGTGTTGAGATTATCTTGTGACAGGGTGGTCCAAGCATCAGCTTTGAGATTAAGCTTTTTGGAAAACGCCACCACACTTTCTTCATCTTCAGCCAACAATAAACGACGCAGGACTTCCTTCTTGTACATCTTTTTAAGCTTTGCTATAACACTCTGATCCATTGGTTGAATTAGGGCTGTTACATTGGGAAGCAGAAAAATTACTTTAAAATTTGCATCAACTGCATTCAATGTATCCGTCTCTGGATGAGATGGTGCATTGTTCAGTAGAAGAATTACTTTTCCAGTTTTCTTTTCTTGTTCTCTCAACCTCTTCACATTTGGGAGGAACTGATTTGTATACCAATCAAGAAATATTTCACTATTTATCCAAGCACTCTTCTGTGCTTTGTAGCACAATGGGAGACATGTCACATTCTTTAAACGACGTGGTTTTTTGGCTTTGCCGATCATTAGCACCGGTAAACGATGACTTCCACTGGCATTCGCGGCTACCAAAATTGTTACTCTCTCTTTGCACTTTTAAAACCCAGGGGCAGCTGCTTCGCTCTGAGATGCAAGTGATTTTTGAGGCAATGATTTCCAGTATAAGCCAGTCTCATCGGCATTATACACATCATCGAGTGAATAACCTTCTTCTTCCAAAAAAGCCAAGAATGTTTCTTTAAAATTTTCAGCGGCAGTTGCATCGCTAGGTAAAAATTCCCCTTGAATCTCCAATTCTCGTATGCCATGACGAGATTTCAAGTTTCTTAACCATCCCTGGCTAGCCTTAAAGTCAGGAGGACCGTCAAGTTGATTGTTGAACTGAAGTGCCTTTTCACACAATAGAGAGCCAGAGATAGGTTACCCTTTTGCTTTTTCTTTGCACAAACCATATATACAAAGCCTCTTCCAATTTCAAATCTTTCGCATTCCTCATGGTTTTACGTTTCTTCGACCCATTTTAACTATCCAATTTCCATGCAAAACTCATAATTTTATCCTTGTTACTTTTGATGTCAGAGACGGTAGCTTTCCCAACATTGAAAATCCTCGCAAGTGAAGACACAGTTTCATCTTTTCCTAGTCTCTTGACAATTTCTGTTTTCGTTTCAATTGACAAAACATTGCGGTTCCTTTTATATGCTTTAGGCCTACTGGAAGATGCCATATCGCACAGATAAATACTTGTACACCAAAATTATTCTGCTGTAGTAGCAGACACAATTATTTTAAGTTGAACTGTCTGTTTAGCCAGTGTTCTGCCTAGAACGCACACATACACTGGATTGGTAAACCAGATATTAACTGACTTTATGATCTAACTGACTTCCTGTACGTAAGCGACTGACCATTAGCCCATTCCATCCTCTACAAATTGTTCGCACACATTTGAAGCTTGTCGCATTAAAAGATTCAGAAATGTAGTCTAACGTGACTGGTGGCGCATGATTTTTTTTTTCTGGAAAAAGTGTTCGGATAATTGGATGTTCGGATAATTGGGGTTCGGATAAATGGAGTTCTACTGTATTTATGCGAAACTGAAATCCTCATACAGTAATAAGAGAGACATAACAATAAATAAAGAGATAATAGTTAAACCATCGCTTTTCGGCAGAAGTAACACTTCATTTAAAACACATGCCGTAAAACCTGATTTGGGACCCAAAGATGCAGCAATAGTGAATGCAGTCAGCGACCCATAGCTTGACTGCTTGCATCAGGACCAGCGAACCAGAGCTGGTCAAGACCGTACTCCACCTCCACGTGGTGGTCCTGGAAACAGTCTGCAGCAGTGCAGTCTGGCTGAGCGAGTACGGATCGAAGAGGGAAGGCAAACCCGGTCCCAAAAAATGCCGTGCAGAAGTCGGATGTGTCGACCGAAAGGTGCAGATATCACAGCTTAGGCGTAAACAGACACAACGCAACCACCGTCCTTTTCAGGACGAACGAGGAAGAAGAGGAAGAAGAAACCTGATTTAACGATAATCAATCGACAGAACAAAACAGCTTTTATAGTAGAGGCAGCAATACCATATGACGCCCATTTAGATAAATGTTACCAACATAAATTTGATAAGTACTATCCATTGACTGCAGAAATTAACGAACTAGGCTATCGTACGCATGTAATCGTACTGATAATTGGTAGTTTGGGTCAAGTGCATGCAAAGTGTGTGAGTGGATTAATGTCGCTAGGGTTGCGGAAATTTGAAGCAAAGGTTTTATGTAAATATGTCAGTATCAGTGCAATTGTAGGTTCTTACAGAATATGGAAACTTCGATGTAAAAAAACACCCATTTTAAATTGCTGAAATGTTTTCCCCACCGTCTAATCTCAATTGTGCTCTGTCTACTATACCAAACGACTATTGTATTTGATGCTATATTTAATATCTCACTCTACTAGCTGTCAAAGTTTTTTATGGCAAACAAAAATTCTGATAAAACCCCCATGTAAAAACAACTATATTGCTCTACTTGAATGGTATTCCACACACATTTTGTAAATTTCAATAATTCTCATTTTTGGCAGGTTATATCATATCATTATATGCCAATGTCTTTTAGAAAGCTTAAAAAATTGTTATGTATGTGTAACACAAAGGTTCGATGTAAAAACACCCACATATAACTACTTGAGACGTCTTCAACACTTTATGTAAATTCTAATGATTCTCCTATATGCCATGTTGTATCTATTATATCATGTCTGTACATATTAATGTATTTTATGGAGAATAAAGATTCTGATATGTATGTATGTATGTATGTATGTATGTATGTATGTGTGTGTGTGTGTGTGTGTGTGTGTGTGTGTGTGTGTGTGTGTGTGTGTGTGTGTGTATGTATGTATGTATGTATGTATGTATGTATGTATGTATGTATGTATGTATGTATGTATGTATGTATGTATGTATGTATGTATGTATGTATGTATGTATGTATGTATGTATGTATGTATGTATGTATGTATGTATGTATGTATGTATGTATGTATGTATGTATGTATGTATGTATGTATGTATGTATGTATGTATGTATGTATGTATGTATGTATGTATGTATGTATGTATGTATGTATGTATGTATGTATGTATGTATGTATGTATGTTAAACCATCATTTTTCGGCAGCAGTAACACCTCATTTAAGACACATGCCGTAAAACCTGATTTAACGATAATCAATCGACAGAACAAAACAGCTTTTATAGTAGAGGCAGCAATACCATATGACGCCCATTTAGATAAATGTTACCAACATAAATTTGATGAGTACTATCCATTGACTGCAGAAATTAACGAACTAGGCTATCGTACGCATGTAATCGTACTGATAATGGGTAGTTTGGGTCATGTGCATGCAAAGTGTGTGAGTGGATTAATGTCGCTAGGGTTACGGAAATTTGAAGCAAAGGTTTTATGTAAATATGTCAGTATCAGTGCAATTATAGGTTCCTACAGAATATGGAAACTTCGATGTAAAAAACACCCATGTTAAATTGCTGAAATGTTTTCCCCACCGTCTAATCTCAATTGTGCTCTGTCTACTATACCAAACGACTATTGTATTTGATGCTATATTTAATATCTCACTCTACTAGCTGTCAAAGTTTTTTTTTATGGCAAACAGAAATTCTGATAAAACCCCCATGTAAAAACAACCATATTGCTCAACTTGAATGGTATTCCACACACATTTTGTAAATTTCAATAATTCTCATTTTTTGGCAGGTTATATCATATCATTATATGCCAATGTCTTTTAGAAAGCTTAAAAAAATTTTATGTATGTGTATCACAAAGGTTCGATGTAAAAACACCCACATATAACTACTTGAGACGTCTTCAACACTTTATGTAAATTCTAATGATTCTCCTATATGCCATGTTGTATCTATTATGTCATGTCTGTACATATTAATGTATTTTATGGAGAATAAAGATTCTGATATGTATGTATGTATGTATGTATGTATGTATATCCAAGGTCATGAAATCCCCTCTTCTGATCGAGGGCGTTCCTACAGATACCTAGGACATGACATTACAATTGATAATACATCGGACCAGTTTCAAGCAAGCAGCCTTATATTAGAATTTAGGTCAAATTTAACCAAATTAAGCTGTGCCCCACTACCAACATCAGCAAAGATCTCATTAATTAACCCGATGTGTTTCGGTCCTCTCATGTTTTATTTTTCTAACATACACTTTACAGAAAAACAACTTAAAGAAATTGAAGATGAAATTGTACAACACGTTAGAACATGGTTAGTCCTAAATGAATCATCCACAAGGAGCTATTTCTTCTGTCCCAGGTCGAAGGGTGGACTTGGCATACCAAACCCCTTCATATTATACCACTCTCGACATATTTCATTCCTTATCAGTATGCTCAATTGTGATGATAATCTTGTAAAAACTGCAGCAATAAACTCGTTAGATAGACATATGAAAAAACGTAAAATA